>KV417487.1:86527-152040 GCA_001630335.1 Athelia psychrophila | reverse complement strand
GGGAAATCAATGGCAATAGGCACATTGATTCCAGATCTACCATCATGTGCCCGCCGGGAACTACATGGGTGAGCGCACTATGTACATGCATTATGTACTTTGCTGCCACGGGCCCCTTGCCTGGATTGCTCAAGCTATAACACAATTTGCGGCACTGGCTGGTTATAATTACGATATGGATGCTATCACTGCATCCTTGGCAGCTATGTTCATGGTTGTTCAAGTTGTTCGCCTTCGCCAAGTTGACTGGAATGAAAAGTGTTTGCATTTCATCGAAAATGAAATCTGGACTCTCATTCATTCCGGATAAGTATCTCCGTTCTATGGGTCTAGAATCTAGATCCAAAGGTACATCACTCGTGACCGCGTTGCGCAGCGCTCCGAGTTCTTTGTTCCTTGTTTCGGTTTAAATGCGGCACTAACATCGTTGCCCGGTCTCGATACTTTCATAAAAGGCTGCTTCAGCAAGCTTATCCTCGACCCACTACGTGATAACGATGCTCGAACAACTGGCCATGGCCCCTTTCAAGCATCTCACGACAGGAGAAATCACAGCACTGGCGGGGACCGCACTTGTCGTCTACCTCACCGGCCTTTACGCGTATAGATTGTTATTGCACCCTTTGCGAAGCTTTCCTGGAGAGAAATTGGCAGCTCTCAGTGAATGGCACTGGTGCTACCATGCCAAAAGACTCGTCGAGTTACCTATCCGTCTTACACCAGAAGTATGGTATGTACCATGACTGATCGAACTCTCTGAAACCAGTTTGCTAACGCGCCTTTTCTTGTAGGGCCTGTCGTAAGGATCGCACCCAACAGCGTAAGTTACAAGCCCCTCATGTGGAGCCGCCATTATCGTGATCTCACGCCTTCTCACACGAGTAATTCAGTTGCATTTTAGCGATTACAGGGCTTATCATGATATTTATTCGCCGGGCTCCAAATTCATCAAAGACCGGTAAGCTTAGCGGGAGGCATCTTTCCTCGAAGATAACCCATTTAAGCATTCTTTACAGGCATTATTACAGCAGCTTTGACCAAGAGGAGTGCTTGTTTGCCCGGTTGGTCTGATCCACAGCTCTCGAAGGCGCGAAAGGACGTCCTTAGCCCCTTGTTCTCCAGGAGAGCTATTTTAAAGCTAGAGAATGTTGTCCAAGAGAAAGTTGTTCCCCCCCCCATTCTCGGCCTTCGTGAGAAACGAATCTGATCATATGCTGTCCTAGGTCGATTTGCTTTTCTCTCAAATACTTGTTCACAGCAATGGACCCATCGACTTGTACTACGCGTTTCGAAGCATGACTATCGACATCATCACTTCCTATTGTTTTGCAGAGTGTTATTCTCTTCTCACCTACCCGGATTTCCAACACCCTGTGCTTCCCGGAATGGACTCAACTATAGAGCTCTTTTGGGTTGTCCTCGCCTTTCCGTTTCTCCTCGTCGTACTTCCCTGGGTGGAGCCTTTCGTGGGATATATCAACACAGACGTAAAAGCCGCCCTCGACGTCCGAGTCCGGCTCACGGTGCAGGTCGACAAGCTGTTGAAGGATCCCGGAAGTCTTGAGGGTGCGGAACATGAGATTATTTATCACCACCTGATGAACCCGAAGCCCGGAAAGAGCGTCAACGATTTCAAAATGCCGTCTAGGACCTCTCTTATACATGAGGTGAGGGAGCTGCCTAGAGCTGCTCATTCAAATATATGGGCAGCCCTGCATCGTACTACGTTTATGCTAACACCTATCTCCAGTCGGAAAACCTCCTCTTCGCCGGGTCCGACACCGTCGGGAATACAGTCACCGTTGGAACTTTCCACGTCCTTAGTAGCGAGCGCATTCAGCGTCTCTTGGTCCAGGAGCTGACTCAGGCGTGGCCCGAGTTAGACAGCCCGATGAGCTTAGCGAAGCTCGAAAAGCTGCCTTATCTGGTACGCCCACTCCCCTTTCTAGCACCCCACACATCAGCCGCTGATAGCCCATGCCAGACGGCCGTCATCAAAGAGTCCCTGCGGATGTCCAGCGGCGTTGTGAGCCCCCAGCCCCGAATTGTCCGCCCCGACTCGACTGTCATCGCGGGCGTGACCGTGCCTGCAGGGGTAATGTTATTCTTTCGAATCGGAAACATGTATCTGATTATGCGGGCAACAGACCTCGGTATCCATCTGCTCCACATTCGTCCACTACAATTCCGACATATTCACGGATCCTACGGTCTTCAACCCCGAACGCTGGCTCCAGCCTGACTCGGCCAAGCTCGACAACTTCCAGGTGGCATTTTCCAGAGGGCCCAGGAGTTGTCTCGGTATCAAGTAAGTTTATATCTCCCTCACGCTGACGTCTTGGTATTTCAAATAGGAACCAGTACTGACAACCTACTAAACCAGCTTGGCGTGGTGCGAGCTGTATCTCATATTCGCGACGTTGTTTCGAAAATTGGACATGAAGCTTTATGAGACCAGGTAAGCTGCTGCAAACTCTAGATAATATTTATTGGCATACTCATCAACGTCGGTGCAGCGTTGATGATTTGAAATATAAGGCATACTTCTTGCCCGCTTATGCTGGGCATCTGCGCGCTCGTGTCAGTGCGAAGACTTCGTAGATATGAAATATGTTCTATTCTAATGCTAATATTCGAGTCGTGGGGCAGTTCGTATGTGGGTGTGGGTGAATAGACAACTTCAGCGCCACCAACTTGAGGCCTCTTTTGTCAGTCACTTCGGTGTGAAACCCTTGGGCTTTGACTCATACTATCATGGTGAAATGCCAATTGGAAACGCCTTACTAGGTACCAGAATTGCGAGTCTTTGAGCTAGTAGTACATAATATCCTGCTTTTCTTGGCGAAGGGAATCTTCAACCTCTGGAGCTGCGCCGTTACGCGCTACCAATTTGTTCTCAATTTTGGTGTTCCTCTCATGTAGCTCTATCACTGGTACAAAAGCATCTGGCTTCTCAGCCTGCTCTTTTGTCGACGAGCTCCCTCTCTCTGACCAGCAATCAACCTGTGAAACTCCTCGGCCTCCCGTGACGCCGACTGCTGTCGAGCCGTTAAGCCTAACTCTGAGGTGGCCTCATTTGCGGTGAACTCTGGAAGTCGCGCAAGGTTCTCTTCCCTCTCGCGCTATCTGCCATTTGCAAGCATATTCCTCGGGTTTAGTGAGCGCCCTCGCGGCATTTTCACCGTGCAAGAGTGATACTGATGGCTAAACAACATGCAAGACAAGTATCCATCGTCGCAGAATGGATGCAGGACTTCAGACCTTGCAGTGGGGTTTCCCTTCCTCTCCTTGAGTGTGCCTCAGAGTGGGTCCGGTGAGGACCCCGGTCTATGCTTTAAGAGGTTCGATACGGAAGTCGCCGGTTTCCAGCGGAGGCGGCGGGCGTGTTGGACGCTTTTGGGGCGGCGTGGACTGGGGGATTTTGACGGTGTACGCAGGCTCATCTGCGTTTGTTGGGTGTTGGATCAGCGGGGCAGCGTTCGTGGGCTTGTCCTGCGGGATCTCGGAGAATCTGCAGGATATCCGTTAAGAACGATGCGCCCGCGAACATTGGAGAATGGACGCACTTTTTGCCAAGGATGTTGCGGAATCCGGTGATTGGGTTGGCAGAGTTTTTGACGAGCTGGTGTTTGGTCTGACTGCTTATGTACAGCAAGGGTGCATCGATAGAAAAACTGCAATATATGATCAGGGTCACAATCTCTTCGCCGTGGAACGCGACTGCCGGCCAACTGCCGGCATGCGATCTGGCGCTCTTCATCTTCGTTGGCTATGCACTCAGCCGGGCCCTCCTGCAATCCAAAACTGGCACATCGATATCAGCGCGCAAACTGATCTATTCGGACAGTTAGCGAGGAAGAAGCGACGTCCTTTCCTTTCCTGAGCCTCATCCCCGCTCTGCCTCGGCACCCGGATAATGCCGATGCCGATGCCGATGACGATGCCGATGCCGATGCCGACGCCAATGACAGTGCCATCACTCAAAGTCGGAGTCCCAATTCATGTAAATAACCATCTGCAACAAGCGTCGCCCCCGCACCCCACCCCGTCTCGTACGTAGTCGCGCACACTTCCCTGCCCCAAGACGAGCTCGCTCATGCTCATCAATATCGACGCGCATCGGTACAGCGTGGGCACGAAGAACAGCCTACCGAGCGTGGCGACGGGCGAGAATTGCATCTTTTTTTTTTTGGCGAGAGCGTGCGGTCGAGCCCGATACCCTTTCCGCACGATGGACCTAGTGGGAGTCCCCCGCAGGATAGACTGAGCGTGGGAATGTGGAGAAGCAGAGGGCGGGGCGCGCAGAGCACAAGCATGAGTGGCACCAACGCGAGCTGTGCGTTGACAACCACCCAGTCGCTGTTTCTGCGCACCTCCACATCAGGAACGGCACCGATCGAATATGGAATCCGATGATCGTGCTGCTGGTCCGCCTTCACCGATGCTTCCCCAGGCTGAACGGCGCCTGCAACTGTGTGGCAGATGTATTCGAGTATGTTGCGCGACGGGTGGTTGTGACATGGGGAGTAAACAGGAAGACTGCACTTGCTAGGTGCCAGAAATGCGAGTCTTGTGGCCAGTAATAATTTCCTGCTTTTCTTCGCAAAAAGAATCTCCAACATCTGGAGGCTGGAGCTGCACCGACCAATTCTCTTCTGTAGCTGTGCCACTGCCACTGCTCTAATACAAAATTATCTGGCTTCCGAATCTGAACCTGCTCGTGTGTCCGTGAACTCCTTTTCTCTAATCAGCAACAACCTGGTTAATTCCTCGGCGAGCGTGACACCGGCTGCTGTCGAGTCGTTGAACCTTTTCTTGCTGTCAACGATCCTCATGGCGGTTGTGCTAGTGCACTGATCTTGCCCAGATATACTACGACTACATTATTCCCTTCGACTCTGAGGTAAACCTCATCTGGGGCGAACTCTGGAAGTCACGCAAGGTTCTCTTCCCTCTCGCGCTAGTATCTGCTGTTTGTGGATACCACAAGCATCCTCCTCTGGTTAGTGAGCGCCCCCGTGGCATTTTCACCGTGCAAGAGTGATACTGAAAGCTAATTACTTTGTGGTCCGCAGAATGGATGCGGATGGGAGGTTGTAGCCCTGGCAGTGGAGCTTCCCATCTTCTCCTTGAGTGTGCCTCGGGATTCAGATGGGCCATGGCGCACGGTTGGTAATTTCAATGCTCTTCCTGGAACAAAGCGGGGTGCTCATCATATACCGGCTCAATAGGTGCCCCGCTACCCGACTTCGCATCGTATCTGATCTAATCTGCCTGGCTTATTTTCTTATAGTATTGGTTGGTTTGATGGTGGCGAAAGGTGGACGAGTAAGATGAATGATGATGTGAATGACCATTGAGCGTGGTTCGTTATATTGTACCATTCGCCACGGCCACAATCTGATGGATGCTGAACGGTCTTCAACCCAACCACCCCGGCTGGAAATGCACTGATACACAACGTCCGCGGGAACTACACCATCTAGCGCTTGCCCTCCAGGCTCCTCGAACGCAAGACCTGACACCGTAAACTCCTTATTGGATGGGTCCGATTTTACTATAAAACGGCAATAAAATGGATAACATGCGTAGACGAATGACAAGTATAGCTACACAATGAAAACATGAGCGTGAGGTAAAAGACAGCCATGGTGTGAAAGTGGTTGAGATTTTGAAATAGCGCAGTGCTAATTCGATACATAATGAAAGAAAACGATATTCACATTGGCCGCAGTGTGTGCCGAAGCAGAGCAGTCCAGTCGCAGCTCAGTGGAGCTTAACGATTACCAGGCACACTTGGGAAAATACGTCAAGATTTAATATGAAGAGAGGGGGACTGGACTTACTAGACACCCGAAATGCGAGCCTTCTTGCCAGTAAAGAAGCTACTTATTTTCCTCGACGTAGGAATCTTCAACTGCTGCAGCTGCGCCGCCACTCCACCAATGTTCTCCTCAATATCGCCCTGCCTCCGCTGTAGCTCTGCGACTAGCACAGGGTTGCTCTGGCCGTTAACCTGCTCTTCCATTCGGCGAGTTGCTGCTTTCTGATCGGCGATCAGTCTGCTCAGCTCCTCGGTGAGCTTGATGCCGGCGGCCGTCTCGTTGATATTCTTCTTGTCGTGGTAAATTTCGCGGGCGAGAATGATATTTTCTTCTCCCGTAGGCAATTCGCCCAGGATTTGCCAGGCGGATTGGTACGAGTCGCCAAAGCGTTGCACGTTGCATCCCGCTGCTATCATACCCGCCCAAAAGGTCCCTTTCAACTCTGTCTCCCGCCGTTCTCCCATGACTGCCGTAGTGTCGCTCCACATAGTGGTAACAACGGTGACGCGAGGCATCGCGCCCTGCCCACATATGCTGGCAAAGATCTGGAGGTTCTTCAGGGGAGTGCCAGCTATTCTGTTGTTGTCAATTCGATGCAGGTATAAGATGGCTGATACGGGTACGTGCTCCTTATAACTGTCTTGTGATAAGATGTCTGCGGGTGGCCATACACAGAACGCTTACGCTTTAACAAACCAGCTAGCAATCTGGCCCAATATTTCGATATCCGACCGACATGTATCAACAGAGCCAGGAGTCTCAACAAAGCCGGGAGTCTCAACAAAGACGATGGACCCGTGGTCGGCTGGATGCCGGGATCTCACAGCTAGAACCGCCGGCGTTTCTGGAATTACGTCATGTCCAACCGATCCACCATCCTGCTGAGTGGCATAATTGATAAACTTGATGTGAGGTCAGTATGTGGAGAGTAGAGCTGAGAAACCGAGCATACAGTACTCTTTCCAGCGCCCGTTGGACCCATCACGCTGACAGCATATATGAGCATCCCTACATGCATACAAAAAAATCGGATACTCACACCACGATCCTATCTTTGGAAGACAGCTGGAACCACAGAAGCGATGTCAGAGTGAGAACCACGAATTCAGTGCACGGCTTACTTTAAGCTCTGCTGCCGGTGGCGACAAATTTGATGAGCTCCCTTGTCTCCCCGAAATTCTGACGAACAGTCAATATTGATGTCCCGTAGAAATCCCAAAATAAACGCACGGGTCATCAGGCCCCGTCTGTGTCTCTGGCTCTTGGCTCGCTCGATCACCGAGTTCTCCGTCTCCTCGAGCTTCCCTTTCAGTCGTGGCTTGAGGTAGGTGGTCGACATTATTTGTTGAGGCGACGTCTTGCTGTGCGCGGGCCAATATCTTCTTAGCCTGTTCGGCGGCTGCAGGGAAGAGAACCCGGGACCTCTCGCTTCAGTGACTGAGCAGTCAGCAGATGTCAGGAGAATCGGCATAGAAAGAGACTTGCGTTTGAAGGCGCTGCATAAATCTCACTGCAATTTCACGAGAGCTCGCAGTTCGACTGTCATCGGCCGGGAGAGACTGCCAGTGCCGTGGTAAATATTGCAGGGTTGCAAACATCATCATGTGAATCCCTTCAAGGTCCATTTCATTCAAGTCGCTCAGGAAAACAACAGCACCTTTTCCTTCACAGTCTGCCGCAAGATCCTCGATGAGACCAATGCTAGCCGAGCAGACGCCATCCAATAGCGAGTGAGGGTCGGTTTCTCCCCTATGATCCCAAAACATAGGCAAGTCAAGAATCCCCCCCAGATATCTAATCACCGCCAGGCGCGAGAGCTCCTTAGCATCGGGGGCGCTACATGAGCTAGTGATGAGTGTTTTGATAGTGTATATTATGTAAGGAAATCTCACGTTGATATGTAGTTTAACAGGTGGATGGAAATACAGAGACTTCCTTCCGCTTCGAAGTAACCGAAACGGGATGGCTGCATGTTCTCCAAAATCGCAGTGATTTTATCAGGAGCCGACAAGCAATAGGCAGCGTATTCGAGAAACCAGTCCCATTCCTGGTCGCCGCCAGTGCTTCCGTCCCTCCAAAGTTTGGAGATATCAGATGGGGACGGATGTTCCAAATGATATCGGGTCGAGAGACGCTCGAGGAAGATCTTTCGAACGCCGATGAAGCGCGTGGTAAGCAGCACAATTCCCTTGAAGGCCGATAGCTGAGTGGATGGCAGTTCGGAGCTGCGCGTGTGTTGTAGTCAGGCATACGAACATCACATAACGACACCCGATGAGGCGCACCTTTGAGTATACTTCAATAGTTTACCGCAGAGTTTCCTCAGCTTCAGAGTGGTCTTCGCGTTGCCCATATATTTTGCTGGCTCGGTACTTCCAGAAGCCGCAGACTGGGGCGGATAATATAGCTCATCCAGTAGCGACAAACGAGCATCGCCATGGCCAAAGAATAACTCGACGTCCTTGACAGTAGCGTCAGGCCCTTGGCCAAACAGACTGGCTAATTGACGAGCCAGAGCTTCTACGTATGTTCCACCCGACCTGAAAAAGAGATTGAGATGCATCCCCGGGCCATTCTGGATGACCTGAATCGGAAGGTCATTGGAAGCAATCAGTGCATTCCGGGTTGGTCGGTTGACCTGCGGTGCTGCAACAGCAATTAATGCCTGAGAGGTCGACATGAGTTCGAAATTTGATGAGATACCGGGAAGATAGGATAAAGAGCGAGGGAGCGAGGGAGAATAAACAAGTGTACTATATATGATGCAAAATGAGGCTAAGGCGAGACTGGGTCGCTCCTCGGAAGTAGCACATCCGATGCTGCTGCATGGCTGCACCCGTACAACTGCGCATGCGGCAGTTTGCACCCAACTATCTCGATACCCGGGTTTATAATAATCAAAGACCGCTGAAGAGACCAGCCCCTCAGCCTCGCGGTGTGTGATGTGTGAAAAGAAAGGTCCGAAATGAACGCCAGGCGAACCCTAAATCATAGCATCATTTTATCAGAGCTTAGGCTCGCAGGAAGCTCAGGCAAGTCGTGACCTTGCACGATGAAAAGTTGTGTTTAAATATACCCCAATGCCGGTTGCCTTACGGCGCCGCTCGGAAATTTGTTCAGAGATGCCTCCATTGCAAATGGCAGCTAACAAGAACCCAGTGAGGCGTGCGCCAAATAGGCAGCAGAGAAGTTGTTGCCGTGTTGAGCGGCAGAGAGAAAAGGCAGAGAATGTGTTGATCAGTACACACACGAACAGCAGGAGACGGCCGGTCAGCGGTTGTAAGCTTGGACTAAGCCGGCGCAAGGCTGGAAGGAGTGAAGTACTGGGCCGAGTCCTAAACCCGCCGATCGAGGCACGCAGGCGTCGTCCTCTCTAACCTTGAAAACACGCTGTGGGTGAATAACAAGAAAGCACACGACAAAGCAAGAGGTCCGAGGCGGTTCCTTGTGCTCATAACGGGGCGGTGGGGGCTTGGTGGGCGTGGGTTGAGCTTTCAGACAATTACTCACAGAAGAAAATAACAAATGCATCCGATTTTCTGCCGAGTCCAAACGTGACTTTCACAATTTCACATCCTAGCACGTTCCCCCATCTTCCTTGTACCTAGTGTCCCGATGTACCGCTCTGCGTCTCGGGTGGACAGCAAATGAGTATCTCGGATCCGCTTACCATCAAGCTCGTACGCGTTATCGTTGGTGATTCCGGTTGTGGTGAGGCTCAAGCCCAGTCTTCGCCGCCAGGTTAGTCGGAATATCTATATCTTCCATCTAAGTATGTACCCAAAGGTGTATCGGCAACTGCATCATTCGAATGGAAAGCTCTTGTGGAACTGGTCGTTTTGCCTGTTGGCCTTCATGTTAACTAGTTAAATGCATCATCTTGTTCTGATTTCGCACAGCACCAGGATCTTGCGCTAACTTTGTGCTTTCCGCAGTACATCGCGGGTCGCTTCTCAATGGCTACCGGGCGAATATTGGCGCGGATTTTATCACCAAGTCGCTTCCAAACCCCCTCGATCCCGAGAACAGAACGGGTGTAGTGCTCCAGATATGGGTGCGTTCATTCGCGCATTTTCACGCATTGCATGGCCTGACTGTACTGGAAGATATGACACTGCTGGTAAAGAGCGTTTCTGAAGCCTTTCATCGGCATTCTTCTGTAGACATGTAAGTCTGGCTATTTTGCTTTGAACTGGCCGCTGAATCATTTGTGGTTTACAGGACGTCGTGATACTAATGTACGATGTCTTCTCTCCGAAATCCCTCCCGTCGATGGTGGAACGGCTTCCGGGAGTGGGCGCCAGTGCGAGAAGGGGAGGAGGACTTTTCTTGCGTGGTGGTGGGAAGCAAGGTCGATGTCGGGACTGGCACTCCCAATGGCAGTGATCATGCACAAGCATTGGGAAACGGAGATGAGGATGGCGCTGGGAAGACACGAGCGCAAGCGAAATGGAAAGTCAGCGAAGAAGAAGCGACCTCCTTTCTGGAACTCCTCATCCCCCGCTCCGCTTCAGCACCCACACGTCCCACAGATAACACCGCAGACTCTGAACCCAGCCATGGCCTCCATATCCAGCACCCAACCGCCCGTCTATCCCTCCCAGAAGCTTACGCACCGCCCGACGTGGACGATCCCTCTTCACCCGCGTGACCTTGCTCCAAGTCAGAACCCCAACCCATGTCAATAACCATCTTCGCTAACCGCCACCACACGCCCTCCTCCTTGTCCCCGCCATCTCGTGGTCGCGCGCACTTCACCGCCCCAAGACGAGCTCGCTACCGCTCATCGACGCGCAATGGTTACATCGTGGGCACGTAGAACAGCCTATCGAGCGTGGTAACACATGAGAGTTGCATCCTTCTTTTTGCCTCCTTCTATGAGAGCGTGCGGTCGAGCCTAATACCGTTTCCGCGCGATGGATCCAGTGGGAGTCCCCCGCAGGACAGCCTGGGCGTGGGCATGTGGGGAAGCGGAGGGCGGGAGGAGGACGAGCACGAGTAGCACCAACTCGAGCTCTGCGTTGACAACCACCCAGTAGCTGTTTCTGCGCACCTCGGGAACGGCGCCGACTGAAATAGAACCCAAGGCCATGCTGCGGGCCCGCCTTCACCGACGGTTCTTCACGTCTGCAACGAAGGTGTGGCAGACGCCCCTCGAGTACGTCGCACGACGCGTGGCTGTGCAATGGGAGTGGGATCAACGACAGCGCGATGAGGATGGCTGGGTAGACGGCGATGGCGGAGACGATCCGGATTGGTACTTATGCATGACTGAGAGATATGAGGACCACGAGAGGGCGTTGCGCCTCATGGCGACTGGTGTCGGCGACTTCTGAGTTCCGTGCCCACAGCCAGCTTGGCAACTTATTTATTACCGCATGTCCACATCAATAGTTCAACCTGAGTCTAACCAGGGTGAAACATAACGACGATATAGGACGACCTCCGGAGAGCATCGATATCCTTGGAAGATCAGGACGTCTGCCAGTGGTCGCAGATCCATCACCATGTGCCCCCCACAGATGAGCTGCGTGCATTATATTACCTGCATTCCGGAGATATCGGTTCTACTTATGAGTCTAACCAAAGTCTAATCCACAGGTAGAGTACTCGTGACCGTGCGCAGGTAATGCGCAGCGCCGAGGCTCTGGGGCCCGGTTTCCTTCCCTTTCGTCACTGCGGAACCAGCATCGTTGCTTGGTCTCGATATCTCATAAAAGCTGCTTCAGCAAGCTTACCCTCGACCCACTGTGATTAAACGATGCTCGAACAACTGGCCATGGCCCCTTTCAAGCATCTCACAACAGGAGAAATCACAGCACTGGCGGGGACTGCACTTGTCGTCTACCTCACCGGCCTGTACGCGTATAGATTGTTATTGCACCCTTTGCGAAGCTTTCCTGGCGAGAAGTTGGCAGCTCTCAGTGAATGGCACTGGTGCTACCATGCCAAAGACTCGTCGAGTTATCTACCCGTCTTGCACCAGAAGTATGGTATGTACCATAGGCTGATCGAACTTTCTGAAAGCAGTTTGCTAACGCGCTTTTTTTGTAGGGCCTGTCGTAAGGATCGCACCCAACAGCGTAAGTTACAAGCACCTCGTGTGTATTAGCCATTATCGTGATCTCACGCCTTCTCACGCGAGTAATTCAGTTGCATTTTAGTGATTACAGGGCTTATCACGATATTTATTCGCCGGGCTCCAAATTCATCAAAGACCGGTAAGCTTGGCGGGAGGCATCTTTCCTCGCAGATAACCCATTTAAGCATTCTTCACAGGCATTATTACAACAGCTTCGACCAAGAGGAGTGTTCGTTTGGCTGGTCTGATCCACAGCTCGCGAAGGCGCGAAAGGACGTCCTTAGCCCCTTGTTCTCCAGGAGAGCTATTTTAAAGCTAGAGAGGGTTGTTCAAGAGAAGGTCGTTCCCCCCACTATTGGCCTTCGTGAGAAACGAATCTAATCATGTGCTGTCCTAGGTCGATTTACTTTTCTCTCAAATACTTGTTCACAGCAATGGACCCGTCGATCTGTACTACGCGTTTCGAAGCATGACCACCGACATCATCACTTCCTATTGTTTTGCAGAATGTTTCTCTCTCGTCACCTACCCGAATTTCCAACACCCTGTGCTTCCCGCAATGGACTCGGCTGTAGAGCTCCTTTGGGCTCTCCTCGCCTTTCCGTTTCTCCTCGTAGTGCTTCCCTGGGTGGAGGCTGTCATGGGATATATAAACACAGACATAAAAGCTGCCCTCGACCTCCGCGTCCGGCTCACGGCGCAGGTCGACAAGCTGTTGAAGGATCCCGGAAGTCTTGAGGGTGCAGAACATGAGATTATTTATCATCACCTGATGAACCCGAAGCCCGGGAAGAGCGTCAACGATTTCAAAATGCCGTCTAGGACCTCGCTTATACACGAGGTAAGAGAGCTGCTCATTCAAATACATGGGCAGCCCTACATCCTACTACATTTATGCTAACACTTATCTCCAGTCGGCAAACCTTCTCTTTGCCGGGTCAGACACCGTCGGGAATACAATCACCGTTGGAACTTTCCACGTCCTTGACAGCGAGCGCATTCAGCGTCTCTTGGTCCAGGAGCTGACACAGGCGTGGCCCGAGTTAGAAAGCCCGATGAGCTTAGCGAAGCTCGAAAAGCTGCCTTACCTGGTACGCCCACTCCCCTTTCTAGCACCCCACACATCAGCCGCTGATAGCCCATGCCAGACGGCCGTCATCAAAGAGTCCCTGCGGATGTCCAGCGGCGTTGTGAGCCCCCAGCCCCGAATTGTCCGCCCCGACTCGACTGTCATCGCGGGCGTGACCGTGCCTGCAGGGGTAATGTTTATTCTCTCAAATTGGAACCATGTATCTGACTATGAGGGCAACAGACCTCGGTATCCATCTGCTCCACATTCGTCCACTACAATTCCGACATATTCACGGATCCTACTGTCTTCAACCCCGAACGCTGGCTCCAGCCTGACTCGGCCAAGCTCGACAACTTCCAGGTGGCATTTTCCAGAGGGCCCAGGAGTTGCCTCGGTATCAAGTAAGATTACATCTCTCACAGACTCTTTCACGTCTTGCCATTTCAGATAGGGACCAGTACTGACAATCTACTAAACCAGCTTGGCGTGGTGCGAGCTGTATCTCATATTCGCGACGTTGTTTCGAAAATTGGACATGAAGCTTTACGAGACCAGGTAAGCTGCTGCAAACTCTAAGGAATTATTATTGGCATACTCATCAACGCTGCGCCAGCGTTGATGATTTGAAGTATAAATCATACTTCTTGCCCGCTTATGCTGGGCATCTGCGCGCTCGCGTCAGGGCGAAGATGTCGTAGATATTATATTCTAGGGCTATCATTCGAGTCGTGGGGCAGTTTCTATGCGGGTGTGGGGCGAATAGATAACTTCAGCGCACCAACTTGCAGCCTCTTTTGTCAGTCATCTCGCTGTGAAACCCTTGGGCCTTGAATCATACAATCGCGATGATATCACAAATGTATCTAGGTACCAGAATTGCCAGTCTCTTAGCAATAAATGATAACCTGATTTTCTTCGCGAAGGGAATCTTCAGCCTCCAAAGCGGCACCGTTACGCCACCAATTCTCTTCTCAATCTCGGTGCTCCTCTTATCTAGCATCTGAGCCTGTTCTTTCGTTGGCGAGCTCCTCTCCTCTGATCAACAATCAACCTGGTTAATTTCTCGGCCAGCGTGACACCGACTGCTGTCGAGTCGTTACATAACCCTTTTCTGAAATTCTTGTCGTCAACGATCCTCTTGGCGGTTGCGCCCATGCACTATCTCGTGTAGATATACGACTACATTTTTACATTCAACTCTGAGGCGAGCCTCATCTGCGGCTAACTCTGGAAGTCGTGCAAGGTTCTCTTCCCTCTCGCGCTATCTGCCATTTGCAAGCATACTCCTCGGGTTTAGTGAGCGCCCTCGTGGCACTTTCACCGTGCAAGAGTGATACTGAAAGCTAATAATTGTGTGCCAGATTACTCTCTGTCGTCGCAGAATGTATGCGAGGCTTTAGCCCTGACAGTGGGGCTTCCCATCCTGTCCTTGAGTGTGCCTCGGGAGAGTGGGTCTGATGGCGCACGCTCGGCCGATTCAACGCTCTTCCTGCGATAAAGCGGGGTGCTCATCGTATACCGGCTCAATAGGTGCCCCGGTACTTGACTTCGCGTCGTATCTGATCTGATCTGCCTTGCTCAAGCCTTGCTTGTTATATATATATAGCATTGGTTGGTCTGATGGTGGCGAAAGGTGGACGAGTAAGATAGTAAGATGGATGATGATGTGAATGACCATTGAGCGTGGTTCGTTGTATTGTACCATTCATGACCAATTCATGACGGCCATAATCTGATGGATGCTGAAAGGTCTTCAACCAACTTCCCCGGCTGGAAATGCACTGATGCACACCGTCCACGGTAACTACACCATCCAGCCCTTGCCCTCCAGGCTCTTCGAATACAAGACCTGACACCGCTTCTCCTTAAATTTCTTATTGGTGGGTCCAAGTTTACTATAAAATGACAATAAAATGGATAACATGCGTCGACGAATGAAAACATGAGCGTGAGGTAAAAGACAAGTGTGGTGAGAAAGTGGTGAGATTTGAAAGCAGATCAGTCCTAATTTGATACCAATGAAAGGAAATGATATTCATATTGGCCGCAGTGTGTGCCGAAGTAGAGTAGTCTAGTCGCAGCTCAGTGGAGCTTAACGATTACCAGGCACACTTGGGAAAATACGTCAATATTTAATATGAAGAGAGGGGGCTGGACTTACTAGACACCCGAGATGCGAGCCTTCTTGCCAGTAAAGAAGTTACTTATTTTCCTCGACGTAGGAATCTTCGACTGCTGAAGCTGCGCCGTCACTCTGCCAATTTTCAGCTCAATCTCGTCATGCCTCTGCTGTGGCTCTGCGACTAGCAGAGGGTTGTGCTGACTGTGAACCTGCTCTTCCATTCGGTGAGCTGCTTTTTTCTGATCGGCAATCAACTCGTTCAGCTCTTCGGTGAGCTTCACGCCGGCGGCCGTCTCGTTGAGATTTTTCTTGTCGTCGTAAATTTCGCAGGCAAGAATGATAATTTCTGCTCCCGTAGGCAATTCGCCCAGGATTTGCCAGGCGGATTCGTACGAATCGCCCAAGCGTTGCGCTTTGCATCCCTCCCTCAGCATATCCGCCCAAAAGGTCCTTTTCAATTCTATCTCCCGCCGTGCTCCAGTATCTGGCATGATTTCACTCCACATAGTGGTAGCAAGGACTACGTGAGGCATCGCTTCCTGCCCAAATATACTGGCAAACATTTGGAGGTTCTTCAAGGGAGTGCCGGCCATTCGGAAGGTGTCAATTCGATGCAGATACACGATCGATACGGGTATCTTCTCCTTGTAACTGTATCGTTATGAGATGCCTGCACGTGGCGATACAGCGAACGCTTACGCTTTGACCAAAAAATCAGCAATCTGGGCCAATATTTCAATATCCGACCGATTGGTGTCATCAAAAGTGGGAAGTTCGGCAAATATGATCGATCCCGCGTCGTTAGGATGCTTGGTTCTGACAGCTCGGATTTTCGAAATGTGTGCCTGCAGGATAGGTCCATTTTTCTGAGTGGCATATTCGATGAACTCGTTGCGAGGTCAGCGCGCAGAAATCATCAAGCGAGAAAGGAAGCATACAGTGGTCTTTCCAGAGCCCGGTGGCCCCATCACACTGACAGCATATATGAGCATCCCTGCATGCACGCAAAAAATGGACGCTCACACGACAATCCTGTCTTCAGTAGAAAGCTGGAAATACAGAAACGATGTCAGAGTGAGAACCATGAATTTAGTGCACGGCTTACTTCAAGCTCTACTGCTGGCAGCCACCACTTTGATGAGCTTCCTGGTCTCTGCGAAATTCTGATGAACAATCAATATTGATGTGCCGCAGAAATCCTAAAATAAACTCACGGGCCATCGAGCTTGGCGCCGGTTGCTGCCTCATTGAGATTTTTATTGTCGTCGTAAATTTCCCGGGAAAGAATAACATTTTCTTGCTCCGTAGGCAAATCATCAACAATTTGCCAGGCGGATTGGTATGAGTCACTAAAGCGTTGCGCGGTGCATCCCTGTTTTATCATTTCCGCCCAAAAGGTCGTATGCAGTTTGTTTTCCCGCCGTTCCCCAGCAGCTGGCATGATTTCTCTCCACATGGTAGTAGCGAGGACGATGTGAGGCATCGTTTCCTGCCCACACATACCGGCAAACATCTGGAGGTTCTTGAGGGGAGAGCTGGCCATTCCGTGGGTTGAAATTCGATGCAGGCATACGATGACCGATATGGGTACCAACTCCTTGTAGCTGTTCTATGATAAGGATCCTGACCGTGCACACCCAATGATAACTCACGTTTTGATAAACCAACCAGCGGTCTGGGCCAATATTTCGATATCCGGCCGATTTGCATCATCGAAACCAGGAGTTTCAATAAAGACGACGGAACTCTGGTCGTGAGGATGCATGGTTCTGACAGCTCGGATTTCCGAAGTGCGTGTCTGTAGGATGGGTCTCTTTGTCCGAGTGGCATAGTCGATGAACTCGTTGGAAGGTCAGCGCGCAGAAATCGTCAAGCGAGAAAGCGGGCATACAGCGGTCTTGCCAGAGCCCACCGAGCCCATCACACTGATAGCGCATATGAGCGTTCCTGCATGCACGGAAAATAATGGATGCTCACACCACGATCCTGTCGTTGGAAGAAAGCTGGGACTACATAAACAATGTCAGTGAGAGCCGCGGTTTCAGTGCACAACATTGACTCACACGTTGATCTGTTGGTATCATTGGTATCAACTTGTACTATAGTATCGACGTCAGTCAGATCCGCTAATTCAGCGCATCACTCACTTTATGCACTTCTGCCAACTTCGACTTGCCAGATCGACTGCTATACGGTGTTGCCGTCGTATACGAGCTTCCCTCGCTGACTTCACCCTCCTTTCGACCATCGGAAACTTTTATGTCCGCCTCGCCCTTTGGATCTTCCGAAACTAGATCTTTGAAAGCTTTCTTCTCTACCCGCCTTCCAGGATGCAATATAGTTTCCCAACCGTCTTCTTCCGGCACTTCTCTCGCGACATGCACTGAAGTTACGGGAAGAACGTCTGCACGGTCGCCAAGCACTACCGGTTCATCTTGCTCTTTCCTCGCCGATTGATCTCTTCTACTTGATGGCCTAGCTTCAGGAGTCGCCAGGGTGCCGAGAATTTGACTTGTGCCAAAAAGAGGAGGAGTCGAGTCTGAATTGCAGAGTTTGGCCATCTTTTCTAGGGAGTTGCACACGTCCTTCGCGAACGGCCTATTACAGGGCTCAGGAGCCCAACATCTTTCAGCAATCGCCCAGATCTCATCAGTCAAATGAGGAGCGCCGTCGTCGGCGCTAGGTTTCTCCGGCCGAATACCTTTTTCGGCTACCAGTTGAGTGAAGGCGACGCGCAGAATTCCCGCAAGGGGGACCTCATTCGTGAATATCTTGATTAAAAACACCATGCGATTGAGCGCGAATTTGAAATCAATGAATGTGAATACTCACTTCATAAATCGTCATTCCAAATGAGTAAATGTCACTGGGCTTTCGCAGGGAGCGACCCAATAGTCGTTCAGGAGCCATCCAGTTAGTACTGCCATATATTTCTTCATCGCCGGCGATCATTGACTGCGAGTTGATATTAGTCTTTACACGAGACAGACCAAAGTCGCACAGGACGGCTTTTCCGCTGTCGTCGATCAAGATGTTATACTGGTGCAAGTCAACAAGTGAGGATAGTCAGCTTATGTTTATAGACTTACGCCTTTCAAGTCAGCATGAACGATGTTCATGTTATGAAGATATACCAGTCCAAGGGACGCCTGGTGCAGCTGTTTAAAATTCTAGATGTCAGCTAAGCGTTCCCATAGAATTAGGAATCGCTCACAATAGCAGCCCGATTGCACTCTGGATAATTCTGGATATAGTCTCGAGCATTTCCGTTTTTGAGGTACGGCATTACAATGAAAGGTCTGTCACCCCACACGTTCGCGCCCAGAAATGCTGGCGCTTATTTAGTCATTAGTTCACTCAGCGAGCATAGACGGCACCTACGGAGAATGTGAGGGTGTCGCATCTTTGACCAGATCTGCGGGACGTCAACCACATAGTACTGTAGATCGAAAGGATTTCGATCACTCACGTTTATTTCCGTCTCGAGAACCTAAATTTTTGTATTAGACGCGATTTATATCGGAAAAGGAATGAAAAACCATTGAGCTGGGAGTGATACCGTTCACGGTTTTCAAAACCTTGAGAGCAACTTCCGTCTGCTGCCATTTCCCTAAGAGTACTTCGCCACTGCAATCACCGTTGTTAGATTCTACTGCCCTTGTTGAAAGACGGATGCACCTACAATCCTCCTGAGGCTATGGAGCGCATAAATTGCACATCAAATGAAGACACCGTCCAATCTTGTATTTTTACTGGTCGCCCGCTCGCCGTTTGTAGATAGGCCACGCTTTTGGAAAAGAATTGTCGCTCTCTATCACCATCCAATTGCTGCTGCAAGCGCGTCTGAAAAGCGATCATCATGGCGGCCATGCCTTCTTGGTGAGCCTCTGTGTAAGTTGAGTTCAATGTAAATAAATCGACAGCTATCGAGACGCACCCAAAGTCTTTCTGAGAAGTTCTCGATCCCTTTCCAATTCATCCAACCTCGCGTATAGTACATTTCGATCCTCGACCTTTGCCGCGTCGTTCTTCGCCTGCCATTTAGCAATGTCGAGAAGCGCAGATATCTGAACAGACAAGGTCAAAAAAACGACAAGGCCAAAAAAACGACTAGGCATATGATAACGACGCAAACCTGAAATGCATTGGCCAACGCGGCGATCTTTTTGTGATAAGTATCTATCTGAGCTATTCTGCGTTCTTTCGTGACAAGCAACTTGATGAAGGATTCCTGACCCTCGGCCTTGATGAAATCATGTATTTCTTCCAACAGCCTTATCAACGCCAGTCAGCTCGGGTCATAGACGAGTAACAGTAGTGCCAATAACAGCCTGCTCACTTTTGAAGATTGATGATGGTAGATGAAGTCGAGGTGAGACCTGAGAGTCCAGGGACAGAGCCCTCATTCAAAACACGCAGAAGCTCTGCAATCGTCCAAGCTAAGAAGATAAACTGCTGCTGGCTTTCTTTCACTCGATCGATTGAATCCTGGATGAGTTTAAATAATTTCCAGGCCGTCGTCAGGTAGCCCACCACCGGTGCGAGGGAGACAACTTCAGCGACGAAGTCCATTGTCTGAACTGATTGGGGTGGTGATGGAAGATAACAACGCTAGCCTCGCTGCTTCTGCGAAACCTCAAGGTGTTCGCGGATTTAAACCAACTAAGATGCGGTGAAAGCGTTACCCTTCACGTGAAACATGTGACGACTAGACAGTTGGGGCTGAGTTTGGCCAGGGAAAGTTCCGTTATAAAGTCCTATAGAGCCCCGCAAGGCAATCGGCGATCCCCTTCTGCGATGCTTTTTAAGGGAGAAGCTACGAACGCAAGGTGTCGAATTTGGTCGATGCCGGCGCAGTGAAAGCCACATTCAAACCGTTTGCTATGTTTTGAGGTACGCGTGACTCACGAGGATCCACGATGCCCAAGAACCAGTGCGGTGTGTCGGTAACACAATACCCGTTGCCCTACGGCCTCCTATGCCTCCACTGCACACGGCAGCTAAAAAAAGAGCCTGAGATGTGCGCCAAATGTGCGCCAGAGAAGTTGTTGCCGTGTTGAGCGGCAGAGATAAAAGCTGAGAATGTGATGATCAGTGCACACACGGACAGCAGGCCAACAGTGGCAAGCTTTGGGACTGCTGAGCTGAGGGCCGGGAAGAGTAAAATACTCAGCCGCGCGTCACCGACTGCGCCACAGCGGGCCACGGCCCGCCGATCGAGGCGCGCCCGTCGGGCTCTCTTGAAACACCGGTGTATGAATAATGAACTGGACCGAAACGAGTTGAGGCTCCTTCCTTCTTGTCCTCTTCCTATATACCAGTTATACACAACATCAATGGCAATGTCCATCGGCTGTGGCAGCTCACTCGCAGACGGGTCTGTTCGACACGCAGCGGGCCCATCTCATGCCGCTATGACATTTGACGGAACCATCGGGCCGGCCTGGTCCTTTTATCCGTGTGATTTCTCTCTGACAAGGACCTGGACTCAGATCACAGGCTTGGACTTGGACTATTTGATTTCCAGGCAACCCCACTTCTTGCTCACCTCCCTGATCCCCCAGATTCAGTGCTAGTAATCTCGAAATGCTCTCTGCTGGCCAGCTCATCTGGGCGTCATGTCGCCCTCTCATTAGATTGTATGTTATATGCATGGTTAGAGTTCCGCAATGCTCCTTTGACGTGCTGACGGCGTCAATCTTTGTTGTAAAACAGAGCCCTCTGTGCTGGGTCAGGTTTTGCGATAACCAAAGCGGACATCTTCCCGCAAGTCGCTGCTCAAGGAGCTGGGCAGATAATCCTGGTACGACATTCTGTGCGAAAACCCTGCTCGACGATACTAATACACGTTCCTAAGAACATCACATTGCCATGCCTCATGTTCTCGAAAATTGTTCCGGCTTTTGACGCATCCAACATCAAGGCTCTCGGTAAATTTTATTATTACATGTATGTGACGTTCCTCACAAACCCTCATATCTCAGGGCCTCTCGTTCTGGTTGCCATTCTATACGAGATCATAGGTGTCGTGATTGCCTGGACAGTCAAACAGTTCTTCTGGGTCCCTCACCGATTTAGGTAAACGCCTCGCAGCACTGGCGAGATGTCATGATCTGACTTGGGGCACTTACGCATCAATTCAGATTCGGCATCCTCGTTGCGGGCGGGTGGGGAAATTACGGTGATATCCCGACGAGCGTGGTCATGAGCATAACAGGGGCAGCACCTTTCAACGGCGCATCCGACCAAACGCTGTCCGTTGCATATATATCCGCATTCATTCTAGTTTTTTTCGTGAGCCGCTCGCCCGTAATTTGTCTGTTGTGAGTATCGCTAACTATATTTTCATGACAGATGACTCTATTTCCGCTTGGAGGTCACGCCTGGATAGCTATGGATTTCTCGGGCCCAGATATCGAGAACGAAGAAGTGCAGGAGACCATGAGAGCGAAACAAAAATCCTTGCTAAGTGGTGCTTGGGCCCGGTCTGCATTGCATACCCTGCGTTACCGTGGTCGAACATCGCAGGGAGTGGCAAGATTTGATCTTGCTGATCAAGAGGACGTCGGCGCCTCAGATTCTTCAGCGCTAGAGAAGGCGGAGGAGAAACGTGAAAACAACGCGTATCCACGAGCCACGCCTGCGCCTAAGCACGTATCGTTCTATCACGACGACCACGAGGCTATCACGTCAGCCACAGAGACAGTCGTAGTCTCGCCGCCGATAAGTATGTACGCTGGCCCCTCCCGCCTCCCTTCACCCACGCCATCCCTTCTCCCCCTCGAGAAAACAATTACCCCAGGGGACCAGCTGGCCGACGATATCGCCCACGCGCGTGTACTCAACCGGCGCGAAAAGACGGTGCAATTTACGCTGACGTTCCTCCGCTCACTGCTCGCGCCCGGGTCGAGCGTGATCATTATCGCGCTCATCATTGCGCTGGTGCCGACGCTCAAAGCGCTCTTCGTCGCAGGCGTTCCCGGTACGCACATCCCCAACGCCCCCGACGGCCTGCCTCCGCTGAACTTCATCCTCGACACGACCACCTTCATCGGCGCTGCGTCCGTCCCCCTCGGCCTGGTTAGCCTCGGCAGCGCGCTGGCGCGCCTCAAAGTGCCGCGGGGCCAGTGGGGCCAGCTGCCGATAGGCGCAATTTGCGGATTGGCGGTGGGGAAGGTGCTGATCATGCCTGTGCTGGGCGTGCTTATATGCGAGGGCCTGACCCGGGTCGGTGTCATCGACAAGGAGGACAAAGTCCTGCAGTTTGTGTGCATGTGAGTCTAAGACTGTTCCGTCATTGACAAACTTGGGAATCGGTGCTTATCGTTGACATGTGCTAGCTTCTTCTCGTGCTTGCCAACCGCTACAACGCAGGTGTACTTGACGCAGGTGTACTCGGGAACCGGCAGTGCGGAGCATCTATCTGCGTTCTTGATTCCCCAGTACATCCTGATGTTCATCTCCATGACCGGGTTGACCGCGTACTCAATACAGTACTTGTTCTGATGTTCTAATGTTCCGATGTATTGTAGTAGACCAAGGAGACATATAGATGCGGGAGGATGCGGGATAGGAGGTGCTGTAGATATATAGAGGCCTATAGGGTTATCCTGTGCCAGAATAAATACCAGGCACAATAGTGATGTGGCATAAAGATCAAGGGCATAACTTCAGGAACATCGGCCCCATCAACACAATGAGAATAGATCTCTTCAGACGTTGCACAGATGTGAGACTTGAGTCAAGATGCGAGGCTTAAACGGGAATCTTCTTTGTCAAAGAGTCCGAAAATATCAACACAACATCATGATACAACATCAGCATGTAGCCTCATGTAGCGCGCCCATCCCCATCAACAACTTCGTGGCATGATATGAAGCGGGAATGATATGAAGCGGGCCCCCCGTGCGTCCACGACGCAATGCACCGAAGAACTATGATGTGATAATGTTCCATCTTGCAATGGTGCTGACTGGGAGTATTCCCGACGACTGTTCTACATGCCATGTCCAGACTCTAGGTCAAACTCCCTGACTTCTGACTGCAGGTAACATGGGGGCGAGCGGGGGGTCGATTCAGGGGCTGGCCGACAGTGTAGAGAAGGAACACAAGGCTGATCCTTCCCGATCTGGTTGTCTGCGAAGGGATATTTGATGGTGCCTTCTCTTCCCAACCTATTCCTCCGGAGCGGCACTCGACCACGGTACCGTTGCCCTCCGTTGTTGCCCTCCGTTGCCGTACAATTTCTACGGCAGCGAGCGGACATCTCATCTAGATCTCATCATCTCTCATCCTCCCATGACCCAGACACGCATGAGCCTAAGGTCGCCTACGTATAACTAATGTGCCGTTGTGATGTGAGTTATCTTCTGCCATTTCATCTTCCATCTCAGAGATCTCTCCGGTATATGGGCCCTTTTTCCATGACGGCTTTTTGGTTGAGATAATCGAGGACCCCCAGTTCCGTCGTTGGCACCGTCAACTTGTCGTCGTTCCCGTCCAACTGGACCGTGCCTGCTTCGACTGCGAACGTACCGCACCGCGCATTTTATTTCCTATGATAACACGGTTCACTTACTTGTCAATAATGCAACAGGGTGTTCTGCTGTCAGATATTTCTCAGAACCATTTCTGCTGGATTGCAGTTCGTTCGCTGTTTAGGTAGTGGTATATCTCATATCTGTGTCGAATCAGGTGCATAGGGACACCTGGTCCAGCGGAAATAACTAGGCAATGGGAAAACGAACCTCATTTTCACAACTTAGCATCTGCAAATGAACAAGTATTACAACAAAGATAGAATACATGTGAGACATAACATGGGCATATATGTGAACGGCATAAATCCATGCAATATGAATTCCTCAACTTATAACGCAGCGATCCCCGCTATCCAGGATTTCGCTGTCGTCATCTTCTTTGAAGGCGGCGACGATGGGCCCCTGGATGAGCACCCCCTCCTCCATTAATAGTTTTGTAACACGATATGAGGCGGGTTTCAGTCGACCATCCATCGGGCAGAACTGCTGGGTAAAATTAACCTCCTGATGTTTCCACGATGCAATATACCAGAGAGCAATAGAGTCCTGGGGCATTCAGTGAGTCAGGCAGTACATCACATGATTTAAAGTGATATTACTGACCATGCGTGGCTCAGCGCGTCCTACCCCAACAATTTCGACGCGTCGCTATCTCGCGTTGCTTCCTTTGGCCCATGCCTCATCACCACACTAGGCATATACTTAGTAAATTGTTTCAATAGAGCAAGCTGAATACGATTAAGCTTACCTGGAACGTGAATGGCCAAGGCTGTGCGCTGGAAGTGAGCAGTGTTTCCTTGTTAGTAGGGTGCTGAGGCGTTGAGATGCTCATAGGCGTTGACGTTCGGTGGCATAGGAGATCGACGGGAGATTGTTGAATATTCTGAAAGTATTCCAAAGCGCTGGTGTAAGGATCCATGTAAATCATGTAAAGAGCGGTGAGGAATGGTGATATAGGTGAGTCGACTGGAAGACTCGGAGGAAAAGGAGAATAAAAGATGATTGCTTGAGAGAAATGGCAGTTCTTTATGTGGGCCTCTTTTAAGGAGCCTAATAGCGAGATGCCACCACACCACCACCAGCATGTGGCACTCGGATAAAGGTAATGTGGAACCTAGTCAAGCCCGGTGGTTTCAGTACATTGGAAGCCACAAGTAGTAGGCGAAGAGAAAAGTGTTACGAGGCGTTGGCCGTTCACTCAAGAATCAGAAAGATATGACTGCAATTCAGTCATCTTGGTAATTTCATGAGGTTACCTTCGTGTTTACTATCCCGTAGTGGTGGTACATCGGCATCGCACGACACCAGCGAGCTCGGCTCAGAAATTAAAATGAGATTGATAAGCGCACTTAAGCTGCAGTACACTCATATGACCTAAAAGCAGTCAGATCCAAGCATAATTGGACCATGCAGGTAGCTGTTTTACCTTAGCAGCATGCTCATCGCATTTCCACTTCTTGAAACGCCTCCACCCACTTGACTATTCGCATACCCAATCTTTCAAAAAGCTTGATGCTTGGAGTGTTGGATTGCGAGACACGAACAACAAGAGAAGACCGAGGGATGGGAAGTTGAGCTGGACACGATGTGTTGGTGACATCCCTAGGATCTGTCGCATATGAGATCAACAGTTGCAGAGCTTCATAAGCTAGGCCCTTCCGCCGAGACTCTGGGTCTATTTTTATGGTAAGGGACGGAGTGGTGATGAATCACAGTTAATGGAAGTTGAACGCACCAGCAATCATTATTTCAAGTTCAGCTTCGAAATCATCCTCTTCCTGTTCATCAGTGTCAAAAGAGGCATTTTTTGAAGGTGCTTTTCGCAGGTGTGGTGGGATGCCTTTCAAAAACATATTCACATCGCCAACCATGGGAAGATTGTCGAGATTGGAATCATCTCTGCCAGGCAGATCTTCGCTGCGATGCTCGGGACGGGCAAGGATTATGAAAGTCAATTCTTTACTTCAGAGTCAGCAAGAACTAGCATCGTTGAAGGAACAACTCACTGTCATCGTCAATTCGCCACTTTTCTAATAGTTCAAGTCATCAGCGGCGCAGCAAACAAACGGACAAGTGAATGAGGCTTACTTTGCATCTCATACTCCTCATCCAATGAAAGTCTTTCACTCGCAGTAAGATCGCGAAGGATCTCATCCTCCATCCATGAGTGATACGTCTAAGGAAGCTGCTGCCCATCGGTGAGAGGCTCTGGTAGGCTTGCCCTCTGCTCACCATGACATGCTCTGCTTTATATGGGACAAGTATCACCCTTTCGCCTTTTAGGACAACGTTGTCGACGATCATTCTGGGATAAGCACTTGATAATAAGATAGACAGAAAGAGTAGCAAAATTGTAGAGCTCGAGCAGAGAACAGAAACAAGATCAGTCTCGGAGAGTTTTGGTCGTTACAAGGTTAACCCCTATGTCACTCCAGTGTAATATAAATTCGTACAAACCCCAGTCGTATAGTACTTAGTGTATATAGATAGGTAAGTCCTTGGTAAATCTAAGAAATGCATCCACTTAAAATTAGTGAGCGAGCTCTATCTTGGCTCGACGAAAATGGGGTCTACATCTTTCCAGGCACCACCCCCATTCTTCCAGACCTTCTCTCTTTCAAGCCAATATTCCAGAGAGTCGCCCACTCGAGCCGGTGTCCAAACTCTCTCGCCAGTGTCCCCGTCCGTCTCGGCCGCGAACCATCGTGGTCTGTGGGGACCAGCAGTGCCTTCTTCGCGAGCCTTTCTGGTCGCCCGTTGTTTCTCTTCTTGCTCGTTTTTCAGCTCGTTCGCTAACTCCCACCGACCCATCTCAAACGCTCGCTGGTCTGGGCGGAGACGACAGTCCGTGGGGGATATGAAAGGACGCAGAGTCTCAGGGCAGTCGTTCAATGTGATGGCAAATGGTGTGAGGTTGAATGGTGCGACTGGTTTCTCGGAGTTGCGCCATAAGAGGAAGTATTCGGGGCTGGACGACGGCGAAGTCGCTGCATCGATAGGTGTATCTGGATTTAGTGACCCATAGCCGGCTACCACAGGCTTGGCGATGAGCTGTCTGTTCCACCTGCCAGCGATTTCGTAAGTGACGTTGTCTTCTGCGTCTCGCACATATCCAGAGATTTCAAATGCATCTTTTCCACGCCAACCACGAGGTTTGAATGTTAAGACACATTGATCTTGGGTGCGGTGATTCGTGATCTATACACGCATCAGTTAACCTAGGATTATATTTCAAGAATAACAGCCACTTACTGTCATCTCGCCGTAATGATCAATGGTGGGCGATCCAAGAATGAACCCAGAGACGTTCGTAGTGACCTTTTTCCAGCTGTAATGTTCCACGACCTTGCCTTCCGCGGCCGCGAGCTTACTAGTCGCTTTGGGGTAATCTGGCCCATAGTCGGATGGTAGGTGAAGGTCTACATGAGCTACTCCTGTGGGCCGGATCTCGAACGATTTGCCCATAAATTTGTTCTGCGCATCGACCTGATAGCGATGTTAGCTGAAGACCACAATAAGAAAACACAGTCCCAGACTTACCTCCCCATAATAGTTCCAGTAGGGCGACTCAGCCCAGCACGCTGATATGGGTGGATGGTGGCTGACTTGTTCAGAAACATATCGGTATTCCTTGTCAAATCGCATATATTCAAATGTCTCGCCCTGTGGAAGTTGTTTAGTGATTGTGAATACAAATGAAGATGAGAAACTAACGAGCATGGGGTTGAACGGCTTAGCAATACGCCCTATGGTCGAAGAGTAGTTGGACATGGCGAAAGCGGCCACGAATGCTATCCGGCGCTGAGCATCCGATTCGCGAGCAGCCACATCAACTAGTGGGACAAAGCTTAGTATGTGTAGACCTTGCATTTCGATGTTTAGGACTTACGACACTCGGAGAACTCCATGTCTTCGGCCTGCGATGCACGTCGTTGGTCAAAAGGAATCGTCAACGAAGAATCTCAAAGGCTTACCATTCGCTGCAGCATACTTGTAGGCTCATTGAAGAACACCGGGAAGCTGATCTTGGTCAAGTCCTTGCCAATGCTGTGTTTCAAGACCGACCACAAACTGGTCGAAGGGCGCTCGGCAGCAATCGGCAGTTGTTCTCGTAGCTGTTTGTACGCGACATATGGTTCCAGGAACATGGAGGACGTCTTCCTTTCGCTGTGGAGGGGGCTTGAGAGCAGCTCATGAACGTCGATAGGTAGCGTTCCCGACTCGATGGCATCGAAGAATTCGTCCTCTTCGTCCGTGTCTTGCGCGGTGTCTGCATCGTAGTCGTCGCCTCTCATACCAGGAGATGGCATCGCAGGCTGGCGGCGTTCAGGTGTAGGAGTGATGACCGATGGACTGGCGACGATACCCATGGCACTGGTCGGCGTTTTCACTGTGACATACTGTGACGAATCCGGCGTCTGCGCAGATTTAGCAGCATGGGGCGGGAAGTAGTCCTCCTCTGGTACGGACGCCTGCTGCCTTGGATGTAGCGATGTGCGATTCCTAAGTGTACTGCCGCCAGCCTCGCTGACATCAAAAAACCGGCTGCCCCGCTTCCTCGAGCGCATCCGGAGCTCTCTCTCAAGCACTTCTCCTTCCTTGACAACGGTTTGGAGGCTCTCCTCCCACACGGCCTGCCTTGCGAGTTCACGCTGGAGCCTCTGACGCCACCAGTCGTCACGCTCCTTGGCCATGGCAATGTACTCGTTGATCATGCCATGTACCGCCGTAAATGATTCCTTCAACGCGCCTTGATACTTTTGCGTGCGCCCCGGCGTATTGTTCGGTAACGAGATATTGGCGAGAAGCTGCGACGTGAGCTCCATCTGTGCCGCCGTAGAATTCCCCTGCAAGTCGAACGTGGAGTCATGCGGCGGAACCTTGCCCGTGCTCTCGGTGACTGAAGAGTCGTCGCGTGAGTGGTCTCCGCCGTCCGGTGAGTTGTCCTGCATAGCAGGGCTGCCTCGATCATCATCTCCAGCGGCAGGGAGAGAGGACAGCGAATCCCCAACTCCGATGAAGTTGGAATCCTGTCTGCGTGGCGAAAAAGTCGAGATGCTGGTCCGGTACGCGTGACCCTTGGTCATAGCGCTGCTGTCGCTCTCCCCACTGGCTCTCCGGGCCTGCTCAGCCGGGTCTAGGGCGCCATCTCGCTTCGAGTGCTCGATGCTCTTGGCGATCGCCTGTGTCCAGCGCGATGCTTCGACAGGGTGGTTGGCTTTCATATACCACTTCTGAACGCCGGACGACTGGTGACCCCGGCTCGGTGCGGATTGCACCTCGAACCGCAACTTCTCCCCTGTCGCCGGGACCTTGAGGGTGGCAGTTTTCATCGCTATTGATCCGCGGCTGGCAACAGTCTCGTCCTCTTGGTGACGATAATCTATGCTATCGAAATTAGTGCGATCCGCAGGGCAGCAGAGAGGAGACCTACAGGACAACACGCCATTGTTGAGCACAAACCACCGCGTTCCGTATCCACGAGCGACGTTGGTGTACTTGTTCAGATACCCTTTCAGAATAGGGGGTTCAGACGATGGCGGTTCTATTAATGTGGTATCCTGATTGGCAACTGTCGGAGAAACGTCAGTCAGGCACAAATGAAATGGGGTGCCTGACGCCACCACTCACATTGTCTGAGAAAAACCCTCACTCTGTCATCCTTGCCTAACCCATCATATGCCATCTTGCCTTTGATATTGCGTACGAAAACGTCAGCGCCAGCGCGTACGGCAAGCTCGATAAGGCGCAAATCCTTGCGGCGTGCTGCTTCATGTAGGAGGGAGCGGCCTGACGCGTCGTCCAGATAGGAGAGATTAACGAAACGCACGCGAGGCGATTCCAGAAGAGCGATGAGTGGTGTGGTGGGTGCCGCAGGTACCGGAGTGAGGATGTACGTCCGGAGTAATGAGCAGTACGATGCATTCAGGAAGGATCGCGAGTCTGGGGTAACAGAACATTCAGCGTTCTAGAAGATCCATGCTTTGCACCTCGACATACCATCTATTGCCCGTATGACATCCTTCCCCTTGGCAACATCTCTACATGTCAAGCCTTGACTATCCCGCAACGTGTCGTCTATCCCAGGCTGCTCAAGCAATATATTGACGATGTCCACGCGCCCTAGTGAAGCTGCCAGATGCAGTGGTGTCGTTCCGGAACCGGAAGGGTGTACCCCATTCGGCGAAATAGCGCGGTGCGACAGCAGCAGGAGAACGGTGTCCGCTATGTGTACGGCTGATCAGAACCAGCGACCGGCTTTGAAAGCTTCAACACTCACCCGAGGCACAACGGACAGCCAAGTGTAGTGCGGCAGCTCCAGTGTTAATATCTCCATCTACAGACTTGCGCTTATCTTTACCTATTTCCGTGAGAAAGGGGTGAATCAAAGCTGGGTTGCCTATGCAAGTCACGTAACATCAGTTTGGGTGAGCCTCTGTGTCAATCGGCGGCGTACCATTGCGGAGCGCTGACAGTAGCTTAACCTGATAAAGTGGTTCTGCTGCATCTGCGGGCCAGCATCCGGTAAGAAACGGGCATGAATGGGCGCAGATCGGGGGGTGAGCTTACTGTTTTCCAAGCTTTTCACTGATTGAGCTGAATTCGATGCAGACATGAGCCCCTTTGGCGGGTTTTTCTGGTTGGAGGGGATAATAATGGTCGTGGTGGTGTGTATAAGGTTATTAGATGCTAATGAGAGCGTTTCGGGGCCGCTGTACACTCGTCTTCGGGAAGGACGAGGAGGTTGGCAGCAGTGGAGGCTCAATTTCCACTTTCGGATGACGTGCACAATAACAACCTTTGACAGGCCGCATACAGTACAGTGGTGGGCAATCAAACTCTCGGCTTGAAGCTCTATACCCAACTGCTGGGCGGGGTAACTCCCCCGAGCCTTTGGCTATAGAAAATTAGGCGGACAACGTGGCTACTCGATCAGTATTTTCCACTCATTAATCTTTGCTTTCTGATTCCCTTGAAATTTCGAGGTTTCTTATGTTTGTTTTTTAACCCCTGGTGCTAGGCTGCTAGCGGAAGTGCTCGCTTTTCACCTTGCCAACCTCATTAATATCCCGCTTCGTCCCTGGCATATTGATCGATCGGTCGTACCGGACATGGCCAACAACGCGAAGTGTGGGTGCGACAAGGTGCGACTCAATGTCTGGGCAGATGATCTGCAGATTCTGCACCACTCTGCCACCGATACATCTATGCTGGTCAGCGGTCAGCTGGTTATTTATTTGCGCCGATGACGATAAAATGAGCTGAGATTCGGCTCAGATCCTGATCAATGATAACCGTGGCATACGTACGCGGGGGCTCTGCAGGATATGTTTCACAATCTCAATCGAATTCGGTATTATTGGGGATGCTATGCACCGTCTGGCGAGTCACATTTAGATTTCGTCGTCTTGTTGCGGGGGTCTCCGCTATACGGAGTGATGTACCCACTCGTAGCCACTGGCGGTTGTCAGGGACGTATATTGGAAAAGATCTCGTTTGTCAGCGGTGGCATTGCATCAGCAATGTAGCCACCGAAAGATTTGCGGTTTGGGCTGGCTCGGCGGAAGGTTCATGGCGCCCTAGGACGCGTCTTGACGTAAATCCAGCCACCTTGGTTAGAAGCTGGCGGGTTGACACGTATCTGGTGGCCTTGGGCGGTCAAGGGGCCACCAAAATACGGCTTTTCAGCGGCAAAACGCGTTCGCGTTAACCGGATGGAGACCAGGAACACCATTACATACATTATCCACGGAGCCAAATTTACAGACGCCCAAGCCCTGGATCCGTTTGATCAGCAAATGTGACCAGGTACGCACGACCTTCTATCGTAAAAGCTTGTGTAATTTGACACAACTTATTACTCCATGTATTTAATTCACAAACAGACGTGGGCAAACCCGAAGATCAGCGCCTTTACACCCGCACGCCCGCACCCCTCATCTTGCGCTCATCCGTCATTGCAAGACACCGACAAGGGGCACTGTAAATTATATAAGAAGCGCTCCCTTGTTTCAATCGCCCTTTTACCCCGTCTCCGCTCCCCCCCCACACCCACGCTGGCTATGCAACTCGCGTCGACCTCCGATACCTCCTGGATGGACAACGTCTTCTACGGCTGGATAGATACAACCTGGGATGCACTACTCGTCCTCGAGGCTGCCCGCAGAGGCATCGTCCCACGGGTCACCCGCCGTTTTCACGACATTGAAAAGCGCAACATGATCCGCAGTGGAGCAGTTATCGTCTTCACTGAGGAAGAAAGCTCGGTGAAGCGATGGACAGATCCATACTTATGGTCTGCGTCTCGAATGTTGGGCAACTTTATGGTGCGTGAATCCGCACTCTTTGCCAGTGGCTGAAACACTAATGGACGGGGCTGGTAGATCTACCGCGAGCGGGAGGATGCGCGGGATACCAAAGTTGCGCCAGCAACGCTGCGCTCTACATTACAGAAGCCGAAAGAACGTTGCGAGGGGCTCGATCCTGAACTGGAACGCGCCATATATGGTAGTTGGAGGAGGGGCAAAGGGCTGAAGAAAGACGGACTTATGAAAAAGGTGTGTGTACCTTTCAGCCGATATTTCCCTTTTCTGACGCCACAATTCCCAAGACCTTTTCTCTCGTTGTAGATGGCGCTACCTACCATCTGATCTCCTATTACAATCCTAACGATGTCGTCTCCGGAACGCTGCGGACACCTTCCTCTATGCCCCACGTAGCCAACCTACCCATCGGGCCAGAATTTACAGCGGATCATTCGCAATTTCGACTACCGCCCACAGACTTGAAGCGTCCCGAGACCATTTCAAGCCCCATGTATGAATTTTTGCCTTGACGATTCAACCGTCGCAACATTATTAACGCAACACCAACAGTTTAGGATCACATTACAACCCTCCCGTATCTTCAAGTTATCACCACCGCCCATCCTCGAGCTCGAGCACGCACCGACCTGGGTACCAGACTAGCAGCCCTACCCCTCCACATTCTCCACCACGCTGGTCCGCCCCGTACGCTGCCCATTCCGAAGACTCGCGGTATTCGAATGCAGCGCCAAGTCTCCGGCTGCACGACATGGAGCCCTATGGTCACACTTCCTCTTCAGCGCCTTATCATCAAGATTCGTATTCTCGCCACTACGGCCAAAATTATGCGAGCCACCGCCCATCGGCACACTCCCGACGGGGGGATGATCCTCCTCCACATCTGTGGCAGATCGACTCAAGCCCGACAACGCCTACACTCACAAGTCCGACTTCCTACAGCCTGCAGTCGGATCATGGACTCTACGCCCCGCCTGCGATGTCTTACCCGTCGCCTTCGCATTCGCATGCCAAGGACGCTAATTGGCCTTCATGAGTTTTTCGGTAAGTATATTCTCCGTTTGACGATCCTCAGCCCTGATAATTTCCCACCAGTTTAGCCTTCTTTTCTTGCGCTCATTGTACAACATGTTCATTTTATGTGCGATACCTTTACACTCCCTGCTCTAGTTTTTACATCATGCGGCGCACTCTTCCCGTAGCTTGCTAATACTTATTATTCACTCATCCCGCCTTTATATGTCGGGCTCCCGGGACTTACTGTTAGATACTTTAAAAGTACATACTTCGGATTAACTTGGAATTTTTCAATTCGTACGGACCTGCCTTGCTGCTGCAACTGCAATGTCTGCGACTGCTGTTCCATCGTCCGTTAATTTAGCGGGACGTGCAAGCCTGCCACCAGTAGGCGCTCATTCATGCCCAAATGGTGACCATAGTAATACGCGGCATTAACAGGACCCACAGAGACGTAATGCACTATCCATGATCATAGTACATAGTAGGTAGCTAGATCTCATCCCGACCCGCACTGCATCCTGGTTCGGAAGGGCGTGACATAGGCGCACTGTAATATTTTAAACACCTCCAGTTACGCCTATTACCGATGCAATCTTCGGCCGGCGCTGTCACCGATGCTCTTGCTCATCATATTGATATCCTTACGCAAATATCGCAGCGCATTCGGCAGGCAGCTGCAATGCAATGCATTTCGCAGCATATTTTCCCGATAAGACAAACAATGAGTAGGCTCGTTTTTCTTGGGCCACCCGTTGTGCCCACACCACGGGAGCTACGGTTGGAAATAATAGGATGATCCGAAGACGGCTTAGGCATTCGATGTGTGATGCTTGGGTGTAGAGGCGCAGGGAACGAGCGCGCCGTGGCTGTGATGGAAGGGGAACCGCTGCGGCAGGACGAAAGAACGTGTTGCTTGATCATAGGGGCTTGGCAAAATTTTAGATCAACATCATAATGGAGAGGTTGGTGATAATGAGACAAGCTGTCTGACAGGAAAGCTTGCCATGCCGTAGCAGAGCCAGCAATGGGCAATATCTTTGAAATGCGGACAGGAAACCATTTCTTCCCGCTGCAAGAACATCCGCGCACAGCTGCCGCTCTGATTGGACTTCTATAGCCTATCATTTATTTAGGAAGCTTCAAAGGCACGAGTCTTCTATTGGACGGGGACTGAGAATTCAGGAGTAAACCCTCCACTCACCTGATCTCGCCTTGAAGGTGGCTTCATTGATCGCCGTGCGGCCTGTGTGAGCCTATGGTACCGGTCCAGGGCCTGGTCTCCAGTGGCATAGCTGATAACTGTTGAACCTTCGCGGACGCAGGTAATTGACTGGCCCCGTTCCAGGCAAACATATGCATATTTGGGCCGTACAGCCAACGTCCGGCGGCAAATCCTTATCCAATGCATTTTATGTTTACGACCTGCCCCGTCATTTCGGAGAATGGGAAATACTTAATAATGTCATCGATATTACATCGGCGATCGTTATCATACCCGTCTGGACTTTAGGAATGTTCTCCCCCGCCGTGAAAGGCGATGCATCACATATATGATATCATTATGTGATGAAACGGCAATCCTAACTTGCAGTGGCCTCGCCAATATCTTCATACCAATCCTGCCAAATAATTGCATCAGCCACACTCAATCAGAAATAAGTGAACGGCACAGCGCACCTCAGGTTTTTCTTTGATGAAGTTCTCCATCAGTTCCTTGCACTCTGCATTATCGATGATGATGACCTCAACCCCATGACTTTTAAGCAAGTCTTCGTTGCCTTTGAAATTGGTATTTTCACCGATGACAACGCGCGGGATGTTGTAGAGCAAAATGGCACCTGTGCACATGCTGCAGGGGCTGCCAACGCGGGTGCACATAAGTTTTTTAAGTCTGAGCTAACTATCAGTTTCAATATCTTCGTACCTCAAGGTAGTAAACTAAACAAGCCAACGAGCGGTCAATCACTGACACCGACCGAACATACAATGTGATCATAATACTCACTATCGTTGCCCCACGATATACCTCTGCTTTCAACCTTCCGGCGGCTTCAAGAGCTGAAATTTCCCCGTGTAATGTCGGTGATGCCTTTTGAATGCGCTGATTGTGTCCCACTCCAAGGATTTCCATCGAGCTCGTTGCGACTATGGCAGAACCGATTGGTATGCCGCCCTCAGAGTAGCTTTTACGAGCCTGCTCCAGCGCTGCCTGCAAACCCAGTTGATCCAATTTAGCGTGGTTCGACATAGTGGTCCGGAAGCAGGATAGATAAGGGAACGGACAAGGAACGGAAGGCGAGAGAATAGATGTCTTGCCGCGTTGCGGTGCCTGTTTGAAGTGGGCGGCGACCAATCATTGTCATTCCAATGCAATCTGAGCTACTGTTTGCATGAGAGGCAAAGGTTTGGAATAAAAGTGAGATGCAAGTAAGTGAAGCAGAGTCTGCAAGATATGACAAGATTGTCAAGCAACTTGAGGCGCCCCAGGCTGTTTAATTCAAACATTCACTGGTCGTGTTTCATCATGATTGGCGCCTAGCGCTCGCAGCTTTGTCGAGCAACCCAACCTCAAACGTCTTTCTGAGGGTCATGGAGCTGGCACGCGTCGTTGCATTGTCGATTTTCTCCTCATATTTTCTCCTCATCCTAGGCCTGTTCTGCCTCATCGTAACGAGCCTACCTACGCAGGCTGCTGGCAACAGCAAGCATGCTGCGTTAGCCTTCTCTTTACTCGCTATAATTTCTTTTGCGCATACTTGGTACTGTGAGTACCGACCTGCTTTTACCTCTTCAAGCTTTATCTGAGACCTCATTCTTCCCTAGACATGTTCGGTTATATGGCCGTGAGCGCGTTCATTCATTCTCGCTTGACCGTTCTCTAAACCCCGTCTAGTGGAGCTTCCGCGACTTTGAGAGCGCCTTGTCGATCACAAGCGCCGTCCCACTTGATCGTTTGACGGACTGGTTGAAGGGTACCGATCTATTTGAGCAGGCGTGGGATATCGTTTGCGCAAGTCCTCTGAACTGGTGGTGGAGCGAACAGTTGTGTCTATTCACAGTGGGGGCTTGGACAATCTTTTTATCGACCCAAGGTATGCCCAGATGTTATAGGCGTTGTTTACCACTGACCCCCTCTCAAGGTCAGCGATACGGTGTCAAGCACCTATGGGCATACATGCTTTTGGGTCAAGTTGTCGCTATCTCTGTCGCATCCAATCTTTTCTATCTGGCGCTTTCTCTATCCTCGCCTCCATCTGCAGCTACGAAAAGAACTCCCCTGTACGCACCGCCTGCCCTATGGCTCAGCGTTCTGTTATCATTCGTCACAATCGGTCTTGTACCCATGACCAACGATCGCACATTCCTCCCAAACCTTCTCGCCATGCACGCCTTGCTAGTCGTTCCCCTTTTTGCCAGTGCTCCGTCCCACAGCGCAAAGCGGTCTGCCTTCTCCATGCGCATACGAACGCTGTACAGCCTGGTTACTATCGTAGCTCTCATTCTTCGCATTCGGACCATCGCTACCGCACTCTCCGCGATTCCTCGAGGCATGCAGTCCCTGAAAAGTCTTGCAACAATAGCATGGCAAGTCCTACATTCCCACCCAGCGCAGTCGTCCATTGGCTGGGATGTCATTTGGACAACCGCGTCCTTCTTCGCTTGGAAATTTATTGGACCCGAAACAACCACAGGCCGAGCGGGAGATGAATCTTGGCTCGGCTTCGGCTTCAAGACGTTATCGTTGATAAGTGAGACGATTGTGGCCTCGGCAGGAGTCAGCGCGCCGGAAGATTGGAGGAAGCATGAAGGGGACCCCGTGGAGCTGAAGGAAGATTGATATTCCGGCAGGTTTTTGGGGGTGAAACACAACGGGAATGAATAAGCATTTAACCTGATAGGCGGTATTACTTCGATGTTTGAGGTGGCGATTACGAGTCTTGCCCTGTCTTGCCCCCAAGTTTTCGCGAAGGCGTGATAGATGTGTGAATGCGTTGGTCAGCTCGGCTGGAGCTTGGGTATCAAGCTCTAATCAATTATACGGAGAGTAAACATTAAGTATCAATTTCTGACTTGTGTGTTAATCCGCAAGGGGCAAGCAGATAGTAGTGCCACCAGAGTCAACCATATTCACGTTCGCTATCCCCCTGAGAGGCCATGTTTGGAGTGTGTTTAAGAGCTGGCACAAAACGCTACATGTGGCGCTATAATCTACAGATGCCATGCCACAGTTTCGCAAAAGAGCCACTACGCCGCTCGATCAGGCTAAGGCCGCTATTTTACGTGCTTAGGCTGGTTTGCTTCGCATTTCATCGTCCATTGTTCGCAGCTGAATATTGCAGTATTGTAAACCTGGCTCATCTTTGACTGGAGGTTTGGTGCCTTGGCGTAGAACATGCTGACGGGCAGGGTGTGTGTGATTGGCGCATTTGTGGCAGTATGGGCGTGATGCCAACTGGTATGCTCCTTTAGACGTGTGATTATAGACAAGAATTTACCCTCTGTGATACCCTCTGTGATATTGAGAGATGGTTGCTAGAGGATTGAGACTCGTGGGCCAACATATTGGATAGCACGGTGTGGGTCGAATTTGAATGCAGTCAAAGGAATTGAATTCATCTTTTATACATAAAAGAGTATACAGGAATGCAGAGGCATCACATATGGGATTGAGAGCCGCGAGGATCGCACGATGGGGGTAACTTGTGTCGAGAAAGAGTAGCAAAGGGGACTCGCAGGGAACTCGCAGAAGAATGTAATGGGTATAGAGTCCCAATGTGGACGGATGAGTGGTTAGGCCCGCGAACGGCCCGAGAACGGCGGGAGCTTGGCATCTGTAGCCATTTCACTACACGCAGCGCCCAGTTCCAATGGTCTGACTTTCTGCATGTTTCGCTTGAATCTACGATCTAGCTTTTGCCGCCAATCGTCTTCGAGCTGTCAAGTATTTGTTGTCAGTTCAAAGAAATATTCAATAGGACATGGAATGCCCACTTCAGCGTCCTTGGAATACAGCCTGGACTGGTTTATGACGTCTTCCGTAGACATTCCGTCCAGTTCCGTGCTGGCATATCTTATATCTTCTCCAAGCAGGGTGGCAAACTCAAGGAGCAGCAGCCGTACAAAAGGCGTGTCAGGAAGCACCTCTCCCAGTGGGCTCTTCTCCCCGCGTTCGCGATTTTTGCCGTGTTTCCACTCGCACAAATATACCATTTCAAGCATCTGTAGCTATCAGCAAAATTATACATCCTTTAAATCATTTCAATAGAACTTACCGGCTCCCCATTGTCGCATGTCATTGGTGGCATAGCGTGCCAGGGGCGTAGGTTGCCCCTGTCAAGAACCGTCCCTCGCTTCCAAAGCTCACGGCTCTCAAGATCAATGTCCACAGTATTGGCTGGGTTGAATTCACTGGATCCCTTCTTGAGCGCGACCCAGACCTTATCTCCAGGCTGAAATTTGACAATATCAGCGGTTCTGGCCGCTGGTGGCACGGAATGACGTAGTCAATGTTACCTGGAGTGGTATGTGATATGTAAATCCAAGATCAGGATGCTCTGGCACACGATACTTTGCAATGATATCAGTCAAGTTGGCGTCGGAAAGGAACATTACGGGAGTGGGATGAGAAGAGGAGAAAGGTGGGCGGGACTCGTCTCCTGACTGCTTTGGGCCACGTGCGAATTACTTAGTTCCACATGTCATAGCGGGACATCATATTGATATGAGACATCCCTTATTGAGCACAAGAGCACAACAATTATAATATGACAATAGAAATTTTGGCCCTGTGTGGTGTTTCTGGAATAGGGACAACACTGCACTGTGCTTGGACCCTCCAATTCCACGACCACCCTGTGGCACCTCATATACATATGTCAGGCAGAGCATTGAAGCGATACTATCTTCACGCGTTGCCAGTCCTTTGTGTTTCGCATAGATCTCGCACCGTGAGAACATTCCAGTACATCCGCACCTTAGAGTGGCCTTACAATATAAGTATTCGATTGAAAACCCAGGAGGTTTCACAGCAAGGAAAGTGACACGGTGACACCGCATTCTATAATTACTGTACAATGAGTCATTCTCTCCTCACATATTCGGAATGCTCTTTCAACTTACTATATTTAAATGTATTCCTCACACGTATTCGTACTTGCACAACCCTTCAATGTGTTATTATTGCGTTGTCATTGCTCTATTGCATACATCACACTTTTACTACGTATAGATACCTGATGTAACTTCCTACGCTCTCTAGAGATCTTAATCAGAGGCGTTTCCCTCACATTATAGAGTGAGACTCAGTTAAACTAACTCCTGATCGCTCTCAGACATCCTTATCGCTCTCACAGATGTTATGGATCCGGAGTTATAGCCTCTTAACAGTAAGTTTGACAAAAGAGGCTTCACGTTGGTGGTGCTGTTGTCTAGTCACCCCCACGTCCACATGCAGAACGATAGCCCATATCTACGAGGTTTTTGCACTGACACGAGCGCGCAGATGCCCAGCAAAAGCGGGCAAGAAGTATTCTTTGTACTTCAAATCATCAGCGCTGCACCGGCGTCGATGAGTATGCCAATAACGATTATAATGAGTGCTTACCTGGTCTCATAAAGTTCCATGTCCAATTTTCGAAACAACGTTGCGAATATGAGATACAGCTCGCACCACGCCAAGCTAGTTAGTAGTTTGTAAGTACTGGTTCCTATCTGAAATAGCAAGACGTGAAAGAGTCTGTGTGAGGAAGATATAAACTTACTTGATACCGAGGCAGCTCCTGGGCCCTCTGGAAAATGCCACCTGGAAGTTGTCGAGTTTGGCCGAATCAGGCTGGAGCCAGCGTTCCGGGTTGAAGACCGTAGGGTCCGTGAATATGTCGGCATTGAAGTGGACGAATGTGGAGCAGATGGATATCGAGGTCTGTGCCCTCATAATGAGATACATGTCTCCGATTTGGGAGAATAAATGTTACCCCTGCAGGCACGGTGACGCCCGCGACGACAGTCGAGTTGGGGCGGACAATTCGAGGTAGAGGGCTCAAAACACCACCGGACATCCGCAGAGACTCTTTGATGACGGCAGTCTGACATGTGTTATCAGCGGCTGGGTACCAGAAAAGGGGGAGGGTGTACCAGATAAGGCAGCTTCTCAAGCTTCGCTAAGCTCATCGGGCTAGCTAACTCGGGCCACGCCTGAGTCAGCTCCTGGACCAAGAGACGCTGAATGCGCTCGTTACTAAGAACGTGAAAAGTTCCGACAGTGGCTGTAATCCCGACGGTGTCGGAGCCGGCGGAGAGCAAATTTTCCGACTGGAGATAGGTATAAGCATAAACGTAGTAGGATCCAGGGCTACCCATATATTATGAGCAGCTCCCGTGCTCTCCCATACCTCGTGTATAAGCGAGGTCCTAGACGGCATTTTGAAATCGCCGACGCTCTTTCCGGGCTTCGGGTTCATCAGGTGGTGATAGATAATCTCATGTTCCGCACCCTCAAGACTTCCGGGATCCTTCAACAGCTTGTCGACCTGTGCCGTGAGCCGGGCTCGGACGTCGAGATCGGCTTTTAAGTCCGTGTTGATATATCCCATGACAGGCTCCAACCAGGGCAGTACTACGAGGAGAAATGGAAAGGCGAGGAGAACCCAAAGGAACTCTACACCCGAGTCCATTCCGCGAAGCATAGGGTGTTGGAAGTTCGGGTAGGTCAAGAGAGAATAGCACTCTGCAAAACAATAGGAAGAGATGATGTCCATAGCCACGCTTCGAAACGCGTAGGACAAGTCGATGGGTAGATTGCTGTGAACAAGTATTTGAGAGAAAAGCAAATCGACCTGGGACGGCATATGATCAGATTCGTTTCGCAGGAAGGCCGAGAATGGAGGGGAAGGGAACCTTCTCCTGGACAACATTCTCTAGCTTTAAAATAGCGCTCCTGGAGAACAGGGGGCTGAGGACGTCCCTTCGCGCCTTTGCGAGCTGTGGATCTGACCAGCCAAACGAACACTCCTCTTGGTCGAAGCTGTTGTAATAGTGCCTGTGACGAATGCCTAAATGAGTTATTTATGAGGAGAGATGCCTCCCGCTAAGCTTACCGGTCTTTGATGAATTTGGAACCAGGCGAATAAATATCATGATAAGCCCTATAATCGCTAAAATGCAACTGAATTACTGATGTGAGATCACGGTAATGACGGCTCCACAGGATGTGCTTGTAACTTACGCTGTTGGGTGCGATCCTTACGACAGGCCCTACAAGAAAAGGCTCATTAGCAAACTGGTTTCAGAGAGTTCGATCAGTCGATGGTACATACCATACTTCTGGTGTAAGACGGATAGGTAACTAGACCCGTTTTTGGCATGGTAGCACCAGTGCCATTCACTGAGAGCTGCCAATTTCTCTCCAGGAAAGCTTCGCAAAGGGTGCAATAACAATCTATACGCGTAAAGGCCTGTGAGGTAGACGATCAGTGCGGTCGCCACCAGTGCTGTGATTTCTCCTGTCGTGAGATGCTTGAAAAGGGCCATGGCCAGTTGTTCGAGCATCGCTATGTTGTAGTGGGTCGAGGATAAGCTTGCTGAAGCAGCCGCTTATGAAGCCGCAGTTAAAGCGAAACAAGGAACAAAGAACTCGGAGCGCTCACCGCCGTGCATTGCCTGTCACGGCACAACCTTGTGCAACGCGGTCATGACCGATTCTAGATTTATAGAACCGAGCTATCCGGAACGAATGAGAGTCCAGATTTCATTTTCGATGAAACGCAAACACTTCGTGCCAGTCAACTTGGCGAACAACTGGAACAGACATGAAAGCTGCCAAGAATGCAACGATAGCATCCACCTCGCAACCAGCCTGTGCCGCGGATCGTGGTATAGCTTGAGCAATCCGGATAAGCAGCCCGTGGCAGCAAAGTACATAATGTGGGCAATGCGCTCACCCATGTAGTTCCCGGCGGGCACATGATGATGGATCGTATCATATGTGCCTATTGCCATTGATTTCCCTATCGATTGCTAATTGAATGTAAATATATATAAGCAATATCGTCAAAAGAGCGGGCCATGAATAAGTCTTGCCTGGACATGTTGTAATAAATAAGTTGCCGAGCCGGCTGTGACTACATGAGCCGACAGTCAGGAAGTGCAACACCCTCTCGCGGTCCTCATTCCCCAGCCCTCCCGGCCGCGCATACCGATCCGGATCGTATCTCCCCCATCGCCGGCCGCCCACCCATCATCATCGCGCTGCCGTTGTTCCCACTCCCACTTCACAACCACGCGTCGCGCGACATATTCGAAGACGTCTGCCACACCTTCGCCCGTCTTCGCGGACGTGAAGAACAGCTTCGGGCGTCGTTCAGCCGGGGGAAGCGTCGGCGAAGGCGGGCCCGCGGCATGGCCGTTGCGTTCCATTTCTGTCGGTGCCGTTCCGGATGTGGAGGTGCGCAGAAACAGCGACTGGGTGATAGTCAGCGCAGAGCTCGAGTTGGTGCTGGTCGTGCTCATGGTCCTCCCGCCCCTCCCGCTGCTCCCCCACAGGCCCACGCCTAGTCTGTCCGGCGGGGGACTGCCACTGGATCCGTCGCGCGGGAAGGGTATCGGGCTCGACCGCGCGCTCTCGTAGAAGGAGGATGCGGGCGTGTGGTATATGCTCTCGCGCGTCACTGCGCTCGATAAGCTGTTTTTTGTGCCCACGCTGTAGCCGTTGCGCGTTGATGAGCGGGAGCGAGCTCGTCTTGGGGCAGGGAAGTGTGCGCGGCCACGAGACGGCGGGGACAGGGAGGAGGGCGTGTGGTGGCGGTTGTCGGTGATGATTATGGACATGGATTGGGACTCCGACTTTGAGCGTGGCCGCGGGGGTGAAGATGGCCCATCCGCGTCGGGCTTTGCATCGGCTGCTGGGAGGGATGCAGCGGGTGCTTGGGTGAAAGATATGGAGGGGCCAGTTTCAGAGTTGGCGGCGTTATCTGCGTTATCTGTGGGACTGGTGGATGCCGAGGCGGAGCGGGGAATGAGGAGTTCCATAAAGGAGGTCGCTTCTGCTTCGCTGACTTTCCATTTCGCTTGCGCTCGTGTCTTCCCAGCGGCAATCCCATCTCCGTTTCCCGCCGCTTGTGTACGGTCACTACCATTGGGAGTGACAGTCCCGATATCGACCTTGTTTCCCACCACCACGCAGCAAAAGTCCTCCTCCTCCCCTTCTCGCACTGGCGCCCGCTCCCGGAATTCGTTCCACCATCTCTGAAGCGACTGGAGGGATTTCGGAGAGGAGACATCATACATCAGTATCACGGCATCCTGTAAACCGCAAATGATTTAGCGAACAGTTCAAAGCAAAATAGCATGACTTACAGCTCCACGGAAGAATGCCGATGAAAGGCTTGAGAAGCGCTCTTGGCCAGCAGTGTCCTATCTTCCAGTACAGTCAGGCCATGCAATGAGTGAAAATGCGCGAATGAACGCACCCATATCTGGAGCACTACGCCCGTTCTGTTTTCGGGATCGAGGGGGTTTGGGAGAGACTTGGTGATAAAATCCGCGCCAATAGTGGCCCGGTAGCCAGTTGAGAAGCGACCCGCGATGTACTGCGGAAAGCACAAAGTTAGCGCAAGATTCTGGTGCTGTGCGACAGAAGAACAAGATAATGCATTTGACTGGATAACATGAAGGCCAGTCGGCAGAACAAATAGTTTCACAAAAGCTTTCCACTCGCTTGCAGCAGTTCCCGATACACCCTGGGTACATAGATGAAAGACATAGAGATTCCGACTAACCTGGCCCCGAAGACTGGTCTTTCCACAACCAGAATCGCCAACGATAACGAGCTTGATTGTAAGCGGATCCGAGAGACTCATCTGCTGTCCACCCGAGACGCAGAACGACACTTCAGGATTGTTGTGTGCAAGGAAGATGGGGAAAGTAAATGTTAGCTCATGGCCGCATTGATCCCCGTGTCGCCGAGCTCGACTCCAACTCAGCACATGGTTCATGATCAACTCTAATTTGCTTTAGTGAGTTTTCGCCGCCACACGTGTACACTCACACCATGTGCACAGGTCGATCTGCGCTGTGCACAGATGTTGAAAAGATGTTGATAAAAATTTAATGTAATGTAGCGCATCTGTAGGGGGTGCAGATTGAGAAAAAATTTCAAAATCTTTGTCATTGTCTGTCACAAGAGCAGATTCGGTGTCTGGATCTAGCACAGATTTAGCATTTTGCGAGCCAAAATATTTAGACTCTTTTGTTTGCGTAGGCACTGTGTCTGGTGGCGGCCCAGATCTTGGTCCGGATTTTGAATCTTTTATTGTATCTGTCCTAGCAACAGACACGGGCGGATAGTGAGCGCGGATTGTCCTTCTGCGTTGTGCCCACCCCTTTATTCTTCGACTTCTTCGATGGTCACCCTGCCTGTGTCCTCGTTGTCTTCCTCGGCTTCGTCCTCTGCAATTGCGCCGCCGTCGAGCAATAACTGCACCGTAGCATCACGATCTTCCCGTGATATCTCGTTGTGCGCATGTCCGATTCGAGAGCCTATTTTTGCCCTGCGCGCAATTCTCAATGCTCGCGTTCCTTGCTCTTGCATGTCTGCGCCTTTCAGGACTAGTAACTGAACAACCTTGGCATGGCATCCGACGCATGCGGCTGCAAGGGCCGTATCATAAGGCTCCCCTACCGCCTTCACATCTGCGCCTCTCTCGAGTAGCAACCTGACGATTGATTCATGGCCTTCATATGACGCGGCTTTCAGGGCGTTCCCGAACTGTCCTCCTTGTTCGTTCACCCATGCGCCATGGTCCAGCAGTAACTGGACGACATCGATGGGGCCCATGAATGATGCAGCCTGCAGTGCACTGCCGAAGTTTCCTCCTGGGGCGTTCACATTGGCACCGCGGTTGAGAAGTAGCTGGACGACCTTAGCTTTGCCGCCGTACGCTGCGGCTTGCAGTGCACTGCCGTACTTTACTCCCTGGATGTTCACATATGCGGCGCTGGTGAAGCGCCCAAGGAGCAGCTGTACGACTCCAGTATGGCCCTCGTGTGATGCGGCTATCAGTGCACTGCCGTACTCTCCTCCTTGGTCGGGTCCACCTCCCCAGGTAAGCAGTAATTTGACGATTGCATCGTGACCATGATATGATGCAGCTTGCAGAGCATTTCCGTATTTTCCTCCCGGCGCTCCCACGCTGACCCCATTGGTCAGAAGCCGTCCCACTATCTTCTCCAAACCGTGTGACGACGCATAATATAGAGGTGGGGCTATATCACCAAATGACTTTGTGCGACTCTTGTCCCGATTTGAGGGATGCTGATCTGGATCATCTAAGCGAACCCAGTTAATCAAGGCATTGTCTTTGAGTGAGAACAGGCAATCTGTCATCCGTAAAACATGCTCGTCATTCGCACGGCCCAACCGCATGTGGGTTATCCAATGTCTGACTGCATATGCAGCCAATGGGAAATCCTGGATGACGGATTCATTCATAGACGGAAAGAGCCCAAGGTGTAGAAGGCAGGCCAGACAGGTCTGAGCAATCATTGACTGAGCGAGCATCTCGTCGAAACCGAAATAAGACGCTCCTCCGCCTTTGATGCGCGCCGAAATAAGATAGTCCTTGACGGACTGGTGGACCAGCGTGATGAATCCCGTATCCGCGTTCTCCGTGACAAAGCCGCAGCACATTTCGAGCACATCTGTTGGTCTAAAAAATCGAAGACCTGGATCAAATGATGGCAGATCTGTCGACGAGAAGTCCACCGCAACGACGTCTGCAAGTTCCTCGGCCCTCAGATCGTGCTGAGAGAACGCCAGCCACATAAGGAGTTGTTTCAGGTCAGCCGGATTGTTGCTGCTCAATAGCATTTTCTCGTATGTTGCGTCCAAGCCTTTAGGCACTGCCTTCAGCTGCGCCTCCACAGATCGTCGAGTGCGACATTTTGACAGCTCTACGATCTGTAAAGCGACCCATTGGAACCTGCCGACTTATTAGCGAATCATTGAAAATGTGTAGGCCTGCAACGCACATTCCCTGTGCACCTCTAATCAACACGTCTCTGACATGCGCACGAGTTTCGTCGTCCCACATGTCCATCTCAAGGAGCATCGCGTCGATACAAATCTCGATATCCTTATTCATCGGGCTCCCTGCCAGGGAAAACTGGACTAAATTTGCCATAGAACGAAACTTCTTCTTGATATCGGTCTCCGGTCGACTTGAAAGGAAAATGTGAAGTTTGCCGCCGTTCCACTGCATGAGCTCTTCGATCCACGCCAGCACCTTTTTCTTGTCAGTGCATTCGTCGAGGGCGTCTACGACGATGTACACGTGTTCGAATCCTTCGATGATTCGTCGAAGGGTGAGCTGAAGGGAAGCGATGGATGGTTGCTGGTGCCCGCCGCCGTAGATCTCCATTAACGAGGCGGGAACACCACCATATTGATGGGAGAGCTGTCGGATGATCGAACGAATGAATTTGCTGTGTGAGGACAGATCGCTTTGTCCACTTTTGTTGTCGAAAAAGAAGTAGGCGCAGGCATGGGTGGGTTTTCCTGCACAGTAATTGAGGATCTCTTCGATGACGGTTGAGCTAAAGACCAAAGATGTTCGGCCCATTCATCTTCAAAGATGCACGGTTTAGGCTCACCATATGATTGTTTTGCCGCAACCCGCTGTACAGGATACGATAAGCCGAGAGACTGATAGATCTCGACGCAAACTCACGAGTACCGTATACCCACAATGCCGAATCCGGTGTCTCTTTCCATTTGACGAAAGCCTCTCCCTCGATGAACCAGGTGCCTGTATCGGCGTGATGCTCCTCTCGCGCTGCATGGTAGTTGCTGGAGCTATCCGGGGCAGACAACCATCGATAGACCTCTTTTTCTATGTTGATGCAGCAAAGTGAGTCGGAAACGCTCAGAAGTGATCAAGTCGGAACTTACGCTGCTCATGTGTTATCTGTTGTATGTTGCTGACATCGTGGTAGTTACCACCGACATTGGTGACTTGAGCATTACCAGGCGTGTTAGTTGTGTGGAAGATCTTTTAGGATTCGTCAGATCCAAGTCAGATCAATGCATTAGGGCCATCGAAGAGTGCATAGGTCAACGTACCTCACGGGCAGAAAAGGGGGGGCGCTCAGACATTGGGATAACGGCAAAATGTTGTTTGCTTCGAAGCTCGCAGGTATTCGAGTAGGAGCTGCTTCGAAGTGCTGCATATGGACGACATCCAGATTCCAGATCCACAGCATTGAGCGGCCCCGTGCACGTGGCAGGCAAACACCCGGGAACTCATAGGCGCTGAGGTGAGCACAAAGTCTCCCGCGCCCCAATCAAGGACCCCATCAAACTAGACCAGGGGCTTCCCCGATAAGGGACCTCCGGAGCGTTACCGATCGGCGGCGACGCGTCGTCGTCGCCACCGTTGCCATTTCCTTCGTCACCACCACCACCTCCTCCCTGATTTCACCTTCCGCCCACTTCAAAATGCCGTTGGGTGCGTATGTCCGGGACAAGCGTGTGTGTAGATGGGAGCCGGTGCGTTCGTGAGTGCATGCATGAAGGCGGTTGGGATGACTGTTGGGCTTGGCGGCGCAGTTGGTGGGCGGGCGTGTGTTCACACTCCCGCACTTCGAAGGACTTCACCGCGGGGTGGGCTCACAAGTAGACTATAGGCATTTAGTACACTGTTTGTATTGTTTCAACCATATTTTGCTGTTTCCCCTCTGTCCCGCCCCTCACCACTGCTCTCCCCCCTAGTCTCTCTTTCGGCCACAAGTAGACGCTATAGCTCTGCCAATCATACAGATGATATTGTGCACTAATAATACATCATAGTACAGAAATAAGCTATATAGTGAGGCAGCAATGGGCTGGGGGCAGGAAGGGCAGCGGACCGAGACGGGAGATGATTGACAATGGTGCGGACAGGATTGGACCTCTGTGATGACGGGGAAAGTAAATGATGCACCTTGAGACAGAGGGTAGCCCCCACAGTCGCTATCACGGAGGGGGGACGGAGAGAAAGGGACGGGGAGGTGGTGGTGGTGATGAGGGAAGAAATGGCAAACGGCGACGGCGACGCGTCGTCGCCGCCGATCGGTAATGCCCCGGAGATCCCTTATCGGGGAAGCCCCTGGTCTAGTTTGATGGGGTCCTTGATTGGGGCGCGGGAGACTTTGTGCTCACCTCAGCGCCGAACTCATATGGTGAGCGAGGCTAAGTAGGGTTCACCGCCCAATGCGCTGGGCATGTTATCGACCAATTGGGTCCGTGTTATCGACCATTTCGCATTGCCATTGTGTGTAGCTTGCTCAGCACATCAAATTAGGCCCTGAAAAATTTATCGTAGCTCTTAACATATCTCCTAAAGGTTTCTGTCAATTCAAATTTTTTATTCAAGTGCTCGAGGCCAAGGAGGAGGCCAATGGTTGATAACACGGCCGCAATTGGTCGATAACAAGCGCCCATCGTGTTATCGACCATTCGAGATGACAATTGCGTGTACCTCGCTCAATACGTCGAATTACAACCTGAAAATTTTAGTGTGGCCATTTACATATCCTCTAAAGGTTTTTGTCGGTTCAAATTTCTCATGTAGATGCTCGAGGTCAAGGAGGAGGCCAATTTCCGATGACACAGATCCAATGGGCCGAAATCAGCTCAAATCCTGCTGCCGCAATGTGCCAAACGGTTCTCCACTTGGTCAGGCATAACAGCCATAACTTTGCAATAATCCCTGGTGTACCAGCACATACGTATTGCAGTAATCCCGGTAAGTCACCAAAGGATTGTATTGCAATACCTTACCATGCACCTGCGATGGGCAGCCGGGGCAGCCCAATTCCCGAATTGATTCGGCTTGGGGTGAAATGGGGGCTGTGCCGTATATTATTTTGGCTTTGCCTGGCTCGGGGGTGGCCTCGATTCGAAAATGAGCACTTCTGCATGCGGCTGGCCTTCTTCGGGATGTGCCTGGCTTGCAGCGCGGGAGCATGAGGCTGTGCCATATATATTTTGGCCTCTCGTACCTCAGGGGTGGCTTCAAAATGAAAAAGACCGGTTCCAGACCACTTCCGCATGCGGCGACAATGCTTGGGCAGGTGTCTGGACAATGAGCCGCGCGGAATGGGCCTTGCTTCGATTGCGATTGCCCACGCTTTCGCGCGGCGTTGAGTTCCCGATTAGGCGATTCCCATCAATGGCTTTCTTGGGCCTGCCCTCCCGTATTCCTACCTCCATATTCACTCTCCGCTCATTTGTACAATAGCTTACTTGCATCATACTTAGCATACCATTAGGATATTGAATGAAATCGTTCTTAAAATGCGATTTAAATCAGAATATTTACTTGGGTTTGATGCGTGATGGGTAAATATTTTTTTTTGCCCGGCCAGTCTGGAATCATATTCAAAAGTTCAGAATCTAATACTATGTAGTAATGCATGTACAGTTATGTCGGAAGACGAGAAGTGAGGAGCGGCAGAGTCGACATCTTGGATGTACTGTACAAGTCGGAGTTAATTAGACGCAAAATTTCCGATCTGTCTCTAGCTGTCTAAGTCGCTTTTTCAGCATTCCTCTCACTGTGGCAATTGAGTCTACCAATTGATTCTTACACAGCTATGTCTTTTATGTATGAAAGCCGAGATGGAATTAGATAGCAGAACACTAATAATCACATGTGATAAGGCACCGCACGTGTACTACTCTGCGCTACACTAATCTTTGGACCTCTTCGACTTTGGGCCAGCCGACTTCCTTTTCTTCGGTTGAGTCTCTTTCGCAGCGACAGAACCGTTCGCTATAGCACGTGCAGCTCTCTTGGCGGCCGATGCAGTTAAGGCCGCCGCCTTGGCCTTCTTCTCTTCTGCCAAAATCTCGGCGGCAGCGGTCATATGAAGCTCCCGGCGAGGGCGACCTTGGGGGCCAACAACTGCAATAGGTAAAGTGATGATGGGCGGGGATGGTTGGTGAACGGATGGATTGGAGGCGACGACAGGTCCGGTCACCCCTGATTCCACTGGTGCATTGACAGCTGGTTCCTCGGTGTTGACAGCTGGTGCTGCGAGGGCGTCGGGCTTCTTCAACGGACGGGGTTTTGGTCGTGGACGTGGCTCGGCAGTGGCCGCTAGTTCCTTGGCGTTGACGGGTGGCGCTGTGAGGGTGTCGGGCTTCTTCTTCAACGGGCGGGGTTTTGGTCGAGGACGCGGCTCGGCAGTGGCTGCTAGTTCCTCGGTGTTGACAGCTGGTCTCTCGGTGTTGACAGGTGACGCTGCGAGCGCCTCGGCTTCAGCTCGAGCCTTGAGTACATCTTTGTACCCAAGTTGGGTAGCAGGTGGAAGGCTGGCCGCCTCGCGATCAGCAGCAGGCGGAGGGCCGTTCAACGCAATGCGATGATGGCGTGGGCTAGGGTGGATGGTGGTGTTTGGGGTAGCGGGCCACGGTGCTGAACTGGTGGATGGTGATGGGACGATGTCGAGGAGGGCCGCGCTAGGCGAGAGCTCGTGGGGGACAGCAATCGAGGGCGCCGGGGTTGTCCTGGGCGGGTCCAATGTGTGCAGGCCTTCGGTGGAGAGGGCCATCAGCCCATGGACCAATGGTGGGGCATTGAGCGCGCGCACGGATCGGGTTTCTAGCGCTATAGATGATATTAGCAAGAATATAAAACAATGAAAGACAAATTAACAACTTACAGTAAATCGTGCGGAGAAAATCCGTGTATGGGCCTATAACATCGGAGTTGTAGCTCCTGTGGGCCGTACCGAATGTCGAGCCAAAGGGATTATTGCCCATGTGGTAACTAAGGTTCAGTCAGCGAGAAGAACGCGAAAGTGAGGATCAGAATAGCTTACCTTACAGTTGATATGGCGCTGTTGTGCGCCGGGATTGGGCCGCCCATGATGAGTGTAGCACAGAAGCCCGTGTGTTTGGTCACCTCCTGTAGGAGATTGTCGATGTATGGTGGGAATGAGTCAATTGCTCTAAGTTGATATTAGCTGTGCACGTTATACAAATGATTTATGCGGGGCTCACTTTTGATATTGTTCTGGTGTCGGCTTGTCGTCTTTCTTGTTCCCTTCCTTGTCCTTGTCCTCCTCCGCATGCGCCACACGCTGAGCGTCCATAGCGGCGGTGACTATGCCTCGCGTCTCCTCATCCTCAACCTCTAACATTTGCCGGGCGATTTGGCGAATGATATTCACTGCGGGGCCTTTGAACTCGTCCTTCTCAATATGTTCTCTAACTTTGTGGATTATGCGGGTGGGGTAAAATAAAGAAATATATATCTCGTCTTCTTGATTTAGACGTGTGGGGTGGACGGCGGGGTGTCTGAACACGGGCAGCCCGAACATTCCTGGCGCTGATCCACCCTTTTTTCTTGATGCCCTTGGGATCGGCGGGCAATGCCATTGCATGAATGACTTGAGCTGCTACGTGGTCAAGTTAGTATGAAGTATTGTGTCGTAAGGAAAATACTGTACCTTTTGGCGTTTGCGGATGAATCGTCCTTTGATGTTAGCTTCTCGGCTGAGAGCTTGGTGTTGCGCTGTCTGGCAACAAGTTAAGTTATGGCGGGGTGGTAGATGTCTGGGACAAATACCTTTTTTGCCCGCTTCACCGATTTGTGCATCTCGGCCTTCTGCTTCCGTTTTCCGGCAGCGCTTTTGGCAAACACTTCCTCCTCTGCGGAGTCCAGGGGAGGCTCAGAGTCCGATTCGTTTTCAGAAGCCGTATCGGTTGCGTCGTCCGCTGTCGGTTCGGGTGGAGGGAAAGCCTCAAAGTACGACTCGAAGAGTTTCAGCCAGTATTTGTGGTAGCGATGCGCCTTCTGAGCTTCGGAGTAGTCAGGAATGCTGGCCATGAGCCAGCCTATTTCTGCCTTTGTAGCCCATCATCGCTTATTGTGCGGTGCCATCGAGAAAACGGGTTGAATATGGATTTAATCAAGACACATTTTATTCGCTACTCTAGCCATATCTATACATAATCAGCACCCCAAATATCCAAAGAAAGAAGAAATAAAATACCTGTACGCGCCTAAGCGAAGCGTCTCACATGAAATCCAACCTCAGAAAGCCAGACGGCGGAGAGCGATCACTTATGCGAGATCCGATCCGACTATGGAGCTAGCCAATTGGCCGGCGAACAATCGAGCCGTGAATCGGTGTTTCAAACTTTGATTATACCTTGATGATTGATCTGATTTTTCAGCTGGATCGCTTCGGCCGGCCCGTGGAAAGAGGAAAATATGAGGATGGAGAGGGATGAAGTCGCCAGAAGAAGGTAGTGGTAGGTGGTGGTGGTGGTGGTGGTGGTGGTAAAGGGTTAACGTGAAGTCAACACAAACACAGGCACCGAGCTAACTTTGATTGAACTTTCTCCGTCTTTGCCCACGCCTATTTAAATCTACATCTTTTATGTTCGTTTTCCCTCTCGGACCTCCCTTCCTACTTAGACTGCATCAAAATGAGTGGTGGGCACGTTGCCGATGATATCGCACTCCTCATGGCCACTGCAATGGCCGTAGGTGAGTGCCTGATTCTTGATTATGCTCGTGCGCCGATCACTGATATATATTCACTTTTTAGGAGCCTCCAGTTCCGACGTTGTGCAGACCAAGCGCACACTCCATTCGCCCGATGGCGAAGTGAATGTTACGCACACCAAGATCACGTTTACCTTCCACCATCCTTGTGACCATTCGCCGTATCGCCCGCCCCTTGGGTCTACGCTGGAGGAAGCCACACTCACCTTGCTCAGAGGCGAGTGGCCCATCCCCTCTCCCATCCCCTCTCCCCGTCTCACTACTCCCGCCAGTTCCTCCCGGCAACCCTCCCCAATCTCTATCTCAGGCACCACATCACGTAGCTGCAGTCTCCCAGCGTATGTTGAAGATGCGGCCTCTCTGGACCATGCATTGGCCGAGCCATTCGACTTCGACAAAGTCACCGCTCCCCATGCTCGGCGCCATCGCCGCGCTCGTAAAATGGCGATACCACCAGCCAAAAGGTGGTACGCTGTGACACGAGGTCTATGTGTCGGTGCAGTTCAGGGAGCGTAAGTGTTTAAATAAAACATTCATTATATTCAAATTACTAACATTTATTATCTTGTAGTGTTGTGGTCCGTGCAATCACTCGCGGCGTGAACGGGGCAGTAGTAGAGCACTACCCCACCCAGATGCTGGCCGAGGCGGCCTTCGATCTCGCGCTGCAAGCTGGGTTTGTCGAAGTGGTATAGTTTATGGCACGCAGTACATATTTTAACATGTAATCACTACTCTGCCTTAACGTGCCAGATAAACAACGGGATGGGCACATGTACAAATAGGCGTGATGAGGCTGTAGACAAAGCTGAGTGAGCGCCGGGCAGAATATTGATATTGTGAGGCAAATAATAGGGAAAGTGAGGACCTACCATGATTTGACGCGCCAGAGTACAACGGCAGTTGCGACGCCCAAGCCCAGTACACCGATCTGCCTCTGCCTCGTTCTGTCGCGGTGAAGTGAAATGAAAGAAGTCGAAGCTCCTCATAGGCGCGCGCGGCCCTACCCCTCTGATTTGATGCGCCAGAGTACAGCGGCAGTTGCGACACCCAAGCCCAGTACGCCGATCCGCCGCTGCCTCGTTCTGTCGCGGTGAAGCGAAATGAAAGAAGTCGAAGCTCCCCATAGGCGCGAGCGGCCCTACCCGTCTACTTCCAGACCCAAAATAGTATCTTTAATCGCTTATGCATGTGTACAGCTACTCATGGCAAGAATAATATATACATTAGCGCATCCAAGTATGTAGCACAGAGAAACGCACCATATCAGAGTCCGGATGTCCGCTCGTGTACGACGAGCGCTCTGAACCAACGATCAAGTCCGTATCTGTATTCCGGGAAGGGATGGGATATATGGTAGTGTGACCTCGTTGTGATCCCGGCTCCCATGGTTTGCGCTAAGCGCAAGCCAGAGGAATGCATGTAGTTTATGGTCGCAATCCTCAGCCGGATGGTTTGCGCTCAACGCGCGCCAGAGCGAGGACGTCCGCGCGTGCTCGAGGTGCGTTTCCTGCTATGACATGGTCTATCAGAATCGGTGCCGAGACAACTTGGGCTGGCAGTAGCGTTGAGGAAGTTGTGCTGGAGCCCAAGACTGGAGCCCAGACCTGGAGCGAGTTCCGCAGAGATCTGGCCGGTACCTGCAGCTCAAAGTGATTAGTATGGCAATATAAATGTATGACTGACCTTTCCTTGATATCCCCCAGCCAGTGCGTCCACTAATCTGTCGTCTTCGTCGTGGTAGCAGGAGAAGCAGGAGACCACAGAGCATGATCGAGCATGATCGGGTGTGGCTGCATCCCGCTTCCGATCATCTGACTAGAGCTGCACAGATGCAGCACAGCGGAAGCACTGTCAAGTGAGTTATCTACAGCCGCGTATATATTGTACAGTCGTCTCAAGGCTCACAGTTTTTATGTATGGCCACATGGTGTAATGACGAGGATGACATTGGATCTCCTTGGGGGTCGCCCACTTCCAGCGTCATACTAGTACTGGGTCTGACAACTAAACGCCGGAGCGCTTATTGACAGTAAAACGGTTGAGCTGGATTCAACGTCAGGTATGCAGGGTCTCGTAGCATACAATCTAAATACTGACCTGAAATGCTTCAAACTTATCTGAATCCGACTGTATACCTGCTCATCGAAACCGAGTGTCCGGGATGGGCGCTTATACGGACAGTGTTCGTGGTCGTCGGTTTTCGGGATCCTACGATGGCTACAACTCGATGATATGCTTTCTAAGAAGCTAGGTATGTTGCTTACATATTATTGTATCACTCCAAGAAATTTAGCGCATCATTTATCAGTAGCGGCCATTAATATTATCCAACATCGGTTTAGACACGATGAGCCGCAGGATCTGTGTATAGATACTTGACCGCCACACGTCCTATTCAATGCTGAGTGGGCACATCCTCTCATTTCTTGAAACAGTTTTCTCTGGCATCATGATACATCATATAAATACTAATTGCAAGCATTTTTACGCAATTAGCTCCATCCATCCTCTAACAATATAGGCATCTGTACCGCAGTTTTGACCAATTTGGAGCAATTTGAACCCCAAGTCTTCGAATAAGAAGGGCCGCGCGGAGCCATATTTTTATATCAATTGATAGACATGCACGGGTATATGAGCGGAGGCGATTTGACCTCACCTGTGTAGTAAGCTCAATGCGACCTCAGAAAGCCCGTCAGAAGGTAGCATAAGCCATATAAGCTGATTAGCGGCAGTGGGTAGATACTAATTGCATAATGCACCTGCTCAGAGAGATAAATAATACATTTAAGAATTTCTGAGAGCTTCCGAGAGCTATTCGGTGATCTGTGGAAGGTGCGCGAGAGGATATGAGCAAGTTGAACATGTGCCACAAGCCGTTGACAGGCAGGCCATCACACGCAAACACCAAACATGCGCAAACATGTTTTCAAACCGTATATAGCTGCTGCGTGCGGAACATTTTCTTATTCGTTCCTTTCTCCCACTTTCCATCCATCCCTCGCTTCCGCTTATTTTCCCTCACTCTGAGCTTCCACATCCGTCAAGCGATGCCTTCCGAAGACCTCCAACCCCAACCCCCTCTGCGTGAGCCATACTCTCGCATTGATGGTTAGCGTCCCCTCCTTCATTATATCTTATTGAAGATGTACTGACTCCCAACTTTTACAGCGCTCTTCTATGCCAGTCTTCGTCGCCAGGAAGAAGTTTTAGTCAAGCAGGAAGAGCAGGAAAAGGTTGTTAGGATGATGAGTTATGACTACGCTTGTCGCTGCCAGTGTCGTGGGGCGCCTGCACTGGAAGGGAAGCTGTGATCAGGTGCGTGTTAATAGTTCGCTTCCTCAGCGCTTTGCTCACTGTTACTTTTCTAATAGCTTCAACGTCGCCATTATCCATCCTCATCATTATTCTGCTCGCGTCTACCTCCACTACTCATTCATCTCAGCTCCTACCGCAGCCCAAGTTACCATTGATGGGAACGCGCTAGTATATGTTGTCGTCGTAAGTCGTTGTGAATACATCTGGGTATTCAGTCGCTAACAGACATTCACAGTGATAGAATGGTTGCGCCCACTCGGGCCGTATGTGATACTCAGACAGTACCTTCGGGGCTGTTGATTTATAAATGTATGTAGTCATTATCCATCTATTCGCGTACTCAGTCCCTAACCAAAATGTCCATAGTGATACCTTTGGTGTGCCTATTATTCCGTATGTGCCACTAAGTCAAGACCTTCGGGGCTGCTGAATTATGATCGTAACTAACGCCAAAGTGAAACATACCTGAGGGAGGGGTTACTATGCTAAAATATTTACGGCCCACTATTATAATTTACCACGGCCGCATCATGTATCATCACTGGTGCTATTGCCCTTCCGGCCTGTGTAGTCTATATTGTATAACTTGACCAATACAATTTGTTTTTAATATGATGAACAGGATTGACTCGCGTTGAAGGCCTTGACCACGGTAAATTTTTTTTTGATTTTTCTTCGTCCTAACCCTAACCCTAGCTGCAAGACTTAGGTGATTCGGACCTGTTGTTAACACATTTTCTGCTCCTTCCTTCGCCCACACTCATTGTGTTTGGCTTCCACGCTCCTTCTCCCCCGCTTTCACACTCGTTAGTATTCTGTGCTGCGTTACTATCTTATCTGCTGCTTCCACTCTCCTTATCCGCTGCTTCCACCCAACCCCTCAGCATTTGCATCCTGCATAAAATAGCCCTCAGACACCCTCAAGTCCGATCCCATGATGCCACAGCCAAAAGGCAAGAGACGTGCTGCCGCCGCCTTTGACTGGCACGACATCGAAGAAGATGATGATCGCTCGATCGACTGCCAAGAGCCCCGTACAACCCGATTCCGACACACTGGCTACAACCTCGATGCAACAGGCAATTCCTCCTACGCGACCACATATCTCACCGCGCCAGCGTCCCCCAACAAAAGACCAGCCCACGGCTCTGGACTGGTTGATGAGGAGGACATGGATAGCTTGCCGCAACTGCAAGACTGTCCCGATTCGGACAACGACAACGACAATGATGATAGGAAGGGTGACGCTGAGCTGGACCTCCAGTACCAGCGTCACATCATCCAACTCTCTGATGCCGACGCGCCGAGGAGGAAGCTTCGAACGACAGCGGTGAGTATAGCACAGCACTGTCGGACTCCCAACTGATAATTTACAGGACAATCCGACCAAGAAGTGGCTGGACGACGATCGCGATATGTTCCTGCGGGAGCTGCTCCGCTGGGACGACTGTGGTGATCATATGCACGCCTTGAAATGCCCGGCCTGTGGGGACGCTGCGGATCCCACCGTGCGGTGTCATGACTGCTACGAGGGATCCCTGACTTGCGTGAATTGTGCTGTCGCAACTCACGCAGTCCATCCTACCCATCGTGTAGAGGTAAGTCCCCCCAATCCTCTCAATTCCAATGCCGTTCTCACCCTCATTTAGCGCTGGAATACCAGCCACTTCGAGCCGACGACACTGAAGGCCCTGGGCCTTCGTATTCAACTGGGGCACAGTGTCGGCGAACTCTGCATCAACCCCATCCCCACTGCCGGCGACGACTTCGTGATTGTCGATACCAACGGCATTCACCAAGTTGCGCTCGACTACTGCGGCTGCGCAAGTGCAAAAGTCGCGACTGTCCAGCTCCTTCGCGCCAGACTATACCCCGCCACTGTCCAAGCTCCCAAGACCGCCGCAACGTTCAACATGCTCGAGTTTTTCCATCGTCTAACCTTCCAATCAAAGGCGTCGGCCTTTGAGTGCTATTATACCTTGGCCCGCCGGACGGATAATACTGGTACTCTTCACATCCCGGTAAGTTTTCTTATTCATTCTTATTATATTTCTATTACTAATAGTTGGCTTACAGGATCGCTACGACGAGTTTTTACGGATGATCCGCCAGTGGCGGAATCTCAAGATGCTCAAACGAGCAGGACGCGGCCATGATCCCTCTGGTGTCGCGGGTACCAAGGAGGGCGAGTGCGCTGTGCTCTGCCCGGCCTGCCCGCAGCCAGGCAAGAACCTGCCCCCAGAGTGGCGCGAGGCCCCGGAAAACACTCGGTAAGTCCTTGCATATGTTAACGTGAACTTATGGCTCACCTTGAATATCACCTAGCTTCATCTTCGAGCTACTGCTCGCCGCGGATGCCAACTTTCGCATGGTGTGAATGAAGGTGTCCAGCGAAGCCGCCGATCCCACGTTCAGCGCTGGCTTATTGTACTTCTGCAAGATGTCTAAATATCGCGAACATCTAGCCAAGTATGGGGACCAAAAGGAAATTGTAAGTACATTTAACTAATCTAACTATCTACAAATGCTAACGCTCTGACTGTTTCTCAAAGCACTCTACCTGTGTCAAGCATCACGCGGTGGGTGATGCCAATACCAGCCGCTTCGCCAACTTGGTGGCATCTGGTATCGGTACGGTAGATTGTACACGGCATATGATGAAGCGCCCGACCTCTGTCGGAGAGTTGCAAAAGGGCGAGCGGTATGTTTTATTTTATTATTAATTCTAAAATAGTCTTCTTACCTGAATGTTTAGCTACGCTAACATGGATTATCTCTTCTTCTCAAGCACCTCTCAACAAGATTATGTGCGCCTTGTCATGTCTTATGACATTGTGTGTCAGTGGTCCGTCCACCTCTGGGGGCGCATGCTGGATTTGCCCGGCTACGTGCACATTGACCGGGAGGACAAGCAATTTGTCTTTCTCATCCCCAAGTTCCACCTCCCCGCTCATGTAGAAAGATGTCAGACATCTTTCTCATTCAATCTCACCCGCAGTGTCGGACAGACAGACGGTGAGGCCCCGGAACGTGGATGGGCTAACATTAACCCACTCTCGTCATCCGCCAAGCGGATGGGCCCTGCTTCTTACCGTGAAACGATAGATGATCATTTTGGGGATTGGAATTGGCAGAGGATTGTCGGATTAGGTAAGTTTTATGTCAATCACAAGTATTCAATTGTTCTGACTATCGGGATAAAGGAAGAATGTTGCTGCAAAAGCTAAAGTTAACTGTGGAATGTCGTGATGAGCATGTTGAAGACTTTCACGACTTCACCACCACACTTCCCGCCAATAACATACTGGACTGGGCATCAGCTGTCGAAGGATGGGAGAAACAGAACGAGCAGGTGAATCTGTATGTATCAGTGTCAAAAAGTAAGCCACTTTTAAATTACTATTTGATTACTATTCTGACTTGTGATTTCTAGGTGTCACACAAAATGATGTTTGATTGGCTCTCGCCGAAGAGGACGCCGAAGACTTACAGAGCGATGCCGCCGCCCCGTTGCACGAGCAAGTCACGCCGGGGCTTTTCATTTCGATGGGCCTCGAGCTCGAAGCGCAACAGTACGTTCATCAGTTCTTGCTACGACGGCTTACACTGACATTGTGCTAATATAGAATATGGCTGAAGGCCGACGCTAAGGCGTTGGATGCTTCCGCCACGACCCTTCAGCTCGCCAAAATGCAGGAGCACAAGAACAGCTTGTACCGCAAGCTCAAGACCTGGACTGACATCCAGCAGCTTTACATGCCGGAGGTCTTCGTTCTGCGGGCTCGCGAAGAACGTGCAGGTGCCGACAGTACACGTGAAGTCCCATCCCATGATATTGCCCTCCACCTGCCCTCATCTCTTCCTCTGCGGACACCAGCGAGCCAGAAGCTTGTTGAGTACGAGTTCCGGCTTCGGATGGCCCAGGCATTCGAAGCCCTTGAAGAGATTCGCTGGCATCTCCGCCTGCGCATGCACATGTACCGGTACAAAGACCGGCACGTCGTCAGCCAGCAAGCCAACACACGCTTGTGCAATCTCCTCAGCTGAGTCCAAACCAAGGTCGACGCCAGCGCCATGAAGTATACTCGCGCTCGGAACGCGCCGGCCACCCTCGCCAGTCGCACTGGCGCTGTAGGATGGGACACGCAGCTACAAGAGCTCAGCGACGAAGACATCCGAGCCTTCACAGACGATAGTGAGAAGGAACGAGAGTGTAAGGGGCGGAAGACTGCACAGGGGAAGAAGGGGAACGCTGCACAGAAGAAAGCGCAAGCTCTGGGCGAGGGACACAAGACCCTCTCCTGGATTTGGAAGGTTGTCGGGGTACAGGATGACGGGAATGATGAAGGTGTACAGGAAGGTGTGTACGCTTACGCTATGCTATTGGTATGTGTGCTGACATTTCCTCTCAGCGCTTCACATTGAGTGGTGTAGAGCCCGTGCGCGCGCGATGCGCTGGTCGGAGGAGGTACTCCTCCTTCGGGAGGAGATGCGCAGAGTGCAGGGATTCTCCCAATGGCAGGCGGACTGGTGGACAGGCCAAACTCGCCATCTCGCTGACCTACCCCCTGAGGACGCCGAGGGCATTGGTGCGTACGCCGCCAAGCAAGCATCAATTCGCCTCCAAATGGCGAGCAGCTTCGATCATCTCTGGCGTACAGAGTGGCTCTCCATACCCCACGGTGCCGGGGCTGATAACGAGCTTCTGGATTTGGAGCCTAGTGCATCCTCATTTCTCACTGACTATCCCGCCGCCCCCTTCTCCTCTGTTTGATTATACACCTACATATATATGCATTGTCCAATGAACTTTTTGCCCATCCCGTCAATATATTCGATTTTTTTCAGTATTTATGTAACATTTGCATTTAATCTCCTAATGCTATGCTGAGTATAGATATTTTACAGATGGACGGAGAGATCATGCAGGCAAGCTAAGTATAGCTATTGTACAAATGGACGGAGAGGGAATATGGAGGTAGGAATGCGGGAGGGCAGGCCCAAGAAAGCCATTGATGGGAATCGCCTAATCGGGAACTCAACGCCGCGCGAAAGCGTGGGCAATCGCAATCGAAGCAAGGCCCATTCCGCGCGGCTCATTGTCCAGACACCTGCCCAAGCATTGTCGCCGCATGCGGAAGTGGTCTGGAACCGGTCTTTTTCATTTTGAAGCCACCCCTGAGGTACGAGAGGCCAAAATATATATGGCACAGCCTCATGCTCCCGCGCTGCAAGCCAGGCACATCCCGAAGAAGGCCAGCCGCATGCAGAAGTGCTCATTTTCGAATCGAGGCCACCCCCGAGCCAGGCAAAGCCAAAATAATATACGGCACAGCCCCCATTTCACCCCAAGCCGAATCAATTCGGGAATTGGGCTGCCCCGGCTGCCCATCGCAGGTGCATGGTAAGGTATTGCAATACAATCCTTTGGTGACTTACCGGGATTACTGCAATGTGTATGTGTTGGTAGTTACCAGGTATCTTGCAATAGTATGCCACTACTAGGTGACTTGGTTTCTGGCTCTATTCAACTCTAAATCATCTGTGGATACTATCCAGGTGACATGGAACTAGCTGATCTCAAAGTTCTGCGCCTAGCATTAATTATCTACTGTTGCCCATGTGCTCTCAGCGCGGACCAAAACAACTAGTGGCTTTTTTAGAGTATGATCTACAAGTCAAAAAATTTGCTATGATGAAAATAACAAGATGTATGTATGCGCGAGATATGTTGTGTGGCTATTTGCGCCTCAATTCTCTCAATTCTCCCTTTCTTTCTTTCTTTTCCCTCTTTTTCCTCTTCCGGATACCCAGCGCAATGGGGGCAAAACCGTAAGTAGTGCTAGAGTAGCGCACATTGAAAATGAAGGTTAGCCTGCGGCTACTAACCGTTGACCGTGCGTCAGTAATACTATAAAAGGAAATTCTCTGTCATCGTTCCGAAATTTTGTACTTGCTACGTCTTGCTACGTGCCATGGCCAAACAATATGAAGCCTCCTCTATCCACTCCAGGGGATGGTTTTAGGAGCCTGCCCTGTCTCCACATAGATATACTACTTGTTGAGAAGACGTCGTGAAATCCTGTATCATCCCGCGCGCATCCTATGTGGTTGCTTCTATCGTCCTAGCTGGACTTCTCACAGGTACCTGCAGCTCTTGCAGCTGCCAGCTGTGCGTATTCAGTTCTCTTCATATCAAAAGTTGGACAGTCACGCTAAAGGACATATGCTATTTACAGCCTGCGCCGAATGTCGATTCTCTTCTTGAGCGCACGACCTATCTTGATGCCTCGTGAGTTCCTCTAAGGCATCCACAGTTCGAACATGCATTTAGACTTGGCAGATTCCTCGAGGCCTGAATAACACTGCGAGGATCGTATTGCTGGTGCACGTTACTGGGTCATCAGGAAACGATTCATGGGGCGTGTCGTGAGTCCCTTGATGAATTATAAGCATTGCGGGGGAAATGACTGACATTAGTTCAGATCCTACAAACTCCTTCCGCCGAAAGGTTATGCTATCGCATGGGTGAATCTCCCCGGGAACGCTCTCGGGGACAGCCAAATTTCTACCGAGTATGTGGCGTACAACATCGAACAACTTCGCGGCACAGCGCCATGGGCAAGATCACAGTCATAGAGCACTCTCAAGGCGGCGGAGTCCTCGTTCAATAGGCCTTACTGTACTGGCCCTCCACTCGCACGTTGGTCTCTGGCTTTGCCGCTTTGTCTGGGGAAATTCACGGCACCGATGAAAATCCTCTACTGTGCACTGCCCGGGACCTGCTTCGTGGTGGCTGCCAAGCGAATTTTATTCGACAGACAACAGGAAGCAATCTTCTCAATGCCCAGAACGTTCGAGGGAGTTAAATGTTGGTGTCTATGACCTCCATTTATATTGCATTTATACGTAAGAGCACCCAGCTGTATTTCGTGACATTGACTGATTCGAGAGTATAATGACTCAGACTAGTGATGTGCTTGGCCGGGCTTTGGCCCAAAGCCTCGGGCTTGGCTGGGCTTTCTTTGGCCTGGGCTTTGAGAATATGAAAGCCCAGCCACGGGCCAAAGCCAAGCCTAGCTGGGCCGGGCTTTGGCTTAGGCCAAGGCTTTTGCGCCACAATTATGTTCAAATGCGGACATGTTTTGGGCGGTGGCGGGATATTGCGGGTGTAGGGGATTGATCACCAAAGTAGCAGGATTAGAGTAGGATCGATATTGTAAACAAACATACTATGTAACTATAGTGCTTCATCATCTCCGTCGTACTCTGCATCGACCTCTTCATCATCGTCAAGAAATAGTCCGTCCCATCCAACGGCCTCAAGCTTATCTTCCATGGCATCGGGAATGTTAGCATCCTCTTCTTCCTCTGACTCTGGCTCTTGAATGTCTTGCTCGCTACGCGATGTAGGTCCTGCTTCGCGGAAAAGAAGGTCGTGGCGGATGGCACATTTGAGGCATTGAAGAGCCTCCACAATATCACCCTTGAGCCTGTTGCGACGTTTGCTGATTGTGATGCCTCCCTGCGAAAATGCACGCTCGCTGGAGACCGAACTTGCCATAACAGACAAGAAGTCGCGAGCCAGTGACGCCCAGATGGGGTGTCGCATTGAGTTCAACTATACGAAAGTTTGTCAGTCATAAATATCCGACCAATCTAACCAAAAGACTTACCCCCCACCATTTAACCGTAGACATATCTTTTGGAATATCAGCTTCAACTGTGTCGATGTACGCGTTGAAGCCGGCGCGCCAAGGCTCGCCTAGTACAGGGAAAGAGACAGAAAACGAAGAGCCAGGCTGCACCATACTACTATCGTCATCGTCGTCGCTGCTGTTAACCTGTCGAATGAGCCTCTTGAGGGTAGATACTTTACTCTTCGTGGGCGCGGGAGGTTGAGATGTTGAGGCTGCTTGGGAGGCCAGGACAAATTCGTAGCGCTCTTTATACTAGATATAATTCGTAGTCAGATTATTTAGATAGCAATGGATGGGAATTGACTTACCACAGCCTCTGCGCATGAGAGAACCTCGCTCAGCAGCTCTTCGGGCCAGCTCTTCTTGAAGTAACCCATCTTCGTAGAGGGATCTAGCACTACAGCAAAGAAGATATTAGAACAAAAGATTAGCGAGTGGTTACACCACGTACACATAGCCATGATATACACTGTAGACTCAGTAGTCTTCTCGTAGTACTTGTCAAGTTTTGCAGTGGCTGCATTCAAGGCATTCGAAAATCGAGCATACTTAGGCCTCTCCGCACGCCTGTCCCAAGCCCGGTGAAGCGTCTCGATTGCGGGGATGGCCAGATGAAGAGTAGATCCCTGGTCAGATGAGAAGGCCTGCTGTGCGACATCCGCAAACTAGAAACTTAATTAGCTGAACACTTCGGCAATATTATTAAAACCGAACAGACCGACAGCAAATCAGAGAAGTGGGCAGCACGATCCCACTCCTCTCCCGAAAGCTTGAGCATGTCAATCTTGGCCCTCTTCACTAAGTCTCCCTCGTGCCATCCAATCTCGTACACAAATATATCAACATACTGTAAAATTTTAGTGTAAGTTCTGTATAACAAAGGATGCATAATACTTCACACCTTGCGGCTTTGTTCTGCACGGTTAAGCATCAGATATGTTGAAGACCAGCGAACCTTCATATCCAGTAAGAGCTGTGTAGCTAGAGCAACCCCACCCTTCTTTTGGATATCCCGATAGAGCTGTTTACGCTTTGCAGAAGAGCGCTCCTGGAATATGGTGAGAAACGCGAACTGCAAGCACTTGTAGAAACTAACATACCTTTACACATATGGCTCGTATAAGACCAATCTCATCGCGGTCACCCGATGCGAGCTCGTGTGCGTTCGGGTCGTGTGGATTGTAGTACGGCGACTTGCTGTAAGTGTGTATGAGGTCCTGTGTTGCAAGGTTGATGACGTGGGCAAGACAGCTTCATAATGAGCCGTTGAGCGGCTTGAAAGGTGTCACAGTGGGGAAGTAGTATCATAGTACATACTTTATCATCCGTTCGCGCCAGGGGAACACCTTCTTGTAACGCGCGAGATACAGGCGTGCAAACTCCTGAAGCATCGTACCATTATTGCTCGCATTGTCACATGTACAGTGGCCAAGCTACGGACACCATGTAAGCGGATAGGAAATAATTTAATAAAGATAGCAGGTTACCTTGTGCGCGATACCCAACCTGTCTAGTATCTTGAAGAGTGTACCTCCGAGGCGCACACCATTGTGCGCATTGTTGACTTGTACAAACCCGAGAAGGGCAGTTTGGGTTGTCCATACGGCGGGTGTGTTTTCTTCAATCCAGTGCCCAGTGACGGCGAAGTAGCCATCTGTGTTACCTGCCTGCCATGCATCACAGGTGATATTAATGGCGCCACTGACGGCGCTACTCTGTGAATTGAATTAATATAATAAAATGGTTTGCGAAGGATTCAGACTTACATTCAACCGCTTCTTCAAATTGCTCAGCTGAGATTTGAACATGCGGATGATGGCGAGGCGAGTGGCCTTTCGATTCGGGATTTTCACCCCGTTTGTTGCACGCGAGGCAATATCTATCATATCCTTGAACTTGGGATGCTCGAGTGCGGCAATAGGCTGTTCATAATCGAAAATGATGTCAGAAAAAT
>KV417487.1:0-86372 GCA_001630335.1 Athelia psychrophila | reverse complement strand
CTGATCCGTGGCGATAAGCCATTCAATTGCAGCAGACCGGAAGCGTTGGTCCGTATAGGACAGAACCCGCTCGCTGAGCTTCTCGTGGACAAGATGCTCGTCGAGGGACCGCTGCGTGATCTTTGCCTTAATTTTTCGATCTTCGACATCGCTTGGGAGCATGGAGATGAAATTGCTGTCCTTGGCCCATTTGCGATACTTACCCTGTCATGGTATTCAGTTAATCGCAGGCACCAGTTAATGATGAGAGGACTAACCGCAAATTTTGACTCTGCATGGCGACGCAAGGTCGATGCATCCCTAACATATGCTTTCCCACATCTAAAGCATTTGTTAGTTAGCCCCAATGTTGATTGCTCAATCAATGAACACGTACGAGCATCCTTTACACTTTCGATGAGCTTTCATCTTGCCATGTTTGTCGGGACTATCGAACGGCGCACTAAAGAATTGGTCAACATCAGCGCTGGCATTCTTCTTTGTTGGTTCGTCGTCCGATATCGTTTGCACGTTGACATCGAGCGGAATCCCGTTCGCGTCAACAGGATCAGGAGCGGCTTTCGACTGGCGCGATTTTTTCGCTGAATTTACAGTCAGAACAAGCATAGCCAATGGGGAAATCGAGAGATGCGCACCCTTGGGATTAGGGTTTATCCGTGCATCTTCCCGCGCATTCCAACCATCCTCAGTCTCGTCGAAATCTTCAACATAGGCCCGCTTGCTTTTTGGCAAGGCTGGTTCCGGAGATGAAGCACGCGAAGATGGAGGACTCGTGGCACCCATGGATGGAACATGTGGTGAGCTGAGCCTTTGAGCGGCTGTCACCTCAGCCGCCCGATCTTTCTCAGCTTGGATGTATGCGCGTGCGGCTTCCTGCTGAGATGGTAAGGCAGAGTCGAGATTGTTGAGGACGGCAGCAGATGGAATGTTGCCACGCTTCGATCTTGCAGGGGCTAGGGATGCGGGGGCAGACATTGGAAGCAGATCAGGTGGTTGAAGAATAAAATCGCAAATAAAATCGCATTATTTATACTGGAGGACTGCAGGGGGTGGTGAGACAAGATCAAATAAACATAAGTGAATCGAGATGCTATAGGCGAGAATGAACAATAAGAAACACAGTTTTGAGTCACACAGAGAACCGTAATGATCGCAAATCAATATAAGATATTGAAATACAAAGATATGCATGCGCGAGTTGCACAGATGCTGAGAAGACAAACATGAGTTAGGGTGCATACTGATCAGGTACGTGCGGTAGGTACTCACCTCGTACTGCGATCGGCGTTGGTCCTGACTCCTAGCTCCACCCCCACGCGATAACCCGCCGCTTTCTGCCCGATCCTGCTAAGCCGATGACGTGTAGGGACCTCGCGCTTCACGACGAAGACGACTTTGATGAGCGGATCTTCAACGGGCCAGGCGTTCCGGGCCGCACGTTCAGCAGCAGTGGAATCCATTAAATGGAGTCCAGTGCGCATGGTGAGTGGCGTAGTCGGCGTCAGAGACATTCCCATATCCCACCCATCGCATTTGCGAGTCAGAACCTATGGTAAGGCCCACGACTCAAGCAAAGCGACGGGGTAGCGGGATCGGGAGAGGCCTGGAGCTGGAAGGCAGTACACGCGGACTGTGAAGAGCGGCGAAGTAATGTTAGTGATACAAACACACATGCGAGGGACTGGAAATACCATCTATGTAGTTATATCTTAGCATTGCTTACCGACAGAGGGACTCAGAGGGATTGGTGGTTGAGGTGCAGCTGGAGAAGATCGCGAGACGGCCAGACTGCTGGCAGGCGTGAGACTTATCAACGCGATCACGTGGCCGTCACGACCGAGTTCAAGCTGTGGCGAACTTTGGATGTCACTTCCCAAAATATCAAAAGTATGCACAAAATAAGCATATGCATTGTACATTTTTTTTGTTAAACAGCAAAATGTTCTGGCAAATGTGCGGCGAGCTCGAGCTCTACAGTACATTGGTCCCGAAATGTGGCGCGAAAGCCTTGGCTTGGGCCAAAGCCCAGGGCTTTTCAAAGTTAAAGCCCAGCCCCGAGCCCAAGAAAGCCAACCTCATGGGCCGGGCTTGGCTGGGCTTTTTTTGGCCGGGCTTGGCTGGGCCCTTGGCTTTGGGCCCGGCCAAGCACATCACTAACTCAGACGAGACGACGAGGCCATCCAACCTGCAATCGGTGCGCAATTTCTCAATGCCGACCGAAATTTCTGAAGATCTCATAAACTGTTGCAGGTAATGCCACCTCGATTGTTCCCGGCGCCGACAGCTATGCTCTTCAGGACCTGACCGTCTGCGGTCCTTTACACGTCGCTGACCATTTCGACGTGGTCGTGGGCCCGGTGAGTTTGCTATTAACCTGCCTATTCTATTTTTTCTCATTTTCTCATCGTCATGTGGTGTAGGTGGCGTATGGACTTGTTTTGTGAGCACTCGGCGCAGGCCCTAGCCCGACACCCATCGGTGATTTCAACGCTGTGCACCGCCCGTGCGTCCGTTCTCGAATGCGGCTACTTTGTCGACGACGAGCTGCTCAACCTCTTGGCGTTGCCTAAAACTCTGTTGGCTATATCCAACGCGGCCATCCGAATAGAAACTGGGAGATCCGTCGTGTCTTCCGAGCCACCGTTGAAACAGTAAGTATTTTTTGATCTTCTGTTCAGCGCGAGAAGTGCTGAATCACACGTTTGGTACGTATGCGACGACACCAAAGCATAGAAGATATGCCCATGTACGCTTCGTTAGTAGTGTCGGATGGCTAGACTCCTCAATATACAAGTACAGATCGCCTTAGTAGAAGTAATCGGGGTGTGCAATAAATGGACGGAAAATAAGCACCCACCGGCCATGTTAAGTGTAGATACCACGGAAATGGTTAAAAACAGGAAATATAATATATAGGAAGATGGTGATGATGTTAATTCTTCCTTGCATACTCATATTTGCTTCAATGTGTGAGCGCCCGCGATGGCTCTAGCAAAATTGGGCGCTGTCGAAGTCAAAGCCGGGTGTGCCTAAAAAAAACCCCCAAGTGGGCTCGGACATGGTGCCACATGACGGCCTTCGCCTCCAAGTGGATTCCGACTGGAGATCAAGGAATATAGAGGGAGGATCTGGATGGTATTCTGGTGCGAATTGCTCAGAGAAGCCGTTTATGGGATAAAAGATCGATCCAAAACGAACACGGCGCTCTGGTGCACAGTCTGGGAGGTGATCAATATTGCTGATATCGTCGCGGGCCCCTCGGTGAGGGTCGATATTATATCATTTAACTTCCGCACCCATTAGGGGTGATAGAAATGGTATGAGGGATCGTAGGCATAGTCCCACTAGTGTCATATATTTCTTACGTTTTAGTTTCTACAGTGTCCTAACCCTTATGAGGGAGCGTATCTGCTACGGAGGGCTTAAATGTAGGGAGGATAGTAAGGGCATATTCTTCGTCTGGTTGTGCCAACCCCTTTATTCTTCGACTTCCTCGATGGTCACCCTGCCTGTGTCCTCGTTGTCATCCTCGGCTTCGTCCTCTGCAATTGCGCCGCCGTCGAGCAATAACTGCACCGTAGCATCACGATCTTCCTGTGATATCTCGTTGTGCGCATGTCCGATTCGAGAGCCTATCTTTGCCTTGCGTGCAATTCTCAATGCCCGCGTTCCTTGCTCTTGCATGTCCGCGCCTTTCAGGACCAGTAGCTGAACAATCTTGGCATGGCATCCAATGCATGCGGCTGCAAGGGCCGTATCGTAAGGCTCCCCTACCGTGTTCACATTTGCGCCTCTCTCGAGCAGCAACCTGACAATTGATTCGCGGCCTTCGTGTGATGCGGCTTTCAGGGCGTTCCCGAACTGTCCTCCTTGGGCGTTCACATCTGCACCACGGCCCAGCAGTAACTGGACGACTTCGACGTGGCCCATGAACGATGCGGCCTGTAATGCGTTTCCGTACGCTCCTCTTTGGGCATGAACATTGGCACCGTTGCGAAGAAGTAGCCGGACGATCTTAACTTCGCCACCGTATGCTGCGGCTTGCAGTGCACTGCCGTACTTTACTCCCTGGATGTTCACATATGCGGCGCTGCTGCTGAAGCGCTGGAGGAGCAGCTGTACGACTCCAGTATGGCCCTTGTGTAATGCGGCTATCAGCGCACTGCCGTACTCTCCTCCTTGGTTGGGTACATATCCCTCGCCAGTGCGGTTAAGCAGTAATTTGACGATCGCATCGTGACCATGATATGATGCCGCTTGCAGAGCATTTCCGTACTTTCCTCCCCGCCCTTCCATGTCGACTCCACGTGCTAGAAGCCGCCTCACTATATTCTCCAAACCGTGTGAGGACGCATAATATAGAGGGGAGGCGATACCACCAAATGCCTCTCCGTGACTCTTGTCGCGATTTGAGGGATGCTGATCTGGATCATCTAAGCGAACCCAGTTAATCAAGGCATTGTTTTTGAGTGAGAACAGGCGATTTGTCATGCTTGAAACATGCTCGTCACCCCCACTGGGACTGCCCAACCGCATGTGGGTTACCCAATGTCTGGCTGCATATGGAGCCAATTGGAAAGCCTGGATGACGGATTCATCCACAGACGGAAAGAGCCCAAGGTGTAGAAGGCAGGCCAGACAGGTCTGAGCGATCACCGACTGAGCGAGCATCTCGTCGAAGCTGAAATAAGACGCTCCTCCGCCCTTGATGCGCTCCGAAACAAGGTAGTCCTTGACGGACTGGTCCAGTGTTATGAGTCCCGTATCCGCATTCTCCGTGACAAAGCCGCAGCAGATTTCGAGCACATCTGTTGCTTCAAAAAAACGAAGACCTGGATCAAATGATGGCAGATCTGTCGAGAAGTCCACTGCAATGACGTCTGCAAGTTCCTCAACCCTCAGATCGTGCTGAGAGAACGCCAGCCAAATGAGGAGCTGCTTTAGGTGACCCGGATTTCTGCTGCTCAATAGCATTCTTTCGTATGCTGCGTCCAAGCCTTTAGGTACAGCTTTCAGCTGGTCGTCCACAGATCGTCGAGTGCGACATTTTGACAGCTCTACGATCTGCAAAGCGATCCATTGGAACCTGCCGACTCATTAGCGAATGAATGAAGATTTGTAGACCTGCAACGCACATTCCATGTGCACCCCTGATCAACACGGCTCTGACATGCGCACGAGTTTCGTCGTCCCATATGTCCATCTCAAGGAGCAACGCGTCGATACAAATCTCGATATCATTATTCATCGGGTGTCCTGTCAGCGAAAATTGGACTAATTTTTCTATCGAGTGAAACTTCTTCTTGATATCGGTCTCTGGTCGACTTGAAAGCAAAATGTGAAGTTTGCCGCCGCGCCACTGCATAAGCTCTTCGATCCACGCCAGTACCTTCTTCCTGTCGGTGCATTCGTCAAGGGCATCTACGACGATGTAAGCGTGTTCGAATCCTTCGATGATTCGTCGGAGGGTGAGCTGAAGGGAAGCGAGGGATGGCTGCTGGTGTCCGCCGTCATAGATCTCCATTAGCGACGCGGGAAAACTACTAGATTGATGGGAGAGCTGTCGGATGATTGAACGAATGAATTTGTTGTGCGAGGACAGATCACTTTGTCCACTTGTGTTATCGAAAAAGAAGTAGGCGCAGGCATGGGTGGATTTTCCTGCACAATGATTAAGGATGTCATCGATGACGGTTGAGCTAAAAGACCAAAGATGTTCGTCCCATTCATCTTCAAAGATGGACGATTTAGGCTCACCATATGATTGTTTTGCCGCAACCCGCTGTGGAAGATGCGATAAGCGTGGAGACCGATAGATATCTACACAATACTCACGAGTACCGTACACCCACAATGCAGAGTCCGGCGTCTCTTTCCATTTGACGAATGACTCTCCCTCGATGAACCAGGTGCCTGTATCGGCGTGATGCTCCTCTCGCGCTGCATGGTAGTTGCTGGAGCTATCCGGGGCAGATAACCATCGATAGACCTCCTTTTCTATGTTTATGCAGCAAAGTGAGCCGAAGATGCTCAGAAGTAATCAAGTCGGAACTTACGCTGCTCCTGTGCTATATACGACGCGTAACTTTTAGGATTCGTCAGATCCAAATCAGAATAATCATCAGGGCCATAGATTGTATAAGACAACGTACAGCATGGGTAGAAAGTGGGGAGGCTCAGACATCGCGATCGCTGCCGATGGTGCTCACAGTCGGCGCACCAGAGCGCACAAAGTCTCCCGCGCCACAATTACAGCTGTTTCCATATATGTTGCGCCGCGTCGGTTTTGGAAATAATTCCGAGCTTTCTACCTCCCGCACTCCACTCGCCGTATCTCGCTCAGTTCTCATTCGAACTCTACAATTCTTATTGTGTTCTACTCCTGGGGTATGCCCTCAGAGGCCTGGATCAAGATTTGCCCGATTTACCGCTATATTGAGTTCGCGATTGGAGGGGTGCAAATAGGGATCGGACAGCAATTGTGCAGGAACGGGCGGTCAGGAGAGGCTGGGGGTGGAATATGTTGATAGGATGGGGTGCCCCAAGGTGCATATGTGGTCGGTTTAGCTGTCAGAGCATTGCGGAGGTGCATGACGAGGCTCGCGATCAGGGGTGTGTAAACGAGCTTCAAATCAATGTATCTCGCTCGTTTCCCATCCATATCTTACTATTTTTGATTCATTTAACTCCTGGGATATGCCCCCATAAGCATGGACTAAGACTAGAGTTGTATAACCTCTGCATTCGGTTGTTTAGGAGAGCTGTGCAGGGAAGGGTCACCATCATCAAGCACACCCACCCAGTACACTAGATGCCTAAAGACTGTATACACACCTGGGGGCACCTCATTTCATCAACATAGTACACCCTCAGCTTCTCCTGACCTCCCGTTCCTTCGCCGTTGCTGTTTGATCTACACCAGTTGGGCACCCTCATCAAGCACACGCTCATAGTGCTCTGTCAGCTAAACTGACTGCATACGCACCTGGGGGCACCCCATCTCGTTGACATATGATACCCTCAGCCTCTCCCGACCGCCCATTTTGGTCCAGTTGCTGCCCCACCCCCATTTGCACCTCTTCGATCACGAACTCAATAAAGAGGTAAATTGGGCGTCCTCTTGGTCCAGGCCTCTAGGGGCATGCCCTAGGAGTCCAACGCACCAAGAATCATGAAGTTCGGACGAGAATTGAGCGAGATACGTCGAGTACAGTGCGAGGAGAGGAAAGCTCGGGATTATTTGCAAAACTGACGCGGCGCAACATATATGGAAACAGCTGTAAGGACCCCATCAAGGGGTTTCCTCGAAAAGGGACCTCATTACCGATTGGCAGCGACGCGTCGTCGCGTCGTCGTTGCCATTCCTTCACCACCACCTCCCCATCCTTGCTCCCTCTTGCTCCCTTCCCTAACACCCCCTGTTTCTGAATATCAGCGGTTGTGTATGATTGCGCCACGCGTGTGTGGGGTGCTGATGCGTCGTGGCGGTACCTGCGTGAGGGTGCGCATGAGGGCAGACGTGTTGGGCATTGGGCTGGGGGCGGGCGGGCGGTTACACCCCCGCATTTGAAAGAGATTCGCTGTAGGGTTCAGCATGGGGAATTATGAGTGTTTGGTATCCCGTTTCAATTTGTTTAAGCATATTCACCCCTTCCACCCTGACCCGCCCCCTCACAACACCCTTCCGCCTCAGCTTTTCTTTCGGCCCTCATCTCGATCATTAGTAGTCACTGTAGCTCCGCGTCTACGTGAATTTATTCAACAATTGACTTCATATTCATTCTTGTGGGAGCTCGCAGGACCGACAATAGTAAGTTACTAAGGTATTATGGGTATTTATTTATGAGGACGGAGACATAGCATCATCAAAAGGCTATACTTTATTTGCTCTTCAAAGACATTTGCGTTAAGCATACATATGTAAAATTTTTTTACTAATGATACAGTACAACACATACATGAGTTGTATAGTGAGGCAAAAGAGGGGCGGGAAGGGGAAGTGGGAGGAACAGTGGAGCACGACGGGCAGAGAGCTTGCAACGGAGCATTTTTTTGATGACGGTGAAAGCGGATAATGTAACTTAACACGGCTTGTAGCCGCAGGGCAGACAGTGGTGGTGGCGAGGGAAGGAATGTTTGAGGAATGTCATTGACAATGGCGACGCGACGACGCATCGCTGCCGATCGGTAATGAGGTCCCATTTCGAGGAAACCCCCTGGTCTGGTTTAATGGGGTCCTTAATTGTGGCGCGGGAGACTTTGTGCGAGTGATATTCAACCTCCATTGCGTGTTCATTGCGTGGTCATTGCGTGTGAATGCCTCGCGAGCTCGCCGAGAACACCCGGTGTATGGCTTGACGTCTTGAGCTTTGTAAAATTATCCTGGAGGAAAAAGGAATCAGAACCTAGGCATGTGTTCAAATGCAGCTCCACTCTCAGGTGGTACGAAGATGCTGGACTGACATCGAAACCTCATATCGTTCCAGGCGTGGCTGCGATTTGAAGGTTGTAAACCGGGCGGTCAGGATTGACTGAATCTTCCTACCCCGAACACCATCAGACTACTTCATAACAAGCATATTAGATTAAAGGACATAAATCAATTTAAGTGGTATACATTCGTGAGATTGTCGCACTGCATTCCCTACAGCCCGCCAACACCATCCCTAATAAACGAAACAACATTATAGATCGGCTGTCGGGCGATCCAGTCAGCAACACAAATACACCACAAAACCAGAATCGCGTACCTTATGATTCAATATCTCCCAGATCTCCTTCGCCCCAGACTCCACCGCCTTCCAATTGCGACCCAGTCCCACAGACGCCACCGCCATCACAGCAATGCCCACTGCCCTCCGCACCTTCCTCGCCCGCCTCTCCTTCCTCCACCGCTCCCCGCCCACGACCTCATAATCGCCCCACACCGGCCTCCGCATCCACCACCAGAACAGCGTCACCGGCCCGGGGAACACGCTCGTCACCTTCCCCGTGCCGCCCGCGCGGTACCACGACACGCACTGCGTCAGCACCGAGCCCGCCAGCCGCCGCTGGAGCTTGGCGTTGTACGCGTCGCACGCGGCGGGCGTGACGGCGAACGAGGCCGCCGCGCCGGCGAGGACGGGGGCGATCAGCTTGAGGATGTACTGCGCCTGCACCTCCTCCATGAATATCACGGAGGTGTGGCCCGTCACCGTGTTTGGTCCTGGGTGATGTCGGTCAGCATAACACATTTCCAGATTGGGACTTGAGACTAAGATCAAGAGGGAAGAGGGAAAGGCGCACCTGAGACCATGTAGAAGTTGGGAAGCCCCGGGACGGTGGTGCCCAGGTAAGCCGTGGGCCCACCGTGCTCTTTGTAGTACCCCTGGATAGTCGTGCCATCGACGCCGCTGACGTGGAATGGGTACTCGTCCTGTGCGAATAGAGATCAGCCCGCGGATTAGATTCGGGCCAACGTGGAGGGACTTACAACTGTGAAGCCAGTCGCGAAGATGATGACATCGGCGGGGATCTCCTCGCCTATGATTGCGGGCAAACGTCAGGCCTGTCTTCATTGAACGGAGATGCCTATAGCTGAACGCACCCTGCGCCGTCTCGACCCCGCCACTCGTGATCCTCGCCGCCCCGCCGAACCTGACCGACACATTCGGCTGGTTGAGCGCGCGGAGGTACCCAGCGTCGAGAAGGAGCCTCTTGCAGCCGGGCGCTGTCGTTCATATATCCGATATCAATGACACTGTCAGCTTTGGGTAGAGTGGGAGAGGCAAGAAGGGCGCACGGAAGGTGGGTATCATGGCTTGCTGGTATTCCTGCGGGCAGTTGTGCTGCATGTGCTTGAGAAGGCCTTGTTGTATTTTGCGGCCGAGGGATGGGATGCGGAAGAGGCCAAAGTAAAGCATCTCGCTCTGTTGCATCGGAGTCAGCACACGTGGTGATCAAAGGGCGAGAAGGAGGAACAGGGAGTTGGGTAGAAGATGGAAGATGGAAAATGGAGAGTCGACGACCGAAGAGATTCGAACGCACTTGAAGGAAGATACTGTGGCGGTACATACGCATGACCCCGGGAACGTGGGCGAATATCCACTTCACGAAGTTGGAGTAGGCTATCTCGACCTAACGATTCAGAACGCCAGTGTCAGTGAGCCCCCGTGGGCAGTGCGCATGTGGGAGGGACGACAAACCTTGGGGATGTACCACGACGGAGTGCGGATGAACTGGACGACCTCAATAGAGGGATCCTGCGCCAGCTTGGGCACAAATTGGATCCTGCATACGCGCCAGCCAGCTGGTCAGTCAGTGAGCTCCCTGCAAGGTTGGGGTATCACTTACGCCGAAGACCCGCTGCCTATCACGGCCACCCGCTTCCCCTTGAGCTCCACGTCGTGCTCCCACCGCGCAGAGTGGAACCACTCCCCTTTGAACGCCCCCAGGCCCTCGATATCCGGGAAGCGCGGCTGCTCCAGGATCCCAATCGCGCTTATCACTACCTCGGCGTCCACCACCCTCTCCTCCATCACATCATCGTCGCGCAGCGTCTGCACGCGAACGTGGTACAGCTGCTGCGCCGCATCCCACTCCGCGCCGACGACGTGCGTGTTGAACGTGATGTGGGGCCTGAGACCGTGCTTGGCCGTGAGCTCTGACCAGTAGGCGAGCAGCTCCGGCTGCGTCGCGACACCCGCGTTCCAGTGCGGGCGCAGCTCAGTCGAGAGACTGTACAGGTGCACTCGCACGTCGGAGGCGGCGCCCTGATTGGGAGTTGTGGGTTAGATGTCGTTGGACTGGCTTGGGCGGGAAAGGGGCACTCACTGGGTAGGTATTGGCCTGCCATGTCCCGCCGACATCAGAGGCCTTTTCGAATATCTGCGCCGCGACGCGTAAGCACCGACACCCTTTAATTCAGCTCGATAGACTCACTGTGAAGTTCTCGAAGCCCAGCTTCTCCTTCAACGCAATTGCAGTGCTCAATCCGCCAATCCTGCACGCGAATCTGTCAGTTTCACGCGGTTTAAGAAGGTACAGGCCATAGGAGCTCACCCTGCGCCAATAATGACGACCCGTTTTTCGCTGCATTTCGAAGCCATCGACTGAGTGATGTTATAGTGGTTGTATGACAAGCCAACAAGAAGGGTGCCGGCGCCATCTGTCCATCAAACACGCCTGTTCACGCTTAGCCAAGCAGCCCTGCCGGGCAGATCGAGCGCTTATTTTTACTGCGCGCCAACCGAAACTGCGCGCGGTACCGGTCATCTGCTTGGTTATGTGTTCGAACTTTGGCTGCATTTTTGTGAATGAGGCTGGTATACTCTGCTTCGCGGGTGTAAATCCGGTCGTGGATGTCGGTGTCGCCGCTGTCGCGTCACTCGCGTTGACGTTAGAATATTGCGGCGCGCGTATGTTATTGCCTCCGTCCCTCCTACCACTACCACCATCGAGAACGCCACAGCACACTATCACCCCAGCGTTGTTGAGCACTATAGCAACTTTAGAAACCATTTTAACATGTCAAAGGAAAATCATTTCCAAAATAACTAACACTGCTTCGAGCCGTTCGACTACCTCGTCAAGTTAGCAACAAGTTAGTAACTTGTTTGATCCGCTCAGTAGGTTCCTAAACGATGAGCAACGGGAGAAATGAAGAGGGAGAAATCTCAGTTTACCTTGTTTAGAAGACTTTTAGGAGCTTCGTCTGCAACAGCAGTTTGGCAGCAGTTGTAGCAGCATCCAGGACTCCAGAGCTCCAGGACCCACTGCCACCCAGCCTCATGCACTGTGCTCGCTTCATGGGTCCCCACATCTTGTATGTGGCTGCTCGCACGTACTGAGGGGACGGGCACGCTAACCGCGATACTCCACATTCACCGATATCGATGATTTATCTTATCCACTTGGCCTCGCTCACAGCAGACGGCTATAGTTTGCTCCGCCCGCAGCAGACCGGCCCAAATTCCCATTCGGGGGATCTTGTACTGGAGTATGGCTGTTATCACTGTCGAATCCCGATCAAGGCAGCATGCAATGCCTAGTTGGAAGGGTGTTGTGCCTGATCATGATGTTTTCTTGCAAGCCTGGACTATAAAATGCTGCCATGCTTCGCTGTATTCCTGGATTGCTCGGACCTTGCCTCGTCGACATGGATCTATCTCTATCTTTCCACATATCACACACCGCGGCTGAGAAGCTAGTCTAGGCAGTGGTCTTGGATCATCACAAACCAGCATCGAGAATCGAGATGATTGGGCCCAAAGTTCAAACTGCCACACGCACAGCGCAGCCGTCAATTGCTTCTCTTCAGCCCACGCTCCCACGAATCACGGAATAATTTGGGCGAGCCTGCATAGTCATAGATGCTCTTGGCGAATACATCGACTGGCAGACGGTTCTAGCATGCATCGGAGCGCTCACACAGTACTAAGTAGGAAGGCGCAGACTTCACATTTTGCTTTCAAGCCGACCAGCGCCGGACATCAAGGCGGTTGAACTCTGTGCAAAATGTACGCAGTCCAAATTTCCCTGGCAGGTGGCCCGATTAACGAGGATATCGAAAGCTATATCGACGCGATGCTCCTTGGATTCGGAATGGTCGATAAAACCTGTGCGCGTGCGAGAGATAGTATGTCAGTGATTAGAGGTGCACAGGATATGTGCGCTGCAGTCTACAAGATTTATCGATTCACTGATAGGTCGGCAGATTCTACTGAGCAGCTTCAGAGATGTTAGAGATGTTAGAGATGTTAAAATGCCACAGTCAAAGGACTGTGGATGCGCAGTTGCAAGCACTGCCTAAAGACCGGCAAAGTACCAGCGGTGACGCAACGAACACATAACCTTGATTAGGGTCTTCAACGCGGGTTTTCATATGCATTGCACAGATTAAACTTGGACGCTGAATAAGCCAACTTATCACAGCAGGAGAACGCACGGGTAGCTTGCAGCCCTCGGGCCTCGGGATTGTCTCAGATTGCTGCTGGCTTCCAAGTGGTGCATTCGGCAGCCTCGCTGTGGCACTGGTCGCGGTGACTCTCTAGCGCCAGGCGCTCATTTGGTGAACGGTTCAGATTAGCACGCATTGCCCAGTTCCTGTACATACAAACATAATTATGTAGGCCTATACAGTCGGAACCAAGACTACTCGCAGAAGCGCTGGGTGACAAAAGGAGCAGCGTATGTCGCTTCACACTTGGCGTGATACGATGCGGTGGACTGGGATGCAACGGAGCGGCACAACTCAGAGCTTGCTGCGGGGCTTCTGCAACGGCTCGAACTTCGGCGCCTCCTTCTTCATCCGCGCAGCCGCGATTGCAGGCATATCCTACGCGCGTTCAATCCGTCAGCGATCATTGATAATTGAGCACGGACGCGACGTCCAGACGCACCGCAGTATTGATCATCGCGCCGTTCCACACGCTCGTGTACTCCAAGTTGCTCGCCACGCTGTGGTCCCGGGCGTGGATGAGGAGCCGCTTGGTGCCCGCAACGGCTACCGGCGATTTCGTGGCGATGAGCGCTGCGAGGTTCAGCGCGGCCGCGACGACAGCTAAGCGGAATGGTGGGGTTGGTGGTCAGCCGACTTCGCCCGTGGATGAGGAGCGTGCAGAGATGGAGACTAGTACTGACCTTCGCGCCCGCCGTCGACGACTTTGGACAGGAGCCCCAGCGTTTCGCCTTCGGCGGCGGAGAACGTGCGCGCCGTGAACGCGATTTCACGTGCGAGCGAGCTGTTCGAGGTGACGTGGGGCAAGTGCGCCAGTGTGCCAATGTCCGCTGCGAGGCCCACGTCGACTTCCTGTGTGCATACCAAGGACCGTCAACAATGCCCGAAACAAAGAGGAGAGAGGAGAGAGGAGAGAGGACGAAAGCGCACCTTGATGGAGAAGGTGGCGTCCGAGCTGGCATACCGCACGTCGCATGCGGTGATGATGTCCATGCCCAGCCCGAGCACGGGCCCGTGGACGGCGGCGATGACGGGGAAGGGGCAGCGCTCCGGGGCCTGTATGGAGTGCTGGAAGGCGAGGATGAAGGTGCGCGAGTTGAACGCGCGGCGCGCGGGCTCGGTGCCGAGGCTGGCGGTGTCCGCGAGGCTGGCGACTGCCGTGCGCTCTGTGTTAGTGCTACGTTGAATGTTGAATGGGCAAGAGGATTGCGTACGCACAGTCGATGCCTGCTGTGAAGATCTTGGGCAGGGCGGAAGACACGACCGCTGCGCGGACGTCGTGTCCGCTCTGTGCGATGGTGTCTAGGACCTGGCCGTATTCGGTCCAGAATCTGGGGGTGAATGAGTGAGGTCAGACACAAAGGCAGGACATGTGAAGTTTGACGACGTACTCGTTCGAGAATGCATTTACAGGTTTCCTGTGGGGATATAAGATGTATGCCGACGGGAAGAGGGTCAGGCGCACCTGTTCAGCTCGAGGAGGAGGACGTGTGGCGAAGGCTCTGAGACTTTGACGAATTTTCCGGAGAACTGCGACATTTTGAAGAGGCTATATGTATCTTCAAGTCGCACTTATATAGCAGCAGGGTTCGTGGTCAGCATTATCATGAGAGTCGGGCAAGTCGAATGATAGCCGGTGGCCCACTTTCGGCCTGGCTCCTGTCTGCAATTACCGCTTCGTTCAAGCGCTCAGCGACTCACCCACCGACCGCCATGTCGACGCCTGCATGCCACCATCTCTCTGATCTCGCCAATCTGCGCGCGCCGAGGCTCTCCCAGTCTGTCCATCGCGAGGAATGCACGCAGTGCTTCGACAATCAGGTGCGTCCGCCGTGTTTGCGCGTGATGGCGGCGATGAGACTGATATTGGGCCAGGACGGAGAAAAAGGCATAGATGTCTGCATGTCCTGCTTCAACGGGAGCTGCCTCGGCGACGAGAGACACCACGCCAGGGACCACCACCAGAAATCGGGGCACCCCTTCGCGCTCAACGTCAGGCGCAAGCTCAAACCATCGACGCGACGCGTCAGCTCCCTCCGTTTTCACACACATATGTGCGCTGACCCACCCCGATCTTGCAGGCAGCCGACGAAGAGCCCCCCGCAAAGATGACGAAGCTCGCCATTGTCGAAGATCGCGAAGAAGACAAGTATGAGCACGTCACGGCGCTCAGGTGCTACAAATGCGCCCCCAACGGTGTCCCCCTCCCCGACCAGACCCAAAGCGCGGAGATGCAAGCTCTAGTGGGCGGGGTGCTGCACTCCATGTCCTCCGCCCGCCAATCCGAGGTGAAGGCCTGGGAGGAAGAAATCGCGCCCTGCGAACACACCCTCACGGTTCAGCAGCTGGCTTCCGCACAGCGCGTCGAGGCGAAGGGGGCGCACTGCGCCAAGTGCGAGCTGGGCGAGAACCTGTGGCTCTGCCTGACGTGCGGGGCTCTTGGTTGCGGACGCCAACAATTTGGTGGAATTGGAGGCAATGGCCACGGACTGAATCACTACGAAGAGACCGGGCATGCGGCGAGCGTGAAGCTGGGCACTATCACTCCCGAGGGAAATGCAGGTTCGTGCAGGTCATCTTGACATATGGAACGCGTCCTTTCGTAACCAAGCGCTGACTTGATTGGACAGATATCTACTGCTACGTCTGCAACGACTCCAAAGTGGACCCCGACCTCGCGCTGCACCTGTCCACCTTCGGAATCAACGTGCAGACCCAGCAAAAGACGGAAAAGTCCATGACCGAGTTGGTATGTCCTCCCCCCCTGGCGGTTGGAACCAGGCCGCAATGTCCTGACGCCCCTTCTAGCAAATCGAACACAATCTGCGATTTGACTTCTCCCTCACCGACTCGGACGGCAAAGCCTTCGAGCCCGTATTCGGACCGGGGCTCACGGGCCTCGCCAACCTCGGCAACAGGTACTTTCACCCCCATCATCCCACCCGAATGTACTTTCTGCTTCCTAACGAGTTCATGCCAGCTGTTATATGGCCTCCGTTCTGCAAACTCTCTTTGCCCTGCCGGCTTTCCAAAACCGCTATCTTCCCACAGCGGCGACCCACTGGTCTGCATGCACCGCACCCTTGCCGGCGGCGTGCGTCGACTGCCAGATGCACAAGCTGGCGGACGGCCTCCTGAGCGGGCGCTACTCGCACCCGGCCTCACACGTGCCCCAGCACCCCTCCGCCTCGACGCTGCTGCACGATTCACCAACGCCCACACCGGCGTTCCAGGCGGGCGTGCGGCCCGTGGGATTCAAAGCGCTGATCGGGAAGGGGCACGCGGAGTTCGCGACGATGCGCCAGCAGGACGCCGAGGAGTTCCTGTCGCATCTGCTGACTGTGCTGCGGCGCAGCGTCCACGCGCGCGGCGGCGCGCAGGAGCGGGAGCCGACGGAGGTCTTCGCGTTTGGGATGGAGCAGCGCCTGCAGTGCGGGGAGTGCGGGGGCGTGCGGTACCGCGTGGACGGGATGGACGTCGTCAGCGTGCCCGTGCGCGCGGAGGAGACGGGCAGGGACGCGGATGGGAAGGTCCGGTTTGGGGAGGTGGCGCTGGGGGCGTGCCTTGATACGTTGTGCGGTGCGGAGGCGCTTGAGTACGCGTGCCCGAAGTGCGAGAAGAGTGTCATCGCGACCAAGTGAGTCTGTTTCTTGTCCCAAGAACGCAGCAGCACTGACAAGATCCACCTCAGACAAACCAAGTTCGCGACATTCCCGGAAGTCCTGGTCGTCCACGCGCGCAAGTTCCAGCTCGTCAACTGGGTCCCGACCAAACTCGGTACGTATATCCCCCCCCTCCCCCCTCCTTGCGCCGCCGACTGACGAACGCGCGCCCAGACGTACCCGTGATCCTCCCACCATCCGACCAGCTCACGCTCGATTCGTACCTCAGCCACGGCCTCCGCCCCACCGAAACCGCGCTCCCCTCCGGCTCCGGGGCCGAGAGCGCCAGCGGGCTTCCCCAGTTCAACGAAGCCGCGATGTCCCAGCTGGAGGCCATGGGCTTCCCCGCGGTGCGGTGCCAAAGGGCGCTGCTCGCGACGGGGAACAGCGATGCGGAGGCGGCGATGGAGTGGTTGTTCGGGCACATGGAAGACGCCGACATCGACGAGCCCATCCCAGTGCCCGCGGGCGGCGGGGCGGCCGCGGGCCCCGAGCCGTCGGCGGACCAGATTGCGATGTTGGCGGATATGGGGTTCACGCCCGCGCAGGCGGGGAAAGCGCTGCGCGAAACGGTCAGCTGTCTTTTGTCGCCATTCCCTCGTTTGCATTCTGAATAGCGGTGCTTCTAGGGAGGCGACGCGGAGCGTGCTGTCGAATGGCTGTTCAGCCACCCCGACGACATGGGCGAAGAAGCAGCGCCGGCTGCATCATCGGAAGCTGCTCCCCCGAAAGTCGCTGGCTCCTCGGCTCTGCCGGCCACGTACAAGCTGAAAGCGTTCATCTCGCACAAGGGCCCGTCGGTGCACTCGGGGCACTACGTCGCGCACATCCGCGTGGGGGGCGACTGGGTGCTGTTCAACGACGAGAAGGTCGTGAAGGCGGCGGAGGCGAGCGTGCAGGAGCTCAAGAAACTGGCGTATCTGTATGTGTTTGAGAAGGCCTGATCGTGCACCAGAAAGCATAGCAGCAGAGATGTACAGATACAGATACGGAAGAAGCAATGTAAGATGTTGTACTCTACACCCAAAACACAAGCGAGTTGCAATCTACGAATACACTCTATGGTGCAGCTATGGAAGTCGTGACCTTGTTCTCGCTCTTCCCCGCCTCCCAGACCGATACCGTCACGTCGCCGTCCGCGCCCGCGACAAACTGCAGTTCCAGCTTCGTCTTCCAGCGTCCCTTCGCCTGCACCGCGGCCTGCGCCTCTAACGTCAGTGCACCCAGCACAGCCTCCTTCTCGACGGTCTTCTCCTTCACGTCCTCTTCCTCTTCCTCCTCCTCTTCCTCATCGCCCAGATCCACCTTGGGCGGCGCCACATGCTCGACCTTCACGCCCTCCTTCACCTCCCAGATCTCCAGGCCGACCTTTTTCGCGTCGCTCAGTTGCACCGAGAAGCCGATAGTCCGGCGCGTGGGCAGGGCGGTGTCCTTGGGCAGCACCGCGATCCACTCCCCGCCCAGCGCGCCCTCCCCGGGGAAGAGCACGCCGACGGTCCTGCTTGTGACCTTCACATCCATGCGCGAGCTGCCCGGCGCGAACGCCGCCTGCTCCTCCTCATGCGTGAGGGACGCGAGGAGCTGCGCCTGCAGCGCACACCCGCGCGCGAGGATGGTCGTGGGGTCGCCGATCCCGCCGCCCACGACGGTGCCCGCGGCAAACGGCGTGTAGACGGACGCGGCGAAGCCCTGCGCGAGCGTCTCGTCCAGCCCGGGCAGGCACGCGGAGCCGCCGACGTACACGATCTCGTCGACGTCGTACAGGTCCAGGCCCGCGCCCGCGACGATCTCCCGCACCTTGTCGTACACCTGGTTGTAGATCGGGCGCGCCTCGAGGTCGAAGCGCATGCGGTTGATGGAGCCCGTGTAGTCCACGCCCTCCTTGAGCGCCTCGGCGGAGCACGTCGCCGCGCCGGGGGACGCGGAGAGCGTGCGCTTGGTGTGCTCGACGGCGAGGAGGAGCTTCGCCTCCGCGCGCTTGTCGAGTGCGTCCGTCGCGGGGCCGACGGTGAGCGGGATCTTGGACTTTTTCGTGAACTCCTTCGCGAAGTACTTGATCAGCTTGGTGTCGATCACGTCGCCGCCGACGGTGGGGTCCGAGAGCGTCGCGAGCGAGTACGCGAGGCCCTCGCGCAGGGAGATGAGGGAGAGCTCGAGCGAGGACGCGCCGAGGTCGACCATGAGCTGCGTGCGGTCGTTCGCGAGCTCGGGTGCGGCCTGGTCCGTGGTGGTGACTGCCACTGCACCCGCCTCCTCGAGCAGCTGGAGTACCGTCACGCCCGCAGCTTCGGCGGCTGCGATAAGCGCCGTGCGCTGGGCCTCGTCGAAGAAGGACGGCACACTGATGACGGCGCCGTCGACCTTCTTGCCGAGGAAGTCCTCGGCGGACCGGAGGAGCGACTTGATGAAGAGCGTGGTGACCTCGGACACCGTGATGGTGCGGGTAGCGGGGATGGGCTCGGAGCGCGGTGTCGCGGCGGCGGAGGCGGCGGCGGAGGCGGCGGGCGTGTTGTGCGCTGTTTTAGGGAGCGGCAATGGCGCGGGTTGGAGGATTTTGACGATGTACGCGGGCTCATCTGCGTTTGTTGGGTGCTGGATCAGCGGGGCAGAGTTCGTGGGCTTGTCCTGCGGGATCTCGGAGAATCTGCAGGACATCTATTTAGAACGATGAGCCCGCGAACATGGGGGGATAAACGCACTTTCTGCCAAGGAGGTTGCGGAAGCCGGTGATCGTGTTGGCAGAGTTTTTGACGAGCTGGTGTTTTGCCTGACTCCCGATGTACTGCAAGGATCCATCGATAAGTGCGATAAAAACGTGCAAATATGATCGGGCGTACAATCTCTTCGCCGTGGAACGCGACTGCGCATGCGATCTGGCGCTCTCCATCTTCGTTGGCTATGCACTCAGCCAGGCCCTCCTGCAATCCAAAAACAGCATATCAGCACGCGATCCATACCGCCCGAGGACCCAGACAAACTTTGGTGAGGACCGCGATTGACGCGAAGGAGTTGCCCAAGTTGATTCCGACAACAGGTGCGAAAGAGTTGGTGACTTCTTTGGGCGCTTTGGAACTGCCGTTGAGCTTTGATTTGGGGGCCATCGGGGAGGAGGAGATGATGAAGATGGGAGACGCAGGCCTTGCAACATCGAGGCAAATAATTTCTCGGGACTTGTCGCAGCCACGTGCTTATCGCTGTCGGCACTTAAGTTGTGGTGTAAGACTGTGAGCACCATCGGCTGCGATCGCGATGTCTGAGCCTCCCCACTTTCTACCCATGCTGTACGTTGTCTCATACAATCTATGGCTCTGATGATTAATCTGACTTGGATCTGACGAATCCTGAAAGGTTTTCAGAACAACCTAGTTACGCGTCGTATATAGCACAGGAGCAGCGTAAGTTCCGACTTGATTACTTCTGAGCATCTTCAGCTCACTCTGCTCCTTCAACATAGAAAAGGAGGTCTACCGATGGTTATCTGCCCCGGATAGCTCCAGCAACTACCATGCAGCGCGAGAGGAGCATCACGCCGGTACAGGCACCTGGTTCATCGAGGGAGAGTCTTTCGTCAAATGGAAAGAGACGCCTGACTCCGCATTGTGTGTGTACGGTACTCGTGAGTCTTGCGTCGAGGTCTATCGGTCTTTATGCTTATAGCATCTTGTACAGTGGGTTGCGGCAAAACAATCATATGGTCAGCCTAACCTTGCATCTTTGAAAATGAATGGGACGAACTTTTTGGTCATTTTAGCTCAACCGTCATCGATGACATCCTCAATCATTGTGCAGGAAAATCCACCCATGCCTGCGCCTACTTCTTTTTCGACAACAAAAGTGGACAAAGCGATCTGTCCTCGCACAACCACTTAATTCGTTCGATCATCCGCCAACTCTCCCACCAATCTAGTAGTTTTCCCGCGTCGCTAATGGAGGTCTATGGCGGCGGGCACCAGCAGCCGTCCATCGCGTCCCTTCAGCTCACCCTTCGACGAATCATCGAAGGATTCGAACACGTGTACATCGTCGTAGACGCCCTTGACGAATGCACCGACAGGAAAAAGGTGCTGGCGTGGGTCGAAGAGCTTATGCAGTGGAGCGGCGGCAAACTTCACATTCTGCTTTCAAGCCGACCAGAGACCGATATCAAGAAGAAGTTTCACTCGATGGAAAATTTAGTCCAATTTTCGCTGACGGGACACCCGATGAATAATGATATCGAGATTTGTATCGACGCGTTGCTCCTTGAGATGGACATATGGGACGACGAAACTCGCGCGCATGTCAGAGCCGTGTTGATCAGGGGTGCACATGGAATGTGTGTTGCAGGTCTACATATTTTTATTCATTCGCTAATGAGTCGGCAGGTTCCAATGGATCGCTTTGCAGATCGTAGAGCTGTCAAAATGTCGCACTCGACGATCTGTGGACGACCAGCTGAAAGCTGTACCTAAAGGCTTGGACGCAGCATACGAAAGAATGCTATTGAGCAGCAGAAATCCGGGTCACCTAAAGCAGCTCCTCATTTGGCTGGCGTTCTCTCAGCATGATCTGAGGGTTGAGGAACTTGCAGACGTCATTGCGGTGAACTTCTCGACAGATCTGCCATCATTTGATCCAAGTCTTCGTTTTTTTAGAGCAACAGATGTGCTCGAAATCTGCTGCGGCTTTGTCACGGAGAATGCGGATACGGGATTCATAACACTGGACCAGTCCGTCAAGGACTACCTTGTTTCGGAGCGCATCAGAGGCGGAGCAGCATCTTCTTTTCGCGTCGACGAGATGCATGCCCAGAAAGTGATCGCTCAGACCTGTCTGGCCTACGTTCTGCACCTGGGGATCTTGCCATCTATGGATGAATCCATCATCCAGGATTTCCCATTGGTTACATATGCAGTCAGACATTGGATAACCCACATGCGGTTGGGCCGTGCAAATGACGAGCGTGTTTTACGGATGACAGATCGCCTGTTCTCACTCAAAGACAATGCCTTGATTAACTGGGTTCGCTTAGATGATCCAGATCAGCATCCCTCAAATCGCGACGAGAGTCACGCAAAGGCATTTGGTGATATTGCCCCACCTTTATATTATGCTTCATCGCACGGCTTGGAGGAGATGGTGAAGCGGCTTCTGAGAGGTGGAGCCAACATGCGAGCGCCGGGAGGAAAGTACGGAAATGCCCTGCAAGCGGCATCATACCACGGTCACGATGGAGTCGTCGGGTTACTGCTTGACCGCGGGGCATATGTACACGACCGAGGAGGAGAGTACGGCAGTGCGCTGATAGCCGCATCATACGAGGGCCATACTGGAGTCGTACAGCTGCTCCTCGGGTGCTGCCGCGGCGCCGCAGATGTGGACTTCCAGGAAGTAAAATACGGCAGTGCAATGCAAGCTGCAGCGTACGGTGGCGGAGTTGAGATCGCCCAGCTACTTCTTAACTACGGAGCCAATGTTCATGCGCAAGGAGGAGCATACGGAAATGCATTACAGGCTGCATCATTCATGGGTCACGTCGAAGTCGTCCAGTTACTGTTGCGCCGTGGCCCAAATGTGGACGCCCCAGGAGGACAGTTCGGGAACGCCCTGAAAGCCGCCTCATACGAAGGCCACGAAGCAATCGTCAGGCTGTTGCTCGAGAAGGGCGCAAATGTGAACGCGGTAGGGGAGCCTTACGATACGGCCCTTGCAGCCGCATGCACCGGATGCCATGCCAAGGTTGTTCAGTTGCTGGTCCTGAAAGGCGCAGATATGCAAGAGCAAGGAACGCGAGCATTGGGAATTGCGCGCAGGACAAAAATTGGCTCTCGAATCGGACATGCGCACAACGAGATATCACAGGAAGATCGTGATGCTACGGTGCAGTTATTGCTCGATGGCGGCGCAATTGCAGAAGACGAAGCAGAGGAGGACAACGAGGACACAGGCAGAGTGACCATCGAAGAAGTTGAAGAATAAAGGGGTTGGCACAACGCAGAAGGAGAATCCGCGCTCACTATCCTCACTACATGTCAGCCCTCCATAGCACATACGCTCACTCATAAGGGTTAGTATACTATATAAACTGAAATGTGGCAAAGATACGGCACCAGTGGGACCATACTTGCGATCTCTCGTGCCACTTTTACCCTTTAATGAGTGCGGAGGTTGAATATCAACCCTCACCGAGAGGCCTTCGAGAGTTAGTGACCTCTTTGGGCGCTTTTGTGGTGCCGTTGAGCTTTGATTTGGGGGCCATCAGGGAGGAGGAGATGAAGAAGATGGGAGACGCAGGCCTTGCAACATCGAGGCAAATAATTTATCGGGGCTTGTGGCAGCCACGTGCTTATCAGATTCACTGTCGGCACTTTGTGATGTGAGGTCTAGCTGGTAAGTGCGATGGCATTGATGTGTATTCAATGACTATGTCAAGTACCATATAAGCTTACAAGGAAGTTATATATTATATATATATTCGACTACCTAACCTATCAATGTGAAGTAACGAGGGAATCGTAGCAGAGCGTATGTAAAATTGTAAGATATAATACCGCAATGGTATAATTGTCGGATGTTTTCAGTCTCAAGCAAAGCAAAAAAGCCAGTTTGACGAAAGCTAACATGAATGTGTCTTTTACAATGAACAATCGAGCCTGAATCTAATAAGACGGCAAGAAATTGAAATCATTCAGGCCGACAGCGTACTCGAGGATCAGATGAGGCTATCCTCGCCTGCATAGAAAACTCCCATTTTAACTGGAGGCAGCTTCGTATCGCTGGTGCCAGCATGATACACCGAGTTATCCCGCGGCGGCGACTTGTCACCCCAGAATATCCGCCCGTCTTTGTGGGGCCAGTAGTCGATGAGGTCGGCGAGTGTCTGGAGGTGCCCGTAGGCAGCGGGCTGCGGGCCAATGGGAGAACGAAAGGCGAGAAGCATCATAATGGCGGTAAAGAGCCCCATCATTAGCGCGAGGTAGAAGAACTGTGTGGTGAGTGATGAGCAAGCCTGGAAGTGTGAGAGGGAAGAAGCGTACTTGGACTGGTCCAACCTCCATGACGACTCCGCTGCTGTGGAACGCCAGACCGAACGTCCAGTCTTAGAACCAGAAGTCAATATGAGCTGTCACTAATGACTAAGGATAGCAACTGACGAGAAGCAGGCTTCACAATGAGCAAGCATATGTTGGGCCACCATGCAGATAACCCAGCGCCAGGATTGTGCGCCAGATCCTTGATCGTGGTGAGTAGGCTGCTCGATATGGGCGCGCCCGAAGTTCTTGATGCCCTCCTCCAGGCCTTCTCGTCCCGCACGATATTCGTGATGATCTCGCATCCATGCAAGCCCATCGTGAGCGGACTCTGGGCAGCGACCACAACAATGAATGTCAATAAAACATCAATGATCGAGGGACCAAGATTGAATGGGTGGGTAAACGTCGCGTCGTTTGGCAAGAAGCTCCAACTGAGGTTTTTGTACATCGTTGGTTTGGTGAGCTGCACGACGGTGGCACCACCGATGATGTAGGCAGGCACGAACATCAATGTGAACCACACGACCTTCTGCACCCTCGGATGTGATTTCCACGGCGATGGTTGCTTGGTGCGAGGAATCAATGATAGGGAATTGTCGCCCCGCTCGCGCACGCTCAGCATGCAGCGGTTGGGGCGGTAGTTGATGGGCGTGGGGACATGGCGAATGGCAGCGGCGGTGACGTCGAACTGGGACGCGCTCCATGTCTGAATCCCGTGCGGGCTGGTAAGGACGCCAATGATGGCGATGATGACCTGCAGCAGGAGAGCAGCACCGAGAACGATGAGGGGAATGGGCCATATGGAGAGGGTGGGCTGGTCGGAGTCGTTCGGTGCATGCTGGAGCTCGCCATCCTTGTATTCATACTTGTATCTTGGCAGAATCATGGATGAGGCGGCGTACAACACGACGAGCAGCACCGCCATGAGCGTGTTCATGATTTTACTGTTGCCAAAGTTCCAATTCGCTGCAGTGAAAAGACGCAGGTTGGTGGTAAATTCCAGCCGGCCCTCTGTCGCCAGCGTCGATCTCAGCGAGACGCTGTGCACGAACCCAACAGCCTCGGTGCAGATGGCGACGACAATGGTGATAGTCAGAGTTACAATCTCCCGCTCTATCGAATGGTCTTTTATCGACCATCCAATGTTGTATGTTGGTGGAGCGGGGGAGGAATTCTGCGTAGTGTGTGTATTGGCGTAGAACCCGCCGACGAGACAGGCCACCCCCGTGATAACGGCAAGACTCAGCCCAAGAGCTGCGAGCACTTGAGAGACGGGGTCTCGACCAAAGTTACCCGGAAACAGAGGATTCCCCCCCCCCTGGTATTTAAGAATGAGATGTTCGTTCTAACTAGACAAATTGGTAGTTACTTACCTCCACTATCCAGCAAGGGTTGATGAGAATTACAGCTGAAATCGCTGGTGCTTGGTTGATGCATAGTCACTTTGAAGCAGACCAGCTCAAGATTTGAGAAACTGTAACAGACAGGGGTGAAGCAAGCAAAGAGGCTACAAGCGATGCCATTTTGTAGCAGTCTTTCGTAGCAGTCTCGCATCCATATTATTTGGGAACTTATTCCCCATTTGAGCCTAGTGTTGAGAATCTTGCGAAATTAATGCAGCCTGCAGCTGCCTCTCTGATTTAAAACGGACTCTTGACACAGGAATACAAATTTGATACAGAAGAAAAGTGCTTATCGCATGTTCACCACAGCATCTCTGCATGATGCCGCTGTTCCGCGAAGCGCTCATTGACCTATCACCGTCACCTTGCTTGTGCATCAGATTCTGCACACTGCACGCCTCCACATGTTTGTGACATATGACAAGCACTCTTGGAAATAGAGGGCACGAGGTTACAAGCAGAACTGAGTCATCAGACCAGTCGTGTTGAGCGGGATGCTGTGAAGTTCTGGGTGGAGGGGTATCGCAGCGACGGCACGAGAAATTTGACCTCTGGAAAAGGAAAGGCGCCATCAAAAGCACAGCCCCGCAATGTCCGTCTCAGGGCCCGGTGGGTGCTTTGCGAAAAAAAAAAACGACCTGGACAAGAATTCTGGAACAGCTGTAAGAGTCGAGGCCAAGGCAGTGTCGCGTGCTGTATTGCAACTCGGTGGGATCTGGAGACTGGCATGCAGGACTAATCATTTTCGGATCAGCAACTGAGCTAGCCAGCCAACGTACTACTACCGTCCCTTCGTTCGGTGGCGTTTCTTGTAACGGCGAAGGCGAGCACATTTCAAATCAGATTTCATCATGGTTGCAGGGCAAGAGTAGCGGTAGGATTGATTCTTCATGATGGCCGCCTTACTTTAATTTAATTTTCCTCCGTCATCGAGCTGGGGGGCTTACACAAATTTCAAGCCCCAAAATCTGACCAAAAAATTGTTATGACATATAAGGCTTTTGTGGCGCCACCTGTACTTATTTTCTCCCGGCGCCACCTCGAGTGGACGTGGCTGAGGTATACGGAGACTTTGAATGCACCAAGTTTCCACGAATGTGGAATATTAATGTGATGAGGAAAGCGGGAGATTACTGAAAAAAATAATGATTTTGTGGCACGAAGGGACATATGTGGGAGTTTCCAGGGGCCTCTACCGAGGCTCAATGTGGGGTGGGCTTCCCGTTTCGTATCTCTATCTCCCGCCGCATAGCAAACTTGCCCCACGTACCTTACGCCGCTGCACTTATGTCTTGCATTTCGCTTGGATAGGACATCATGACCCATTGGCGGGGCCAATAGACTTAGTTGGATATTACGAGATCTCGTATAAGACTGATCGAACGATCCCTGAGCCAGTGATGCTGTCAAGAACTGTACTGCTCTTTGCACCTGTTTCATATCCGCAGGTAAACCTCCCATTTCACATATGTTAGTTCGTCGCCGGCATTGCTGTAAGCTCATGGTTGCCGACAGTTCCAAATCGTGTTTTTTAACTCGCTGTGAGTGTGGCGACGGCTACGGGCTGGCTACGGGTCATGATGTGTGTGCGTTTGGGGGTTCCATTTTAAATTTGTATGGCTTGAAGACTGTAGGCCGCTGTAGCCTGTAGGTGAGGCTGGAAACAAGCGACGGATGTGGCGTGAAATAATGTATAAAAACGGCTGTATTGAGGCCCCTCTTCGGTTCCGCTAATGGGCGCCTTCCAAAATGAATACTAAGCGCCATTTTAGATTTGTATGGCTTGAAGACTGTAGGCCGCTGTAGCCTGTAGGTGAGGCTGGAAACAAGCGACGGATGTGGCGTGAAATAATGTATAAAAACGGCTGTATTGAGGCCCCTCTTCGGTTCCGCTAATGGGCGCCTTCCAAAATGAATACTAAGCGCCAACTCAGCGCTCAGCGCTCAGTCTTGATACATGCACGTAATTAACTTATCCCTGCTGTGCAATTTAGAAGTCCAAGCTGCTCTTATAAAGTCGTACAGAGGTTCCAGATAACCAGCATCATTTTTGGCTGCCAATCATGGTATGCCCATCCTGCCATCTGATTCGACAGATTGCTAACACATTTCTCTTGCAGGTCGTTCTCCGCGAAGTCATAGAGCGTGTCACTTTTTCCATCACCTCCGATGCATTCCATAAATCATCTTCAAATGCAGAAATGGTAGCACAATGCTACAATATCCCATATGGCGCCTTTGGTTTTATATCCATCCTCCTCAATTTTTACACCATGTACTGCTTCGCAAGTTGTCGCAGATGGTGGGCGCCTTGGAGTACTCCCAGAAAGATGCCAAACGAAGGTTTTTTATACAGGTGCTGCTCATGTTGCACGTTGCCCTTCCGAGTCATGATATTGTGCCTACATGTCCTGGTTGTCTTTGCTCTTTCGGTCTACACAATCTACGAATGCCGGGGTGCATATCGGCTCTTGGCGGCGGCGAGGCTGCTGCTATCGTGCTTGGACGATGCAAACGAAGTCTTCGCGGTTTTTTATCGAAAAGGACGGGAGACGGGCACAGGCTGGGGAACCAAATTGTTCATGGCATTTCAGTGTGGCCTGCTTTGTACGTCGGTCTTTACTTCTCCCCGACCCCTAGTACCAAGTACCTTGCCCTGACCATCCTTCGCCAGTAATTCCAGGGGTGGCTGCGGGGATCACCGGCGTTCGAGACATTGTGAAGCAGAATTGGTCCTCAATTCCGACTTTGCATACTGTGACCTGGGTATTCGTAGGTGCATTTGCCGGGGCAGTGGCCATTGCCATCTTTTGGTTCTGCCGTGCTGAGGAGCACCTGCAAGTGTTGGGCGTGTTGGCAATCATGACATATTTCCTTGGATCAGCTTACGCTGATTGGGTGATTGGAATCATAGCCGGGAACATAAAGGGCGTGCCACCAAAACAAGTGTTGGGTGCAGCGTATTTTGCGGTGAAGCACTTGGATTTGCTATATTTTCGATAAATCATGGTCATCTTCATATACTTTCTTCGCTCAATTGTTTTTATCCTACTCCTGCTTCTGTATATCTATGTTAAACTTCCCTTTCTGATTGATAAAACCAACTGCTTCGAGCACATGCACTCATACAGTTTGTATATGTCGCATGCTCAACCTCACCACCACCGATGCATGTCATCTAATAGCGCAGCCAGCTCGCCGCTGATTACGCGGTAGGCCATTCCAAGTGCCACAATGTTCTGCTGCTGCCGAGTAATATTCGCGAAGAGGCCCTCGGCGAGCATGATGCATGCCCAATGATCTCCGAGAAGCCAAAGAGGGTGCTTAGCACAATGAAAGTGACCTTGGACCATTCAGGCGGTACAGAAGCGTCACTTACCAATATTCTCAACGATAAGCAGTTTCTATATCCAACATGCATGTCCAACAGGTTCGTACCACCTCCGAATGGGGCTGCATTTGAATTGAATCCATTCCTTGAGGTAAAAAGACTGTTGAAAGGTGATCAAATATGAGGTATAAATACAGTCCATTGAATAGTCTGGTATGTGCCGACGGGGAGGAGCACTCTGAGTGACGTAAATGAGAGCAGGATGAGGATGAGGCGAGCAACAATATATATGATTTCTCTATGTACACTCATTTGATTATTTACACGCTTTGCAGCGGCAACAAGGCCGCATTGACATCCACGCCCATCGCATGATTCGTAAGTGGCATCGGGTTGTGGTGTATTGGAGCTGAACTTGTTCAGAGTCTTCGTGTACAGTCGCAGGTCCGTCGAAGCTCGATTCACCCTCGGCACTTCCCGTGATATCTCCCGTGGCCCCCGCCGAATTTGTAACCGTTGGGTGTCTGCCGTTTTGCGCCTTTATTGACATCAATATAGCTTTCTTGAGCTTCTTGGCTAATTTCCGGGCCACAAGAGCCTGTCGCAAAGCCCAAGCCAAGATCCACTGCGGCGCAAGCAGGACACATGTGTGACACAAGTATCGTCACAAGACAGCTCACGATGATCTGGTCCAGCGTTCAACGGGTCTTGATATCTGTGCAGCTCTGAGAAGAGGCGGTGACATTGGTGATATCGGAGATCATGAATGAGGAAACAACGGAGGTGGGATGAGGTGGGATGGTGGTATCGACAGCGCGGGCATCAACGTTACCCAGAGCGCGTACAAGAATGATCAATGTTCAGATTGGACCCTGATGGGTTTCGATGTTACCTGCTATCCAGATAGTGTTTGAGATTCGGAGATGAAGCCAGCAGACCAACTCTGGTACCTCAGTGGGAGGGTCTATCAGAGCGCGGATCGGAGGAAACCCGCAGGAAAGATGGTGCCACCAGCAATGAAGTTCAGCAGAGAGACGGCCAAATGAAACATGTAAGTTGCGCTGAAGATCCCGCTGCAACGCTGTGGCATCGAATGTCAAGAACAGCAGATCACAGCGTAGGTCCGCTGCTTTCATCCCCACTGTGCTTCCCATCATAGGTACAAATGCTTGGAGCCAAGCTTGAATTAATGTTGCATCCCGCTCTGATCCACATGTGGGTTCCTCCCGTGCTAGCTGCCTGCGCTTATAGACTTTCGGTGAGCGGAGATGAGCCAAGCCCTGCATGCTGCTCGTGAGTCAAAAGGGTGGTATGATATGGTGGGGATATATATCATATAGGGCACGAGGGTGGCTGGCGAATGTGCTTGCGGGACGCTCTGTGAAAGATCCTTCTCTGATCAGCGTGGGGCCAGAGAGGGAGCAGGCGTCGGATAGGCGTTTAAGCCCCTTGGAGCGATGCCCTACTTCCTGCCTGAATGGGCCACTACGCTTCCCAAAACAGTCACGAATGTCAGGAACCGAACTTGAGGCGAACACTGATTATCGTTGTCTGGCCCAGGTGTATATGTAGTAATAATGTATCACACCATTGCCATGACAGTAAAGTTAATATTGCATGAACTGCTGTAACTACAGTCGCTCTAATACATTACCTTGCAGTTGTCTTCCCCACAGCGTGCTCGCTACCTGGAAAATCTTGCACGGCCTGCACGGGTGCTTGCTCGCTGTGCGGCATTAGCTAATAGCAGGCAGCAGAGCTACTTATCAAATTCTCTCGCTTACTTAATTTGCCCGCTTGTCATCAACGGCTGCTCGCGGCTCATTGACAGCATCCGACGTTAGCAGCTATCCCTTACACCGAGCTCGCTGTTCACGACGGCGAGCTCGAACTAATTAAAAATCTCTCTAAGTCCTTTTCATATGTAATTGTTTTTCTTTCGGGTATATGCCCGCTGACATATATTTTAGCCATTTTGTGTTTTCTCTTTTTGTTGCATGTTGAGCAGCGCACATTCTTTCATCTTGCAATTGCAACATTGTATTATTAGATAGCTCAAATCTATGTATTAGGATATGCAGAACTATGTCACTAATTGACGTGTCGGGCGCGTCGGGCATGATGAAATAAATGACTGTATGCGAAAGATGATGACAAAGGACGAAGTTGCATGCTACCTGCGCGAACGGCGACTGTCGTATCACGAATTAGTAATTAGTGGTGGAAAGGACGGAAAGAGCGCGAGACGAACCGTTTGCTTGGTTTTCTGGAAACAACCTCCTCCGCCGGCCTCTTTGAGGTATTGCCATCCGACTGAACCATAGCCTCCATCACACGCGCAACATCCATGACGGCTGCTGTCCAGAGAGGACTCTTCCCCATATCGCGTCCCCACCACACCAGCGACAGGATGACCATCTCCAGTCCGTTCTTGCCGCAGTTGCGTAGCGGGCCCCAATCACCCTGGTCGCAAATGTACTGTGGCGGAGGAAGCATGCCGTCGCCCTGGCGCCATGAAGGTTGAAGTCCGCTCCACCAGCTAACCCACTGCTTAGGGTATGTGCTTGCGGTGAGAGCGGGCGGCTTCTTCATTTGGCGCGCGGCTTTGACCCACTTACCAATTGGGGCGGGCCGATTGGTAGTACCAAGATTTTCTGCCTGCAGCTCAGAGGTAAGCATGTGCGTGTCATATATTGTGATCTCGACTTACCATATCTACGCAGCCCATGTCGATGTGCAGCGTAACAAATGCTTGAATGCACCCGCGCCATTCACTGCCAAGATCGTTGTCGGGGAGGTACTCGACCAGCTCGGTGAGCCAGGAAGGCACAGGATCGGGCAATGAGAACGGATTGGTGATGAGATGACCTGCGTTGTTGTTCTGCATAGCCTGTGTGTAGGCCGCGTCTTTGGCGATCTTCTGCTCCTCCACCCGCTGCACCACTTCAGCTGCAGCCTTGGCCCTCGCCACCCGGTTCACCTCCGCCAATTGCGATCTGCTTTTCTTCTTCGGAGCCTCTAGTGTGTCCTCTAGCAGTGCCTGCGCAGCGACATCAGCGGCTGCATCCTCCGTCGCCTTTATCTGAGCGGCCGCCTCAACTGCTACGAGCTCCGCTGCCTTCACTTTTGCAGCCGCCTTGAGGACCTCCTCCACCCGAGCCGCCTTCTTTACCTCCTCCGCCCGAGCCGCCTTCTTCTCCAATGCCATTAGGACGGCATCCTCAGCCATCCTCTTCCTTGTTGCAGCCAACGCCATGGTTTCCTGCATCAGCTTCGTCTTCGGGTCTTCTGTCGGCACCTGCTCGTCTGTCGATAGCTGCTCGTTGTGCTCGTCTGTCATCGCTTTCGCTGTGTCGTCCGTCCCTGCAGCATTGCTTGCCACAGCCTGCGCTTTTGCGGCTCGAGACGCCATGAGCTTGGCAAGAGCCTGGTCTTTCTGTGCGCGGCCTTCTCTATCTGCTGCCGCCTTCGTGATCTCTCTACGCTCCGCCGCTTGCACTTTATCCTCGCATCTGCGAGCTCGCACCTCCCCAGGGGTGAGTTCTGGCAGCTGAAGTAGCGAGGCCATGAATTCAGCCGCTCTAGCCTGATCAGCTTCATCCATAGCGGCCTCGTCCAACAACCGTGCAGATAGGGGTATTGTCTGCGGAGGTTGACGAGATGGAGTTGGTGGTACTGTAGTGTCGCCCTTCTTCGCTTTCGCCGCAAGAACGCGGTCCTTCCCACCTTGAAGAGCTGCAAACCTTTCTCGTGCGGCAGCACTCTGGGTTGAGACCGTGTAACTTTCGGACACAACAAGTACTCCTCCGCGTGGTGGGCGTGGGGGAAATGGGCGTGTGGGAAACAGCGAAGAACCAGTGTGATTGGCTGCGGCGACAAAGGGGTTGGGACTGGTGGGATCGCGCCCGCGGCCACTTGAGGTGCTGGGACTGGTGGGTGTGCGCCCGCGGCCACTTGAGGTATTGGGAGTGGTCGGTGTGCGCTCGCGGCCACTTGAGGTGTTGGGACTGGTCGGTGCGCACCCGCGTGAGGCGTTGGGACTGGTCGGTGCGCACCCGCGTGAGGCGTTGGGACTGGTGACTCCGTCACCCACACCCACGTCACCTGCGGCCAACTCTCTGTCACCGACGTCGCGGATATTCTCCAACTCCTGGTCGATATCCAACAAGCCAGCGGCATTGTCAGTGTTGAAACTGATCAATCTGTTCGGCACTGCTGGCGCGACTGCCAGCGCACCCTCCACGGATGGCACGGCGTCGGTTGTTGATAGCCCTTGAAGAGCTCGCTGGCGGCGGATTTCCGCAGCTAGGAGCTCAGAATTAGTTATTATCTGAATGTTGAGATGAGTAAAAGACGTATGATAGACTTGGCGCAAAAAACCCTGATAAGACGCAACAATATCATCTTGAAACTGAAAAAAAGCCGACCCAAAATCATGGCCTAAAGGTGTGGTGCCAGTGTGATGAGCTGCCGACACGATCTTGCCCCCTTGTTCAGGGCTAGGCCCACCCATCAAGAGCGTAAATGACCATCCGCTGACTTCTGAAAGCCGTTGAAAGAGCTTCTGTGTGATTCCAGGAAGGTCGTTGATGGTGCTGGCAAGTTATATCAGGTTAACACGTAGTCACTGCAAAAAGCATGCCGCTTACCTCTGATAATCTGCCGGCGTTCTAATAGCCCCTTCAGCCACTTCGCAGGCTTTCTTGGCCTTCCGGTCAGCCAATGCTTGATGTACGATGTTCTGGGTCTCTACATCTTCCGCAAGCCAGATCTCCTTTGTCACACGTTTGATCGTGGTCAGCACCTGTGAATGAGAAGGCGGAACTCCCAATCCCTTAAGGTCTTCCTGCACCGTGGGCAACACGCGTGTTGTATAATAGAGCTGGGAGTACATTTCGGCAGGTGACAATGCGCGTGTTCTTTCCTTGACAGGCGGTGCAAGCAGGGCAGACCAGTCAAGCGCTGGTTGCCGCTGATTGGTTGCATGCGTGAGAGTACTTTGGTGCCAGCGCAGCCACGAGCGAAGTTGCTGGAAATGAACAGCCCATCAATATCTACATCAAAGTAGCAATGCAAATGAAGAAACAAACCTTTTGTTTTTTCGTAATACCCTGTCCGAGACACCATGCATCTCGTTGAACCGTAGTCATGAGACGAACTCTGTCTAGTTCGCGCGCCCAGTCTGCTTCGCGTTTAAGTTTGGCCTTCAGAGTGTTGGCTTGTTTTGTTGTCAGGCCGATCATAGGTGGCTGAGGTAAAACCTCAACGGGGTCGAGATTTGGCAACGGTATAGGCGTCGCGGGCCATGTTTTGAACCAAGGAATGAACAGCAGTGGCCAGCAAGCCTGGTAGTTGCCAGTTGCGGCATGTTCAAGGTATATGGGGAAAAATTCGTCCAGTCTTTGCCGTTGTGCGCCAACAGCCCATTCCTGCGGAGCCATTCTGTATTCAGTCAACGCGTGCACAGAGGAGAAAAGGTGAGGTAGCTGTTGGAGGGCAAATGATCAGGTTGTGAATATATTCCGACGTAAGTGAAGCTAGTCGAAATCACGACGTAAGTATGTAATAAGTGCACGATGTAAACCTCATGTTTCCTCAGGTTAAAAGCACAATTACAATACAATTCTCTCGCTCATCCCCCTCTCGCTCTCCCACTGAATCATGACACAAGATGAGCCTTGTTTACCCAGCTCGCCGCTGTTTTCCCAAACACCGAACGAGGACGAGTGTAGCAATGGTACAACTTCATCTTGCCCGATCATATGCCGGACTGACCGTTCATCTCCTGCTCCAGTTCCAGACTTCAAGCTCGCCGCCGTCGACTGCCTTCTGGATATTAATACAGATTCCGACTCAGATATCATTCCTCTACCCGGACTTCCCTCCACAGATCCGTATCCCAACTGCTGCCGTTGGCACCTCACCGATGCTCGTTGCAGGTACAAATGGCAGTCCCCGTCTATCTGCGCCCCCTTCTCCGTCCGAATGTCGTCTACAAATCACTATTCACCAAATGAAGGCAGTGCCCTACTACATACCTCACGAGTTTCTCGTACGGCCGGTGGTGCGAAATGCCCGATAATCTCGTGTCAGATATGCTCGGCTCCGCAAGCGATAACGTCGTCCGGGCTCCGATGTGTTTATGGTGTAGCTACGTAGCTGGCATATTTTTACGAGCTGTGAGGCTATCGGGAGAGTTCCTTTCGAGTTTTTCGTTGGGGCTACGGGCCGTGGATGAATTGGGAGAGCTCCTTTCATATTTATCATGATAGCTACGGCATGATAGTCCAGGTGAGCTACAACATAGATATCAATAGGGCTAGACTGCATAAATTCACTGTATGAGCTGTGTGCAATATTATCGTGTGAGCTGTGTGCAATAATTTCGTGTGAGCTGTGTGCAATAATATCGTGATAGCTGCAGGCGGTAATATCGGGATAGTTGAGGACGATAATATCGGGGTGGCTGCGGGCGGTAATATTGGGATGGCTGCGGGTGATGATATCGGGATGGCTACGGGCAATTATACAGGGATAGCTGTATACAATAATATGTGTGAGCTACGTATGAGTTTGACATAGTGAATCCGGTGGGGCTTCGGGACAGTAGAAATGACTTTGGGAGGCATTGGTCCAGTGGGGTCTCATATGGAAGCCTTTTTTTCAGGTGAATTCAAATCTGGTTGCTGATTGCCGTGGAAGTCACTGGATCACAAGATATTGGCAGTAGATCAACTATGTGAGAAACCACTGATAGGCTTATATCTCTGGCAACAATGGGCAGATAAGGTTGAAACACAGCTCATGTTGCAGCTATAAATGGGCCCTACCCAGATCAAAAGAGCCTTTATGTTTCCCGCCATTATAGCACATGCTCGAAGAATGCCACGGGTTTCATACTAGTAATGGCAACCCGTGGCATCCTATTTATAGACCATGCACAATACTCTCAGATGCCATTTTCCCATACTATAGCTGCATGCTGAAAAAGGAATTTAGTCAAACGGGCCAATATTGATTGCAGAAGGTCCGCTAATGCAAATTATGTATCCGCCCTCTGCTGCAGGCTACACCACCGTGAGAAATATTTTCTGCTGCTATAATCTGTCATGGGCGCGTACTAGAAGCACAGGCCAAAAGGAATTAAAGAGATCGGACATGTACTCAGGTTCCTATAACAGAAATAGCAGGGGGACACTCGAAGCTTACAGGATGTATTGTTGAACTATGTGTGCTGTTGGAAATCTCTGGCATATCTGTGTATATACAGCACTTGGGCAGCATTTCTGGATAGATCTTGTTCTCGTCTTGATATATGAGTTCTTGTGGACCTGTAAAATGGTATCCTGAGACTCTTGCAGGCGTAAAATCTCAGATCCTCACTCAGGGGGGGTGTTTCCGTACATTCACTGTTTTATGTGGTGTGCCTTCAATATTCGCCCGTTTGAGTAAATTCTTCTTTCAGCATGCAGCTATAGTATGGGAAAATGGCATCTGAGAGTATTGTGCATGGTCTATAAATAGGATGCCACGGGTTGCCATTACTAGTATGAAACCCGTGGCATTCTTCGAGCATGTGCTATAATGGCGGGAAACTTAATGGCTCTTTTGATCTGGGTAGGGCACAGTTATAGCTGCAACATGAGCTGTGTTTCAACCTTATCTACCCATTGTTGCCAGATATATAAGCCTATCAGTGGTTTCTCACATAGTTGATCTATTGCCAATATCTTGTGATCCAGTGACTTCCACGGCAATCAGCAACCAGATTTGAATTCGCCTGAAAAAAAGGCTTCCATATGAGACCCCACTGGACCAATACCTCCCGAGGTCATTTCTACCATCCCGAAGCCCCACCAGATTCACTATGTCAAACTCATACATAGCTCACACATATTATTGTATGCAGCTATTCCTGTATAATTGCCCGCAGCCATCCTGATATCATCACCCGCAGCCATCCTGATATCATCACCCGCAGGCATCCCAATATTACCGCCCGCAACCACCCCGATATTATCGTCCTCAGCTATCCTGATATTACTGCCTGCAGCTATCCTGATATTATCGCACACGGCTTTCCCGAGATTATTGCACACAGCTCCCACGATAATATAGCACACAGCTCCCACGATATTATCGCACACAGCTCACACGATAATATCACACACAGCTCATACAGTGAATTTATGCACCCGAGCCCTATTGCTATCTGTGTTGTAGCTCACCTGGACTATCATGCTGTAGCTATCATGATAAATATGAAAGGAGCTCTCCCGATTCATCCATTGCCCGTAGCCCCAACGAAAAACTCGAAAGGAACTCTCCCGATAGCCTCACATCTCGTAAAAATATGCCAGCTACGTAGCTACGCCGTAATCACATCGTAGCCCGGACGACGTTATCGCCTGCGGAGCCGAGCATATCTGACACGAGATTATCGGGCATTTCGCACCACCGGCCGTACGAGAAACTCGTGGGGTATGTAGTACAGGTGTGATGAAGGCACTTTTAGTGACATTCTCGGCATTAGATATCAATTGCATAGCCCGATTGCTGCTGCCGCGGTGCTCCTGGATACACCACCCATGATCGGTGAAGATGTGATCGGTGAAGATGTTGCACAGTCCGCTCCTACCGTGCCTTCATTGTCTCCCTCCCCACCCTCATCTCCCTCCCCACCCTCATCTCCCGCCTCACCCTCACCTCCCGCCTTACTCTTGTCTCCCACTCCGCCCTCACCATCACCTTCAGCTCAGCGCTGGTACGCGATCACTCAAGGCCGCAGCATATGTGTTGTTCAAGGCTGGTGGGTGACTTATTCATGATCGTATTTTATTTACCAATGATAATTATTAGGAGCAATGTGAAGCCGCATATTCACATGATTCCCGATGGTACAGTGTTTGCGTATGAGTCAGAGATTGCAGCAATCCAAGGCTTGAAAACGGCCGTAGCAGAGGGGCGCGTACAGATATTATATTAGATTTACAGGATTAGCCAATCTACCCATTCTCCTTACATTACCTGCCACGATGGATGAAATTACGCTTCAGCAGCGCTGAGCGAATGTGAATTTTGAGATTTGACGCATTGCGCATGGAAACACCAGGGATAATTGGTAGGACCCCGGATAGGATTGGCGCGCTAATCTGCAAAATCGGCGCATGCGGGACTTACTGTTAAGGTCACAGGCGCTGAGAATTACGCCGGCCCTAGACCCTGCGCACGGACCACGAAGCGCTTGTATATAACCCCTTGGACCGTTTGACACTAATTTTACCTTCCCTTCCCTTCTCTCTTCCCTCTTCCCTCTGTCGTCTGTCGTCTGTCATCTGTCGTCTGTCGTCTGTCTTCTTTCTCCATTTTGTTTCGGTACGATCAACTCAACCTGTCCCATGGCACCTTCAATGTCCCGTAGCACTTCCGCGGGGAACTCCAAGTAAGTCATCAATTTCGATCTCGCTCGCAGCAGTTGCTGAACGCACTTCAATGCCTCGTAGCACTTCCGCAGGGAACTCCAGGTAAGCCATCCATTTCAATCTCGCTCGCTGCAGTTGTTGAACATGTGTCAAGCGCAGCATCCGTTGCCCAACCCGATAATAATACTCAAGACACTAATAATCAAGTGGGCGAGAGGTGAAGTTTTCCTATTTCTCTTATATGTTAGTGTTATGTTTCTTACTTGCTTTACTTCAGACTTTCTAACGCTGACTACGCGGCCTTCCACGCTATGTCTCGTACTCCTGTGCCCACCTACAATTACTCATGTCGTTCTCAGTGGTGGCTAACCGACGTGGAGGGACGTTCCAGTAGCGGTCGGGCCTTGGACCACGGAGGCTGAACCTATGACGGACTGCACAGTACGCTTATCCATACTTTCCGTCCGAACATATGATCTTGCCTCCAGTACGGCGGACCTATGGTCTTGTTCGTAGTAGTTGTATGCTGCCGCTCCCCGATCCGTCGTGCGTATGCTGGTGCGCCAGCCAGTTGAACCTATGGTCTTACATTTTATGTATACAAGTAGTAATAGCTAAAAATATGATCAATTTATCCTGAAAGTACCTCAATGGCAGAGCTACGCTGAAATTTTGCGTTCAATATTGTAGAAAGCGCCCGATATCAGGCTTTACCGCTACATTTACATAAGATCATGCAAAATCAATGTTTTTTCCATAATGGTCCGTTATGCCCCCTCGTAGAAAACCTACTGCCGCTTTCACTTACTTCACCACGCCGCAATACCCCTCCGACGATGAGGACGACACTCTGCCCCCCATCCTTCCTGCTCCCACCCGACCTGCAAACCTAGTGGGGCAACGGCACACAATATTCAACCAGGTGGGCCAAGGCCCTAACACGCGCAATGTCTACATGCTCAGCATCCCCTCACCTACGGCACCACCAGCGCTGCATCGCTCGGACCACGAGTCCAACTGGAACATGGAACCACCTGCTCCGGCCATCGACTTTTTTGAACTCTACCCCTTCGCCGACCCATCTTACCAGCACGCTATGGACGTCATGGATCCGGAAGTCGTGCCTCGTCGAAGGACAAAATCAGTGTGTTATTCTGTCAGGTCTTATTTGTCGCAGTAAAGCTCATGTGCTCCTTTCTAGGATCACCCTTTGCTCAATTGGATCCCAGGCATTGATTTATTCATGCGAGAAATTCTTCGCCTCGAGGGTCGTGGCGACCACTGCAAAACTGATATCTGTCCCCTCTGCGAGACCTCTGGAGCGGTCTACCGATGCTCTGACTGCTTCGGCGGAGGGTTGTATTGCCAAGGATGTATGGTGTATCTTCATTCCCGGACACCTCTGCATCGTCTCAAGGTACGTTCTCACCTGCTGAAGTTTGGTAACTACGCTGACTTCCCCTTTCCCTTTTAGATGTGGAACGGCCTGTTCTTTGAGAACGTCACACTTAAGAGCCTGGGCTTGCGTGTGCAACTAGGGCACGACGCGAACACCACATGCAGCAACCCGGACTCCAGTTTTGCCGACACCTTCACTGTCATCGACAACACCGCCATTCATTCAATCTCCCTTGACTTCTGCGCCTGCCAGACGGCTCAGTTGAAGCCGGTACAACTCCTCCGTGCATCGTGGTATCCGGCGACCACGACGGACCCGCGCACCGCCGCAACCTTCCGCGTCCTCGAGCATTTCCATCTCCTCACCTTCGAATCGAAGGTTTCCGGCTTTGAGCAGTACCATACCCTTTCACGCGCTACGGACAACACCGGCACTATCCCTGTCCCCGTATGCTCTTCAAAACTGCGCTCTGACCACCTACTTACTTCTTTCAATCATCAGGATCGGTATCCCGCCTTCATGTGTATGGTGCGGGAATGGCGCCATATTAAACTCCTCAAGCGCACTGGTTGTGGTCACCATTCTGGTGGTCCACGACCAGAGGCAGGGCAATGCGCTGTTATGTGTCCCGCGTGTCCTCAGCCCGGCCGGAACCTACCTGAGGATTGGGCGCAGGACGGGCCAAATCAGTTAGTCAGTCTATCATAACTTTCATACACTCGCAAACTAATATCGGCGCAGATGGAAATACGCGCTCTTCTTGGCCCTTGATGCCAATTTCCGGCTCAAGCGCAAGGCAGTGTCGGGTGACGCCGTGGACCCCAGTCTCAATCGGGGATGCGCGTATTTTGTAGAGGAGGGTGCCTATAAAACCCACTTAGCTGCATACGGTCCTCAAGAGGAGGAGGTATGTTTTTCGCACCGTGTTTTATTTTATATAGCCAATTATTTATAACCTGATTGATTACTAGAAAAGCACTTGCATGAATCATGATGCAGTAAAGAGCGCCAATAAGGCCACCGCAGGACTCGCAGCAACGGGCGCAGGCACGGTGGACTGTGCGTGTCACAATATGAAGCGTCCAATGGCCGTTGGAGATCTGCAGGTCGGCGAAAGGTACGTATTTTACTAAGTGTTACAGCAGTTCATTCTAACGCTAACAGTGTCTCGTAGATATTGCAACATGGATTACATCTTCTTATCCGGGCTCTTAAGCACCGCCCTCCTGATACTACATATCTCGTATGATATCTGTTGTCAATGGAGCGTGAACTTGTGGACCCGCATGGCCGCTTTCCCGGAGCCATGGCGCATTGACACTACCAGTGTCAAATGGACTTACTTGGTCCCAAAATTTCATCTGCCAGCTCATGTCGAGAAATGCCAAACGGCATACTCATTCAACTACACGCCCGGTGTCGGACGTACAGATGGCGAGGTGCCTGAGCGCGGTTGGGCTGACATTAACGCGGCAGCAACCAGCACCAAGGAGATGGGCCCAGGGTCACGCCGAGACACCCTGGATGACCATTTCGGCGATTGGAATCACAAAATAATTGTGGCTATGGGTAAGCGCTTCAAATTACACAATGTTGTATGATGCTGATGCACGTATCCGCTCTATACAGCCCCGACAATTCTACGCAAGATTAAGACTGCTGTTCCAGAGCGCGCAGACCACGTGTGGGCATTCGAGGAACTCACCGGCAATATCAAACCAGAATCTGTCGCGGAGTTCACAGTCGCGGTAGAAGCTTGGGAGGCAGATCGAGCACAGCCCAATCTGTTTGTGTCGCTTACAGAAGGTATGTGCAGTCCTCCCTGCTCCGTGCTTGGTTACAGCATCTAACCTTGTTTCAGTGGTCACGGAAAATGACGTCAAATTGGCACTCGCGCGGGAGGAGGCTATCGAAATACTGAGGGGATCCGGCATCATGCATCATTCACTCCCCCCCTCCGTCCTCATCACAGCGGGTTTGGAATTAGAATTACATCAGTAAGCTTCTCCTCGTGCACGTTCTACTATCGCCAGCCGCTAATTTAAGCGCGCTAGGCGTCGTCTTCATCTGGCGGTCGCAGAGCTGAACGAGAACTCAACGACCGTCCACCAGGCCAAAGTTCAGCAGCGGGAAAACGCCCTTCGCAGGAAGATCGAGGCCTGGATCAAAATCCAGGAAATATACATGCCTGCCACGGCTATCCTCCGGTTACGAGCTGAGGCAGCCGCGCTCGAAGGCGCCGAACCTGTCGCGGCCTCGTCCATTCTACTACTCCTACCTTCCTCTCTCCCAACCGGCACCCCGATCGACGTCAAGTTCCAAGACTACGAGTGGCGCCTGCGGACTGCCCAAGCCACCGATGTGCTTTATTCCCTACGCCAGCATCTGCGCCTCCAGGCACACCTGGTCAACTTCAAGTACCGCTTCGACCGCGGCCAGCACGAAAACCTCCGGTCCAATGATACCATCAAACGGCTGCGTGTGAAGGTTGACGAGAGCGCGGAGCGGTATCGCATGGCGCGCAAGGCGCTAGCACAACTGGCCCCTGCTCTGGCGAAGACTGGCTGGGCAAGTGTCCTTCCTATCTTGAGGGACGAGGACGTTCGGCAGATGGCACAGGGTTTGGAGGGAGACACGGAGGGAAAGAGGACGTTATCGTGGATATGGACTAGCAAAGGGATCGGTGGAGATAGGGATTCAGCCGATGATGGTGTTCAAGAAGGTGTGTTTCCACATCTGTCGCATATGGCTCGTGTTCTAACTTTAACCTACGCAGAACTGAGAATCGAGTGGTGCAAAGCTAGAGCTCGGGCCATGAGATGGTCCGAGGAGGTCCTGCTATTGGTCGAGGAGATGCGCAGGATCATCGCGTATCATACATGGCATGCGGACTGGTGGGAGCAGCAGGCAGTCGCGTGCACTGACTTATCGCCGGAAGAGGCTGAAGGAGCCATTGCCTATGCATTTCGCCAGTCTCATATCCGCCTCGCCATCCGTGATTACTGCCTGAAATCCTGGGCAAATGTGGAGGAATACGTCGCCCTTGGATTAGAGTAGCTGCTTTGTCATTTACATGTGCCCGTAATTTTGCATTTTGTGCCCATAAATCCCGTAGCCCGAATCCCGCAGCCCGCCCAACGTGCTGTGGCAGCCTGTTTGGGAAATGTAATTCCCATGAGATATGACAATGCCACCCTGTGTGCGCCAACGACGAGCAAGGGTGTCCCGGCGCGGTGCACTCTGCGGGGGCGGCAACTGCAAGGTAATGTATCAGGGCAACTGTCATTACAGCAGTTCATGCAATATTAACTTTACTGAGCTAAGAGTAAGTGATATATTACTATGCCAGCTACAGGTGTCTGGCCTGTGTACTCTTTTGCTTGCCAAAACCGCATATGACGACACAATTATGAGTTCACCAGCTAGATAGGACAATGATGTGTGATTAATGCGACGGAAAGAAAGGCAGCAGGGGAAAGACGAGGAGGGTAGCGAGCAGGAAAAGAAGGAGAGCGAGAAGGATGCATAGAATCAGCGGAGGGAATGGGTAGGTAGAGTGGATAGACCAATCCCTGATCCGCTTGAGTAGGGAAACACAGTAATAGGCAGAGGATTAGGAAGAACACAAGGAAAGCCGGAGAACATACGAGAAAATAAGGGATAATGGGATAATGAAGACCACATAGGGAGGGAGCTGTATAATAAGAGACAGAGGCTGGAGAAGCACCAGCAGAAACATGAAGGGGGAGGCTAGCAAAAGGAGGAAATTCAAATAACAAGTTATATGACCCGCGAAGAAGGAATACGCACTTAGTGGTCGTGAAGAAACCCTTGAAGATCATGATGGGCGAGGATCTCCCGAGTCCCGGCCCAAGTGGGCGAAGAATCGTGTTTGCGAGATCTTGGGCCATTCTGGAAGGAGGGGAGAATCAGCACTGAGGCTAAGGGCATGACATGCACCGACGAAAGGTCTGGCGAAGGACGACAGTTGCAAGAATCACATACCGGCGTGGGGGCATGGAAGACTGGAATGGCGCTCAGTCACATGTGTGGCAGAAACAAGGATCGCGAGATAGACAATACTAGTGACCTTTCCAACGCTAGGATGTCCGTTTATGAGCACGAGTTGTGAGATGTCACTGGGTAACCCAGATGCATAGCGACAAGTGGGCGACCAGCTGGAGCAAGTTGGGAGCAAGCTGGAATGGAGCAAAGAAGGCCGTCGGGCAGAAGGCGGCCCGATCTGGCCGGTCTTTTTGCTCTTAAGTAGTGTTGCCGGAAGCTGAGGTGAAGGCAACTCAAGGTCACAGGAGGACATATCTGAAATGGAAAGTCCGGCACTCCGGCACTCCGGCAATTCGGTGTTTTAGCTGTAGGGTTGTGTTTCGGCGTCAGTATTCGCAGCTAAGTATCTGCTCCTTGTGTTTATCGTCCATCACACCGTAAGTTATCACCATCCTTCTCTTCCTGTTATGACACTGTATATAATATTTCATTCTCACGGTCGGCGGGAAGAGAATAGGTGAAAAGGGCGGGCATTGGTAAGACTGGTAAGGCTGAGAGTCCTGGCGCGCCAGTTCTCTGCTCACCTCTGCAGTAACTGGCCCAGAGATATTTGTATATATTCTTTGCATCATTGACATATTACTCTAACTATTATACGTCCATTCAGCACAAATTTCTTGAACGCGACGCGATAACAGCCGAAACCGAGAACTGAGAACTGTGCCAGCCGCCTCACGTGATGGCGATCACCGGACTGCCGGACTGCCAAAGTGCCGGACTTTCTAAATCAGAGACTTCCTGGGTCACAGGGGCTGCCAACTTGTGGAGCCTTGGAAAACGTCGAGCTGACTCAAGTTGCCTTAAGGTCGGTGCTAGTATTGCATCAATCAGTTGTTGTGTACGGTACTTGTACCGGCCCCTACCTATAATCTATTTGACTGGTCGCTTTTGCAAGCTCGTAGACACCGCAGAGCAAGACTCAACAGATTAATAGGTACTTTAGAGCTAATACAAATCAATTTCCGAGCTGCTGAGATCGTCTGCCTCGCCCTCCCGCCAAGAAGCATCCAACAACTCTTTCAGTTTACTGATATTCCCCTCTGCAAGCAGCTCGTCAATCTTTTCCGGCGGGACGTCAACAACAGACAGTTCTCGTGTGGTGGATACCAAGCCCTCGGTGAAGCTGAGTCGCTCTGCTCGATACCGGTACTTGAGTATCTGCAACATCTCCATGACGAAAGGGGAGAGTCTGTCATTTTGCTTGACGAAAAAACCCTCTCACACGGAACTGCAGAGGCCTGGACAGGCAAGACGTCCACAGCAATGCAAGACAAGAGCTCAACTCTGCAGCGCTCAACGCCGTCCGCGATGCGTCTTTCTCCATTGGCTTCGGTGTCAACTAGGAGCCCACTGGTCTCCCGAGTAGCCCCGATGGCTCTATCACGCCCTCTCGCGTGGACGCCCCCGTTTGCTCTGCTGATGCAATTCATCTATGCACTCCCTATCCTTCCCCTACGGCAGTAGATTCCAGAAATATTGCTGATCCGATGCTTTACCACGTTCCTTGCACCCTTCTCATGCGCGAGCCTCGGGGCACCGTGCTTCCCCGTTTCTGTATTCGTGAGACGCAAGAAGATTGTCATGAATTGGTGCGCCTTGCTCCATAACATACGCTCATATGCCCACAACTAAAGCCTGTATTACAGATAGTCAGTATTACAATCGCCTTCTATTCGAGCTCTTCCACCTGGCTGCTAGAGACTCTTCCTCGACGCCGTCTACATCAGCGCGCTCGGCCAGCCGAATGTGTTGGTCAGGTTCGGTGGAGCGACGTGGATTATGAGCGAGGGTGTCCAGACGACGCAGGGTGCGTTCAGTCATATGTGTCTCCGTTTCATCACGGGAAGCCTGACGTTCGACTGTGATCACAGGCGAGGAGATCCCCATCAATATCATCATCTTCGTGACTGACCGGGTTCGTAGTTGTAATTTCCTCCACGTCGACCAAATTCAATACGCGGGCTGATTTCCCTACTCGCACAGGACGAGTACGCATTCCACGTTAGTGGTATCGATGGCAAGACTACTCAGGAGTACGACAAAGAGCACGGCGGGCCCACGGCGGGCCCACGGCGTACCTGGGCACCACCGTCCCGGGGCTTCCCAACTTCTCCATGGTCTTAGGTGTGCCCTTCCCCTCTTTCCCTCTTGATCTTAGTCTTAAGTCTCAATCTGACAATGCATTATACTGACCGACATCACTCAGGAGCTAACATATGAGGGGACACTTCCGTGATATTTATGGAGGAGGTGCAGGCTCAGTACATCCTCAAGATAATCGCCCCTGTCCTCTCCGGCGCTGCGTCCTCGTTTGCCGTCACGCCAGCAGCGTGCGACGCGTACAACGCCAAGAGCCAGCGGCGGCTAGAAGGCTCGGTGCTGACGCGGTGCGTGACGTGATACGCGGGCGGCACGGGGAAGCCGACGAACGTGTTCCCGGGGCCGGTGACGCTGCTCTGGTGGTGGACGCGGAAGCCGGTTTGGGGGTGATTATGCAGGATGTTGTGGGCGGAGAGCGGTGGAGGAAGGAGGGGAGCAAAAAAGTTACGGAACATAAACATCATAAGTGTGTACCCCTAAAATCTGGCTCATCGTATAAATGATATACCTATTATCAAGTAGTTCGATGATGCTGGAGTAGGAATGTGTGAGAAATCCTCACCGCCTCTCGTTTTGAAGGGTTAGAGGAACTTAGGCAGTTTGGGAGGTGTAAAAACTGATAATTCTGTAGGTACAGCGTACATACTATTTATACAAGATAAGATAATGGTCATGTGTTTACTATCTACAACCATGTGTTATCCTTATCTTCCCATGCGGCACTCATAGCACGCATAGCCCTTCCTTGGGCTTGTCTCTCCTTGTGCCACACTGCTTCCTCTACATTATCGGAAGCATGATCAAGCTGATCTACTTCCTCATCCGTCTCAGGATATTGGAGCTCCGGCTCCGACGATGCATATGGGGTCAGGTCATTAGGGTCAGGTGTCGTGGGGTGCCAGCTGACTTCCCTGACTTCCTGTTTGATATCCGGTGACATGGAGGACAATGGGGATGACCCTCCGAAGATATCGTACTCCGTGGTGAGGGAACCAGCTGACGCCTGGTCAGCTGCTTCTGGGTGATCGGTTTCCAATAGATCCCCAGGCCATTCATTCTCCCCAATGTAGTAGACAGGCTTTTCTCCCATAGCCAAGTCTGCGTCCACACGCTCCTGATCCATATAACCGATCAGGTGGATAGCAACCGTGCCATCACCATCAGGGATCCAGCGAGCGATCATCTTGTTGTCCTCTAGGACAAGATCCGAATAGATAGGATCATCTTTTAACATCTCGCTAAGGCAGTTTGCAACCTGCAAATCATAGCCCCGGCCCCGCGTGCATGTTTAGCATATTCGTGCCACATCATAGTAGGACTGTGCTCAAATTTATTCCTAGATTCTGATCTCTTTTACCTCCAGGATAATGTTACAACACCTCAAAATGTCCGCGCATTGGGTGTTCTCAGAAAAGGTAGCTAGACTTACCACGTGATGGAGTTTGAATATCACCCGAAGGTGAATTAGCTATTTGCGCGCACCCATTGAACGTTCTACCCAATAAATCCGGAACATTTAGATATGTTGATTGGGGTGGAAGTAAAGCAGTAAAATGTTTTATCAAAGTGAGATCAGATATGAGGGACAAACGTAATCCAGTGAACAGTCTGATATGTGCCGACGGAGAGCCCTCTGAGTGATGTAAATGAGAGGGTGACGAGGATAAGGTGAGCGGCAATATAAATGATGGCAATGGGGATGCCCACAGCGCTAATCATGGTCTCATTCTGAATATTAAAGCGGCTCATAGTCATAGGGACTAACACAAAGAGAGTGACTGGAATGGTGGTGATGGTGATGGCGGACGACCGCCACAGCTTCTGTTCCAGGGTTGTTTGGAACTCGGAATACCAGGCAATGCAGTGCACTGCGCCAAATACCATCGCCACTAACAGCGCAATGACGTCAGCAATAATCATGACCCCCCGCCCGGCGTTCCCGGACCAAAATATCGGGACGTGGGTACATTTGCGCAAGTCCACGAATTCATCTTGCATGCCCGTGACATACATGCCGATCCAGTCCCGAATCGAAAGGTAGTCGTCGTAACTGGCCCCCTCATCCAAGACTGCTTTGATGTCATCTTCTTTCAGCACGCGGATTTTCAGCACGCGGATTTAGAAGCTGACGTTGAGTGGCTTGTCCCACCAAACGATGTACATGGAGACAGTCATGACCGTGTAGGCGAGTGTCATGACCTCCAGGCTCGTCACGGGAAGGTGCTCAACGCGTCGCGCGATACACTGCATCACGAACCACAGCGTCTGGATGATGGCGACTCCCTTGGATATCGCATCACCTTTGCTTTGGTTCGAGATCTCCTCCGCTGTGGGTAGGACGAGAATGCCGCGCTGGACAAGCTTGACGACGACTCTCGAAGATAGAGGATGTAGTGGTCGGTGTTTGCGGTAAAGCTGGAAACCACCCATGCCGACGAAGAAAGCATGTGACATCCCCCAGCCTGCATGAGATATTAGCAAAGCTCAATGCAAATCATTTAATATGCACGGTTATCCGGTTGCTCAAGGCCACATTGGCACCCACACCCGCACCTTCCGCATGTGGCGTTAGATCGGGATGTATTGGGATGGCGCTTGCTGAGCTGAATTTGTTCGGAGTTTTCGTGTACAGCCACAGGTTCGTCGAACCGCGAATTACCAGGCTCAGCACTTCCCGTGATCACCCCCGTGCCCCTCTCCGGACCTGAAACCGCCGAGTTTCTCCCGGTTTGTACATCTATTGCCTTCGCTGCAGCTTCCTCGAGCTCCCCGGTCAAAGCCCAAGCCGTAATAGCCTGCCGCAAAGCCCAAGCCAATATCCACTCCAGCGCGAGCACGGCAACAACAAAGATGATGGCTGGTTCCCTCTGATCGAGAACGAGGTACCAGGCGCGCTGGGCGGTTCTGACACAGAAATCGCAAAATGTGTCTGGCGTTGGCTTTGGCTGTGGCTTTCGCCTCGGCTCGGGGATGTTCCGGTGCACTGCGAACCAGACGCACGCAAGGATCGTCACCAGACAGCTCACGACGATCTCATCCACCGTTCGACAGTGCTTGATATCGGTGCAGCTCTGCGAAGAGGCGGTGACACCGGTGGGATCGGCGATGATGAATGAGTCGGCGGAGGTAAGATCGGATGGGACGGTGGTATCGACGGCGCTGGCGTCAACACTACCCAGAGCGCGTATAAGAAGATAAATTGTCCAAAAAAGTAGAGGTGGCATGATTATTTGGATGTTCGAGTGAAGAGGATCTCAGAATGTGGGGATTTAAGACGATGACTGGCGGTATATATCGGCGCATGGGTACATCGAGGTGAGGACTCTACAAGCAAGGCACCAAAGGGATATGGGCGCGTCTGTCAAGAGCGGTAGATCGCAGGGTAAGTCCGCTATTTCTGAATCTCGCTTTGACCAGCACGGGCTGCGAGGTGAACCAAGAGGTAGGTGTTTGCAACATGCGTGAGCGGTCCCATCTAGGACTCATTATACCTGACGGGAGTCCAGCTTTGCAATGACCACCAAGTTGATTTTATGCAGGCCAAGTTAGTTCAGAATGATGCAGGAGGCGCGGATAGCTTGAAATTAGTCTCAAGTTCAGCCTGTGTCGAAGTGCCTGAGAGTAAAATGATTTAGCTAGATCCGATGCTTTCAGGAACCAAGAAACATGTGTGTGTTCGAGCCAGGGGTTCGACGAGCTAGAAAAATAAAAGGCAGGGAGCTAGCGAAAGGAACCGTAAAGCGTAATGTAAATCGGATGAGCAATGAATTTGTGTTATCGCTTGGTAGTCGCACTACTGCAACGTGATCAGCGACAAAGGCAGCTGTGTTATGAAACGGGATTCGGTTAGAGGTAGCTACGTACCTATAATAGATTGAGTTAACGCGATAAGATTGGTGTATTGAGTTGGTATTGAGTATGAATATGGGAGTCCAAGTGGCGTGAGAATTGCAACCACGACAGAAAGCGCGCAGCGTTTCCGTACTTAGAGTTTGAACTGAAGGTTAGAATAGCGCGTAGCGTAGACGTTTGTTCGGGCAATTTGATGTTGTAGTGTGTTCGCACGTAAATGGGGGTTGTTAATTGTGTAGTCATATCAGTCTTTCCAGTTCCTCTATTCATACAAAATGGATCTCTGAGTTCGGATAAGGTATAGGAACGTTAAGAATTCGCTGGATGCGCAGTACTGTATATCTACTAGCTACAGGAACATTCTAAGTAGGTAATATAATGTATGTGAATGCCGTAGAAAGTTCGAGATAAGCCATGCGGCAGCGTCGCACAGCTTGGGCATCGTGTATGCGGTCATGCGTTGATCGCTCCGTTCCTAAATGTATTTGATTTCTTATGTAGGTGGCTGAACGGTCTTTATTCGTAGTTATCTACTGTAGGTAGGTAACTATAATCGTTTTACAGCTGTTGCGGAAAACCTTGGCCGGGCGTGTTTTTTTGTTTTGTTTTGGCGGCGGCGGTAATCCGCGCCAGGTACTGGTCAGACATATTGCTCGCAGTCGCAGGACGTACGCGATGTTTCGGACGAGCCCGTCGGCTCGGGTGATTGGCGCCGAGTCGCTCTCTGTCCCCGTCATCCAACCATCATCGCTAACTTTCATGACAATATTAATCACTGACCACGACTCCTGCTGATCAATATTGATATCAGCGACTATCAAGCATCGCGGTCAGCGTACAAGAGCGTCGAAAACTTTGAGCTGAGAACGAGAGCCAAGCCTTGTCCGCAACTTGTCCGCCGTGCGCTCAGGGGTTTCCTGAGTTAGAAAATGCAATAGCCCGGCGCCTGCTTTGGTCTTGACGGCTAACTGTTGCACTCAAGTTCAAGATCTGGCGGTATTGCGATTGCGCTGAAGGAGAAACTGGGCCTCGAGAACTTCACAGTGAGTGTCCTGAGCTTGGTTAATGGGCGTCTTCAATTACCGGTATGATGCTCACCACAGGGGGCATTGACGGATTTTTTATCGGAAAATAGCTGAGAAACATTGGAATACACGGAAACCATGTTTCGAAGAATTGTGGTCATCGAAAATTTGATAACCATGAATGATCTTTTTGATATGATCAAGCCACAAACATAGTAGAAAAAATCCAGAGCCATTCGGAGACAAAGCATTTGGACATGTGGGCCAGAATCTGTCATGTTTTGACTGGAAACATCACCAGTGTTCTATCCTTTGTTTGTGGCTCGACTACAGGAAAAAAAGACTGCATGACTGTCCAAAGTTTTCGCGCCAAAATCCACCAGAATACGGTTTCCGTTTCTCCCATTGTTCCTCGGCTATTTTGCAACCACAAATTAATCAATGCCCCCTGTGCACGGCGACGCAAATATTCAAAAAGGCCAACACCTACCCAGTGAGTCGCCTCCATCGCCCAAGCCAGTCCAGCCGCATCTAACTCGTAACTCCGATTCAGGGCGTGGCCTCCGACGTTCCAGCCGGCCTGTACAGTCTCTCGACTGAGCTGCACCCCGCACTGGAACACCGGCCACGTGACACAGCCGGAAGCTGGTTACATCTCACGGCCAAGCACGATCTCAGGCCCCACATGACGTTCGATACGCACATCGTCGGCGCGGAGTGGGATGCAGCACATCTGTATCACGTCCGTGTGCAGACACTGCTCAACGGTGATGTGCTGGAGGAGAGGATGGTGGACGCCAAGGTGGTGATAAGCGATTTTGGGATCCTGGAGCAGCCGCGCTTTTCAGATATCGAGGGCTTGGGGGTGGGAAGTGGGAAGTGGCTCCACTCTGTGCGGTGGGAGCATGAAGTGCAACTCAAAGGGAAGCGGGTCGTCTGTGTGAGTGATACCCCAACCTTGCAAGGAGCTCACTGACTGACTGGCTGGCTGATGCGTATAAAGGATCCAATTGGTAAATCGACAAGGTTTGTCGTCCCTCCTCACATGCACACTGCCCACGATGGCGTATTGGCGTTGGTGTTCTCAATTGTTAGATTAACATAGTCTTCTCCGGCTTCGTCAAGTGGATATTCGTGCACGTCCCCGGGGCAATGTGTATATGTACCGCAACCATATCTTCCTTCAGGTGCGTTCGAATCTCTTTAGTCTTGATCCTCCAGCTTCCATCTTCCCAACTCTGCGTTCTTCCTTCTCGCCTTTTGATCACCGCGTGTGCTGACTGCAATACAACAGACGTAGATGCCCTACTTTGGCCTCTTCCGCATCCCATACCTCAGCCGCCAAATACAACAAGGTCTTCTCAAGCTCATGCGGCAAAACTGCCCGCCGAAATACCAGCAGGAGATGGCGCCCAACTTCCGTGCGCCCTTCTGACCTCCCTCAATATATCCAAAGCTGACAGTCTCCTTGATATCGGACATATGAACGACAGCACCCGGCTGAAAGAGACTCCTCCTTGACGCCGGCTACCCCCGCGCGCTCGGCCAGCCGAATGTGTACATCAGATTCGGCGGGGCGGCGAAGATCACCAGCGGGGCAATCGAGACGACGCAGGGTGCGTTCAGTCATATATATCGTTTAATGACGGCAAGCCTGATGTTTTACCGCGATTACAGGCGAGGAGATCCCCGTCGATGTCATCATCTTCGCGACTGGCTTCACAGTTGTAAGCTCCTCCACGTCGGCCCACCGAAACCCAATACGAATACTGATCTCCCTGTTCGTAAGAAAAGTACCCACCCCACGTGAGCGGCGTCGATGGCAAGATTATCCAGGGGTAGTGCAAAGAGCACGGCGGCCCCACGGTGTACCTGGGCACGACCGTCCCGGGGCTTTCCAACTTCTACATGGTCTCAGGCGCGCCCATCCCTCTTCATCTCCTTATCAAGTCGCAATCATTCAAGCATTGCGCTGACTGACATGACTCTCGGGACTAACCACGGGGACATGACATGCCTGCGTGATATTCATGGAGGTGCAGGCGCAGTACATCCTCAAGATCATCGCCCCCGCCCCCTACGGCGCTGCATCCTCATTTTCCGTCACGCCCACGACATGCGACGCGTATAACGCCAGGATCCAGCGGCGGCTGGAGGGCTTAGTGCTGATGCGGTGCGTATCGTGGTACCGCGCGGAGGGCGCACGGGGAAGGTGACGAGTGTATTTTCGGGGCCGGTGACGCTGTTCTGGTGGTGGATGCGGAAGCCGGTGTGGGGCGATTATGAGGTCGTGAAGCGGGGAGAGGTGCAGGAAGGAAGAGAAGAGGAAGAAGGTGGCGAGGTGGTGGGCATTCCTGCTTTGGTGGTGGCGCCGGTGGGACTGAGTCAATTGAGAGGCAGTGGAGTCTGGGGCGAAGATGATGGGTAAGGTATGCGATTTTTGTTTTGTGGTGTATATGTATTGCTGACTGGATTGCCCGACAGCCGATTTATGATGTTGTTGGGTCTCTTAAGGACGCTGTGGGCGGGCGGTAGGGAACGAAGCGAACGATATCATGGATGTATACCACTAAAAATTGACTCATGTTCTATACTATAATATGCTTATTATGAAGTAGTCTGATGATGTTGGGGCAGGAAGATTTGGTCAATCCCGACCGCCCGTTAGTAAGGTGGTTTGCAACCTTCAAATCATAGCCACGCTTACTGATGTCCTCAACGATATGAGGTCCCGCGTGCACGTTCATCATCTACGCACCACATCACAGTGGGCTCCATTTAAATATATTCCTAGATTCTGATCCTTTTTTACCTCCAGGATAACTTTACTACGCCTTAAGATGTCCAGCCGCACACTGGGTGCTCTCAGCGAAGTTCGCAAGGCATGCTCACTTACCATGCGATGGAGGTTAAATATCACTCAAAAGGTTAAATATTGAATTGGCGCGATGGAACACTTAGATAAATGGATTGATGCGGAAGTGAAGTAGTAACAAGTGTATTAAAGTGAGATCAGATATGAGGGATAAACGTGGTCCAATGAACGGTCTGGTATGCGGCGACGGGGAGCCCTTTGAGGGATGTAAAAGAGAGGATGGTGAGGATGAGGCGAGCGGCGATGTAAATGATGGCAATGGGCATCCACAGGGCGCAAATTATAATGGCGTTACTGCAATTGAGGGTTATCAGAGACAAAGCGACCGGAACGGCGATGATGGCGAGGGCGGAGCACCGCCAGAGCTGCAGTTCGAGGTCCGATTGGAACGAGGAGTACCAGGCGATGCAGTGCACCGCGCCAAATGCCATCGCCACCACAAGGGCAATGACGTCGGCGGTAAGGGCATCCTTTTCATCGGCATTCCCGGCCCAAAATGTCGGGACGCGTGGGCATTCGCGCAAGTCCACAAACTGAAAACCAGTGACGTCCAAGATGATCCGGCGCCAAATCGAAGCGTTGCGACGCTGCCTGTCTTCCTCCTCGCTGACTGATTTGATGACATCTTTGTTGGCCTCCTCTTCCGGCACGCGGACTGCGCAATTGACGTTGAGCGGCTTGTCCCACCAAGCGATGTACATGGCGACAGTCATGACTGTATACGCAAGTGTCATAACTGTTGAAGTACGTGCTATCACCTCATTTGTTCGTCTACATCACGGTACAATGAGCCGTCCCTACCTGGACTAAATACTCTACATATGGACTGTACTGCTCAACTACTGTATTACTTATCCGCAGTACATTTACCATTATACACTATGCCACTCGTAATAAATGTCTGTATATATCAAGTGTACCTACCTACATGAAAAACGGCAGCTCTCCCTACGCAGAGGTAATCAGCAGACTTCCTCGCTATATCCAACCTACAAGCTCCTCTTAACAATAACTTCCAAATTCGTCACTGGAAGTTTTTCGATGCGTCGGGCGATACACTGCATCACGAACCACAGTGTCTGGACGATGGCGACTCCCTTGGACAGAGCGTCGCCTTTGCTTTGGTTGGAGATTTCCTCAACTGTGGGTAGGACAAGGATGCCGCGCTCGACAAGCTTGACGACGACTTCCGGAGATAGAGGATGTAGTGGTCGGTTTCCGCGGTGAAGCTGGAATCCACCCATAGCGATGAAGAAAGCGTGTGATCTCCCCCAGCCTGCATAAGATATTAGCAATGACTCAATGCTAATTAATTGATACGCACGCTGATCCTTTTTTTCTACACGCTCTGCAGCGGCAACAAGGCCACATTGACACTGTCGCCCACCGCAATTTTTGCATGTGGCACCGGATTGGGATGTATTGGGAGGGCGTTGGATCAGCTGGACTTTTTCAGAGTCGTTATGTACAACTGCAGATCCATCAAAGATCGAATCGCTCTCAGCACTTCCCGCGACCCCTCCCGCGTCCCTCTCTGAATCTGAAGCCGTCGAGTGTGGCTCCCTTTGTGCCTCTGTTGCCTTCTCGAGCTCTCCAGCCAATTTCAGGGCCACGAACCTCTGTCGCAAAGCCCAAGCTAAGATCCACTCCGGCGCGAGCAGGGCTACAATGAAGACGATGGCGGATGCCCGCTGATCGAGCACGAGATACCAGGCCCGCAGGGCGGTTTTGATGAAGACGTTGGCATGTTCGGAAGGCGTTCGCCCCGGTCCGGGGATGTTCCGGTGAACTGCGAACCAGACACACGCAAGGATCGTCAACAGACAGCTGACCACGATCTGGTTCAGCGTTCGACAGTTGTCGATATCACTGCATCTTTGTGAAACGGTGGCGTTGGGGAGATCGGAGATGATGGACGAGGAGATGGCGGAGGTAGGATGGGATGGGATGGTGGTATTGACGGCGCGGGCATCAACGCCACCCAGAGCGCGTATAAGAAGATATATGGTCCAAAAAAGTAGAGATGGCATAGGTGTTTGGATGTTCGAGTGAAGAGGATCTCGGAATATGAGGATTCAAAGACGATTACTGGCGGTATATATCGGCGCAATTGTACATCAAGGCGAGGACTCTCCACAAAGGTTCTAACGGGATATGGGCACGTATGTTAAGCACGGTAGATCGCAGGGTAGGTCCGCTAATTCGGCTCCCGTTCTGATTAGCATTGACACTGCGAGGTGAACCGCTAGGTAGGCGTTTGGAACGTGCGTGAGCAATATCATCCTAGATTTGTCCCTCTTGCGCCCCGATAGACGCCCAGATTTGACCGCTGATCGGTTCCAGTCTGCCCTGATAATACCTAAAAATCGGAGATGAAGGCCGAAGGCCACCTTTAGCACTTGAATAGGAAGGTCTATCAGGTGTGTTCATTTCATTTTCGCTTCACTCACTAATGGCATGAGGCGAATATGGTTCATCCATACTTTCTAACAGGTGTGAAGGTCCATCCAGTCGGTGACACTTGCAACGCACGAGCGAGCATGCATACATGGCATCGGGGCACCGGGACCGCAGATTTGCGATGACAACCAAGTCGATTGTATGCGACGCCGGTTGACAATAAAATGTGTGTGTAACGGTGACAACGATGTAGTTAGATCTGATGCCTTCGGGGAGCAAGCAATCTCTACATGTGACCGAGATACGAGTTAGATGACTTAGAAAAAAGACAGGCAGGGAGCTAGTGAAAGGAAACACAAATTGTGTTATTAATGTGAATTACGTGTGCAATGGCTTTCTGCTGTTGCCCTACTGCAGCATGTGTCCGATCAGATACGCAACAAAGCAGTGACTGTGAGGGCCCTAACGGCCATACATATCCAGAGTATCTGTTCATTCGAGACTACGAGGAAAGGCGCAGGAAAGATGATTCCAGCGACAATGAGATTAGGCAGCGAGGCAGCGAAGTTGAATCATCGAAGTTCCAGCTGCAAGACTGTGGCGTTGATATGCTGTTTACAGGCATGCAGAGCTAAGCAGCTAATGTCCAGAGCGGCAGATCACAACACGAGTCCAATGATGTTGCATCCCGCTCTGACCAGTGTGTGGACTCCTCCTATGCAGCTGACAGCGCTTCCAGACGTTTGTGGAGCGGAGATGCGCGCAGAAATGCATGTTGTAATCGCGAGTCAAAGTATGTGGTGGGGATGCGGGGAACACGGGGGTAGCCGGCGAATGCGAAGACCAGTAGTTTCATGGAAGATGCGTGTGGGGTCAGCGAGGTGCGATGAATGTCCGGAACGGCAAGTAGCAGCGTAGGTCCGTTGGCTCTGCATCCCGCTCTGCAGCGTGTAAACTTGTGCTATTTGGGCCACTGCGCTGCCAGAAATGGTCATCGAGTCTTGATGTTCGTCACGCAAGGCTAGCCGCGAATGTGAGGACCAGCAAATTTTTGTTCCCTCTCGGTACCTCGCGGGGGCCGTCTTGCGCTGATGAGCGTGGGGTCAGCGAGGTGCAGAGCTGAGTAGAGCTGAGTCCGTGTTTAAGGGTCCGGGAGCGATGGTCTAGGTCCTGCCTGAATGGGCCACTGCGCTTCCCAGAATAGTCACGACCGCCTGGAGCCGAACTTGAGTCGCACACTGATCATCCTGGTCTGGCCCGTATGTTCTTTTGCTTTCCAAGTTGCCAGAGCTGTATATCGCGACAACGGTTATGATTTCGTATGCTAGAAAAGGACAAATATAAGAATTGGCGATGAATGTGATAGACAGAAGGGCGGCAGGGAAAAGACGATGAGGGTACAGAGTGTAGAAAGAGGGAAAGCGAGATGGGGAAGTTAGGCAAGTGTACATGTTGGGCTAAGGGAGGATCAATAGAATAAGGAAAGGAAACGGGAGGGCAGAGTGAAGGGGCTAGTCTGTGAGCTGCTTGGGTGGGGAAGTGCAGTAATAGACAGAGGGGAGGGAGGAACTAAGGGAAACACGGGAGGGAGTGTAAAATAATACCAATATTAGGAAACGGAAACGATGTGCACGTATAGAGGAGCGAATTGACAAGAGAAACACAAGACACGAGGAAAGGCATGTGAAGGAGGCAGGAAACACGCCACAGTAGTAGGAGGAAGATGGATATACGAGCGAAGTGCAAATATCCGACGCGCAAAGGATGTACAAGGAAGGAAGGAAGTTGAAGAAGGGCAAGCTAAGCGCGGAAGAGCAAACGGGAAAGGGAAGTATAACGGGTTAACGGAGACCACACGGGAGTGCAATATAGCAAGAGAATAAAGGAAAGAGAGACGCCGCCAGTAGAAACATGAAGGGAAGGGCTAGCAAAAGGGAAACAACAAAGTAAACGACCTGCGAAGAAGGAATACGCACTCTATGACTTGTGTGGTATCGCGAAGAAGCCCGCAAAGGACATGACGTGTGCACAAGTCCAGGGGACGTTGGTGAAAGCGATCTCCAAGAGGGCTAATAGGACGTTTGACGTGGTTTGAGAGATCTTGGACTATTTTGGAGTGAGGGGAGCGTCAGCGTGAGTCCAAGCTGTTTGAGGAGAAGCGGACGGCACGCACCGAAGAAAGGTCTAGCGAATGCAGACGCAGAGGTTAATACCGCCCGGAGGGCAGCCGCTACAGTGACTGGTGCAAGTTAGAATGTTGATCAGGGGAAGGGCATGGAAAAGACGGCAGTCTGGAATGGCGCTGAGAAAGTGGATGGTCGCATGTGCAGAAACAAGGATCGAGGGCAGCGACACTGGTTTTTCCAACGCTAGGATATCCGTTTATGAGCACGTAGGTCATACCACTCCCCAGGTTCTGAAAGGAGAGATGTAATCGGGTAATCCAGACGCATAGCGATGGGCATTGGGCGTGACACAAGCAGGAACGGAGCAAGAAACCCGTCGGGCCGTCGCCCGAAAGGCGCCAGCAGCGGTCCTTCTGCTCTTGCATTCCCGCTCCGAGGCTCATCAAGACATTCCTCTGTAAAACACACTCCTCATTATCTTGTGTTACAAGGCGTCCGAGAAACCCCAAACTTCGACGATGAGGCGACCTGCCCTCGCGTTGAGCGGGAGCTTGTAGACAACAGCGAGGATCCGAGCCAACACGAGGGTCTTGTCCACCCTGTGTTCACTCCACATCTCTCGTTCTTTTGATTCGCCTTTTCTCAATAATTCCCTCTTCTTGTTGTCTTCCCGTATGTTGGCATCATCCGGCACCTCGCATCTGGACTTCTTGCTGGCTTGTCTCTCGTCGGCAATCGCTTCTTCGTGACACTGGAAAAGCGCACCAATTCTGCGGAAGTGCAGGACTTGAACGTCCTGATTGCACGCATTCACCCGCCGCAGGATGTGCGTATATGATAAGTTCCTATGAGGTCAATATACTTGAATTACAAGGCTCGCGTCGAAATTGCCGTCTTTTGACGTTCTGCTCCTTCCGGTCACAACCACGGCGACATTTACTTCCCCGTTTCTCTATTCATGAGGCTCAAGAAGAAAGATTGTCATACATCGGTGCGTCTTGTTCTGTAACAAACAATCTTATGCCCACGACTAAATCCTGCATTACTGATTGTCAGTACCACACTCGCCTTCGACTCGAGCTCTTCCACCTGCTACCCTGGATAATTCGGCGCAGCATTTCGGCCAGATCATCAGGATAGAAGATATCGCGCTGGATCGCAGACGAGAACGACACAAATCTGAATCCGAGTGAATGCGTACTTGAACTCAATATCTCTCCACACCCGTTCAAGCCAACTGACGCTAATATTAGGCTACAACTCTCAGGTTCGAACACGAAAACGCGCACTCGATGCCTCGCACAACCTGGGTCTAGTTGATCTTTCTCCCCATCGAGGTCTGGCTGGCCTCGAGAGTCGAGACATCCGACCGCTTCAAAGGTGAGCGTAACATAGCGCGCTATATAATCCGTATGGACTACGGGATGGAGGTCCTTATTAGCCGGCCGTGTTCCAAAAGTTCAGCGATGTGCGCATGAAAGGTGGGCTGATATTTTAGCAGACGAACAGTGCTACACATCATAATTGCCATCCTAAGTGACGCACATTGTGAAATCGGCGCCTTTCACACCGAAGACCCCGTAGGTATGTATGCAAATCACTGTTGGCGTGTTCCTCATATCCTGAAGGCTATTTATCTATGTGTTCCGGATTTATTGTGCCGAATAGCCTAAGCCACCAATTCAAGACTTTGCCTTTCGGGTGATATTCAACCTCCACCGGGTGGGAAGTGAGAATGTTTTGTGAAGATTGCTGAGAACGCCCAAGGCGCAATAGGACATCTTGAAGTGTGATGCGGCGTGCGTACAAGCCATTGCTTGAAGGAGTGGAGGCCGATTTTGAATGCATCCGAGAGGAGGAGGTTGACGATTCGTAGGAGGGCTGCAATGTTTTAAGGATAGCTATAGACGCATGAATACATATGCATGTGCTTACTGTTGGGTTGCGCCGAGGGTATGCTCTGATCTGATGCGCGAATCTTGATTCAGCTTAAAACTTAGTTGTTGGGTCAGGGCTATACCTCCAAGTCAACAAAGACCCGAGATCAACTCAGATGGCCAGTTGAATCATCGGACTTGCATTCACTTGAAAATAGATAGCATCTGAATAAATTGATGTGGAAATGAAGCAGTAACAGACTTTCAAAATGAGAACAGATGTGAGGTATAAAGATAGTCCACTGAATAATCTAGTATGTGCCTATGCCTAAGGGGCCGGGCGGGTGTTGGTGAAAAGGATCTCCAAAAGGGCGAAGAGGGTACTCAGCCCGTTTTGAGGGATCTTGGACCATTCTGGAGATAAGGGAGCGGCGGCGTGAGTGCAAGCAGTTGAAGAGAAGTGAAAGGCACGCACCAAAGAGCAGGCTTGCAAGGAGGACGTTGATCGAAAAGACTAGAATAGCTCTCTCGTCATGACGTATGGCTCAATAGGCTCAATAATGGCGTAGTCGAGGAGGACGCGATGTTCAAGTTTCGGACGTGTCGGTTCCGTCGGTTCGGGCGACGACACCGAGTTGCTGTCACCGTGTTCTGGACAGGCTCCGAGTCAGACTCACTTTGACACAACTTCGACAACGGAAAAAGCTCAACTGCAAGTTCTACTTCGAATCCTGACACTCTAGATCTGGCCTGCCTGAGCTGTTAGTACCCGGATTCAGGCGATTTCATCGACAACATCTATTCGACAGTTTCAACTCACTTTGTGCGCATGCAACGCGAATGCCATCCTAATGCCATATCATCCATGACCATACCCGCTATGTAACCAAAGCGCATGTCTTAGTAACTCTGCAGAATCTCACAGAACACGCAGCCTATCAATTGCAAGCATATGATCGCCCAGGAATAAGTTGAGACGCTGAACCGGCCGCGGTCCACGGCTGTGTCGTTTGTTAGTCGAATCGCTAGTAGATGGGTCGACGCCAGTGTTATGATATCATATGGTGCGAACGCCGAGTTCGCCGATGTTTCTATGTTAACGGTTGATACTTATCCGCTTATTTCGCTTATTTCGCTTATGGACTGATATTGATATATATATTGTATGTATCTATGTAGAAACGCTATCGCGTTTGCTCCTTATTCCCTATGCCATCGCCATTTTCAATGTGGCGCGAACTTTAACAGCCAGCATCTCGTTGTTTGCTCGAGATATTCACATACACTTTCCATAACATGAACAAGTAAACGAAAGGGAGCGACAAGCGTGTCGTCGTTATCAGCGCCGGGTGAGCTCATACATATGCCTTAGACTTTACATCACGCGAAGCTGACCGATTCGCGTGCAGGATTGGTGGATTGAGCAATACGATTGCGCTGAATGAAAATCTTGGCTTCGAGAAGTTCACAGTGAGTGTCTCGAGCTTAATGAATGGGCATCTTCCATACGATGCTCACACGCCGCGGCACAGATAGTCGAAAGGGCCTCTGATGTCGGTGGGACTTGGCAGGCCAGCATTTACCCAGCGAGCCCCCTCCACCGCCCAAGCAAGTTCAACCACATCTAACCCGCAACCCCGATCCAGAGCGCGGCCCCAGACGCGCCAGTCCACCCGGATGGTCAGTCTCTCAACCGAGCCGTGCCCGCACTGAAACACGGGCCAAATGACACAACCGGATGCATACTGGTCAGATCTCACGACTAAGGACGACCCCAGGCCCCACATAACGTTCAACACGCACATCGTCGGCGCGGAGTGGGATGTGGCGCTGCAGTTACATCACTTTCGCGTGCAGACGCTCCGCGACGGCGATGCGATGAAGGAAAGGGTGGTGGTCGCCGAAATCGTGATAAGCGTAATTCGGATCCTGAAGCAGCCACGCAGCGCCCACGCTTCCCAGATATCGAGGGCCTGGGGGTGCTCGGCGGGGAGAGATTCCGCTCTGCAAAGTGGGAGCATGAAGTGCAGGTCAAGGGGAAGCGGGTGGCCGTGATAGGCAGCGAGTCTTCTGCGTGAGTGATACGACAACCTTGCGGGGAGCTCACTGACTGGCTGACTGGCTGGCAGATATGCAGGATCCAATGTGTGCCCAAGCTGGCGCAGGACCCCTCCATCGAGGTCGTCCAGTTCATCCGCGCCCCATCGTGGTACATCCCCAAGGTTTATCGTCCCCCCTGCATGCGCACTGCCCACGGTGGCTCACTGACACTGGTGTTCTAAACCGTTAGGTCGAGATAGCCTACTCCAGCTTCGTGGACTGGATACTCACCCACATCCCCAGGGCCATGCGTATGTACCGCAACCGTATCTTCCTGCAGGCGCATTTGAATTATTTTGGTCGTCGACCCTCCGTCCTCCATCTTCTTCCCAACACCCTATTCCTCCTTCTCGCCCTTTGATCACCGCGTGTGCTGACTCCAATTGATCAGATCGAGGTGCCTTGCTTTGGCCTCTTCGCCATCCCATACCTCGTCGGCCAAATGAAACAGGGCCTTCTCGAGCACATGCAGCAGACTTGCCGGCAGGAATACCAGCAAGTGATGACACCCGACTTCCGTACGCCCTTCTTGTCTCCCTCAATCTACCAAAAGCTGACAGGCCACTGATATCAGACACACGAACGACAGCGCCCGGCTGCAAGAGACTCCTCCTGGACGCCGGCTACCTCCGTACGGTCGGCCAGCCAAATGTGTCAGTCAGGTTCGCCGGGACGGCGAGGATCGTTAGCGGGGGTTCGAGACGACGCAGGTGCGTTCAGTCACATGTATCTCCGTTTAATGACGGCAAGCCTGATGTTTGACCGCGACCACAGGCGAGGAGATCCCCATTGATGTCATCATCTTCGCGACTGGCTTCACAGCTGTAAGCTCCTCCACGTCGGCCCAAATCCAATACGCAAACTGATCTCCCCATTCACACAGGGCAAGTACCCATTCCACGTCAGCGGCATCGATGGCGAGGCTATCCAGGGGTACTACAAAGAGTACGGTGGGCCCACGGCGTATCTGGACACCACCGCCCCGGGGCTTCCCAGTCTCAGGTGCGCTCTTCATTCATCGCATTCTCAAGTCCCAATCTGAAAATACAGCATGCTGACTGACGTTATTCATCCTCCAGATGATCGCTCCCGTCTTCTCCGGCGCTGCGTCTTCGTTTGTTGTCACGCCCGCAGCGTGCGACGCGTACAACGCCAAGATCCAGCGGCGGCTGGAGGGCTCGGTGCTGATGCAGTGCGTGCCGTGGTACCGCGCGGGCGGCACGAGACAGGTGACGAGCGTGTTCCCGGGGCCGGTGACCCTATTCTGGTGTCGGATGCGGAAACCGGTGTGGGGCAGTGGAGGAAGGTGACGAGGGCGGTCGGCATCGCCGCTTTGTAGATGACGACTGAGTCGCAATTGGGAGACAGCAGAGTCTAGGGCGGGGAACGTCTAGTACATATTGAATGATAGGGTGCGCAGTTCTGGTTTTATCGTCTGTATGTGTCGCTAACAGCATTGCCTGACAGCCGATCTATGGTATTGTTCCTTCTCTTAAGGACGCCGTTGGTGGTTTGGCGGGAATGAACGGGGACATCACGAATGACTCCTGTCCAGTAATCTAACATGATTATTATGAAGTAGTCTGATGATGTTGGGGTCGGAAGATTTGGTCAATCCTGACCGCCCCTCGCGAAGGCAGTTTGCCACCTTCAAATCATAGTCCCGCTTATTGATGTCCTCAATGATATGAGGTCCCGCTTCACATCATGCATCATATGAGCAGCATTTAGATATTTTCTTAGATTCCGATTCCTTTTTTCCTGCAGGATGATGTTACAACACCTCAAGATGTCCGGCCGCAAACCCGGTGTTCTCAGCAAAGCTCGCGAGGCATTCTCACTTCCAATGGAGGTTGAATGTCGACCGAAATGCTAAATATACTGAATTAGCTATTTGACGCGAGCGCACTGCGTGTTCTGCCTAATAAATCCGGAACTTGTAGATAAATGGAATGACGTGCAAGTGGAGCAGCATAAAGTGTATCAAAGCGAGATCAGATATGAGGGATAAATGTGGACCAATGAACAGTCTGGTATGCGCTGACTGGGAGCCCTCTGAGTGATGTAAAGGAAAGGACGATCAGGATGAGGCGAGCTGCGACATAAATGATGCCGACGGGGATGTACGCGATGCCAAGGGTGATCTCGGCAGAAATATCGAGCCATAACCTAAGAACGACAGCCACAAAAAATAGTGCAATGAGAGCAACTGGAACGGCGATAATAGCGATGGAAGAATACCGCCACAGCTGTAGTTCGAGGGGAGTTTGGAACTCCGAGTACCAGGCGATGCAATGGACCGCGCCAAATGCCATCGCCACCGCAAGCGCAATGACGTCGCCTTTAACGGCGTCTGTTTCTTCGGCCTCCCCGGCCCAGAATGTCGGGACGTGTGTGCATTGGCGCAAGTCCACCAATAGGTCCTGCACACCAACGAAGTAGAAGGCGATCTGGCGCCAAATCGAACCTTTATGTCTCTCCTCCATGACGTCTCCGGCCTCCTCCGGCAAACGTACCGCGCAGCGAACGTTGAGGGGCTTGTGCCACCAAGTGATGTACATGGCGACAGTCATGACCGTGTACGCCAGTGTCATCACCTCCAACCTCGTCACTGGAAGCTTTTCGACGCGTCGGGCGATGCACTGCGTTACGAACCACAGCGTCTGGCCGATGGCGACTCCCTTGGACAGCGCGTCGCCTTTGCTCTTGTCAGAAATCTCTTCCGCTGTGGGTGGCACAATGCGGCCTTTCTCGACAAGCTCGACGACTTCGTCCGGAGATAGAGGATGTGGTGGCAGGTTTCCGTGGCAACGCTGGAATCCACCCATGGTGACGAAGAAAGCGTGCGACATCCCCCAGCCTGCATAAGATATTAGCCAAGACTCAATGTAAATTATTTGATGCGCACGCTGGTCCGTTTGTTCTACGCGCTCTGCAACAAGGCCACATTGACACCCACGCCCGCACGTTTCGCAAGCGGCATCAGGTTGAGATTTATTGGAACGGCGCTTGGTGGACTGAACTTCTGCAGACCCTTCGTCGACAGCCGCGGGTCCGATCGAGCTCGAATCACCCTCAACCCTTTCCACAATCTCTCCCGTGCCCTTCTCCGAATCTGAAACCGTCGGGTTTTTCTCGTCTGCCACCTTTATCGCCGTCGCTCTAGCTTCCTCGAGCTCCCCGGTTAATCTCCAAGCCACAATTGTCTGCCGCAAAGCCCACGCCAAAATATACTCTGGCGCGAGCACGGCCACGACAAATACGATGGCGGGTTCCTTCTGGGCGAGAAAGAAATACCAGGCGCGCTGGGCGGTTCTGTCGCAGAAGTCGCGAAATGTGTATGGCTTCGGCTTCGGCTTTGGCTTCCGCCTTGGCGCGGGGATGTTCCGGTGCACTGCGAACCAGACGCACGCAAGTATCGTCAAAAGACAGCTGACGACGATTTGGTTCAGTGTTCGGCAGTCGTCGATATCACCGCATCTTTGCGAAGCGGTGGCGTTGGGGAGATCGGCGATAATGAATGAGGGGATAGCGGAGGCGGGAAGGCATGGTATGGTCGTATCCACGGCACGGGCATCAGCACTACCCAGAGCGCGTATGAGAAGATAGATTGTCCAAAAAAGTGGAGGTGGCATAGGTGTTTGGATATTCGAGTGAAGGGGATCTCGGAATGTGGGGATTAAAGACGATGACTGGCAGTATATATCGGCGCAATTGTACATCAAGGCGAGGACTCTCCAAAAAGGTACTAACGGGATAAGGGCAAGTATGTTCAGAACGGCAGATCGCAGGGTAGGTCCGCTAATTCGGCTCCCGTTGGTGAACCGCTAGGTAGGCGTTTGGCGCGTGCATGAGCGATATCATCCTGAATGCATCCTGATTGGACCCCGATAGACGTTTGGATTGGACCGCTGAGCGGCTCCGATTTGGCGTACTATCCGTATAACACATAAATAGTGGAGATGCATCCAGAAGGACAGCTTTGGCACTTGGATGGGAGTGTCTATCAGGTGCGTTCATCTTATTTTCGATTCACCCGCTCATAACACGAGGCGAATATACTTGATCCGTCCTTTCCAACAGATGTAAAGGTCCATCCGGTCCGTCACATTTGCAACGCACAAGCGGACAAGGATATGTGGCGTAGGGGCACCGGGAGCGCAAATTTGCAATGACAACCAACTCGATTGTATGCAGGCGACGCTGGTTCACAATAAAATGTGTGTAATGGTGACAACGTTGTGGCTAGATCTGATGCCTTCAGGGAGCAAGCAACCTCTGCGTGTGACCGGGATACGCGTTCGATGAGCTAGAAAACAGACAGGCAAGCGGCTGGCGAAAGAAGTGTAGAATGTGCCATCACTGGGAATCAGATATGCAATGCCACTGTGTCGTCGTGCTGCTGCAGCGTGTGTCCGGTCATATGGGCAACAAGGCAGCGGCCGTGGGGCATCCGGAGTATCTATTCAATCGAGTGTACGAGGAAATGCGCAGCGAAGACGATGTCAGTGGCAATGAGGTTCGGCAGGGAGGCGGCGAAGTTGAAAGATCAGTCTGCCGGGCCCCTCATGCAAACAGCGCTCGGCCAATAATGCTGCATCCCTCTCTGACCATGTGGACTCCTCCTGTGTATCTAACTGCGCGTCTAGACGTATGGGGAGCGGAGATGCGCGCTGAAATGCATGTTGTAATTGCGAGTCAAAGTATGCAGCTGGGATATTAGGAACACGAGGATGGCTGGCAAATATGAAGCCCAGTAGTCCCAGGGAAGATGCGCGTGGGGTCAGCGAGGTGCGGTGAATATCCAGCAGGGTAAGTAGCAGCATACTGTATAATTACGACGTTAGGTTCAAGCCAATTCCTTGTGACCGTGGTCACCGACCAGTTCACATGTTCACATGCACTTGTGACGTGAGACGAACTTGCCTTAAAGTTCAAAATGATGTCTAAAATGGCAATCCGGCTGACTTTTGGGGGGCTCGGGCAAGGCTTGGGCGAAAAATTGGTCAAAGAAGATGTTCAAGGCCCAGATTTTCCTGTGACAGTCACGCGAAATAGGCTCAGTTCAGAGAGCCTTGGGACAAGTGACGGGATAATTCTATCCAGAAACCCCCCGGCGGCAATACAACCCCAAGTTTCGCGTCAGCAGAAATCCTTTACGGTAACCCGGACTAGCACCGGACTTTTTTCACGTCACGCCACAGCGCCGCCAAGCTGCCATTTCTGTGGCAATTCCTCTCGATCTCAGCCACGGCAGGGTCAGCGAGCATGCTGTTGGTGGGAGATGTGACTATAATGTGGTAATACAATTACTGGTGGTACTCTTGTGCCTTTATTGGGGTTTTACCCGTGGTTATAGTCCATTTTCGGCCAAAAGGCCATATTATCACACTTATTTCCTTCCAGAGCACACCAGGGTAGATAATCACGCAATATATGGTATTATTACACCTCTTGGTCATCTCAGGCTTACCTATAAATACACATATTTCATTTAAAGCATTCAATAGGACGTCCTCCGACTGATAAGCATCATTTTCTGGTGATTTGGGAGGATGTGAGGGAAGATCAAGCACTATCTCAATACTATCTACATGAAATCACACATTCAAGGGATAAAAATAGGACTGATAGATCCCCATAAATGGTATCGTTGCATCCCGTACTTCCAGAGCGCTCGCTGACCGTGCCGTAGCTGAGATCGAGAGGAATTGCCACAGAAATGGCAGCTTGGCGGCGCTGTGGCGTGACGTGAAAAAAGTCCGGTGCTAGTCCGGGTTACCGTAAAGGATTTCTGCTGACGCGAAACTTGGGGTTGTATTGCCGCCGGGGGGTTTCTGGATAGAATTATCCCAAGTGACGAACCTAACATCGTAATTATACAGTAGGTCCGTAAACCCTGATCAGCGTGTAGACTTGTCCGATTTGGGCCACAGCGCCTCCAGAAATGGATATCAAGTCGTGATTTTCGCCACGGAAGGCTAGCCGGCGAATGTGAAGACCAGCATATTTGTGTTCACTCTTGGTACATCCTGTGGGGGGCCTCCTGCGCTGACGAGTGGAGGGTCGGCGAGGTGCAGGGCTGAGTCCGGCTGATTCGGTGTTTAGCGTCTGGGAGCGATGGCCTAAGAGTCTGTCCTACCTGAATGGGCCACTACGCTTCCCAAAATAGCCACGGCTGCCCGGAGCCGAACTTGGGTCGCACGCTGATCGTCGTGGTCTGGCTCGTCTGTTCTTTTGCTTTCCGAGTTGCCAGAGCTGCATATCATAACAATGGGTATGATTTCGGAAGCTAGAAAGAGACAAGACAAGAATAGGCGATAATGGGATAGAAAGACGGGCGGCAGAGGAAAGACGATGAGGGTAGAGAGTGGGAAGGGAAAGGGGAATTGGGCAAGTGTACATGTCAACGTATAGGAGGATGTATCAGAAAAAGGAAAGGAAACGGGATGTAGGGTGAAAGTCCATGAGCCGTTTGGGCGGGAAAGTACAGTAATAGACAGAGGGGAGCGAAGATCATAGGGGAACACGAGAGGATAATATAAGAGAATTACAGTCTTGGGAAATCGGAGTGACGTGCACATGTGTAGAGGAAAGAATGGACAAGAGCCAGACATCAGGGAGCGGAATTCGAAGGGATGAGGCAGGAAACACGGAACCGTAGTGCGAGGACGATGGATATACGAGCGAAGTCAAGATATCCGACGTGCAAAGGACATACAAAGAAGGAAGTTGAAGAAGGGCAAAGGTAAATGACCTGCGAAGAAGGAATACGCACTCTGGAGTATCGCGAAGAAGCTCGCAAAGAGCTTGATCATGACGCGTGCCCAAGCCCAAGGGGACGTCGGTGAAAGCGATCTCCAATAGGGCGAACAGGGTGCCTGGCGCGGTTTGAGAGATCTTGGACCATTCTGGAGGTAGGGGAGCGTCAGCGTGAGTGCATGCAGCTGAGGAGAAGGGGAAGGCACGCACGGAAGAGAGGTCTAGCGAATGCAGACAGGGAGGATAATACTGCCTGGAGGATGGCCGCTACAGTGATCAGCGCGAGTTGAGTAGGGCAAGGGCATGGCAAAGACTGGAATGGCGATTAATCGTTAGAAAGAAAAAAAGTGATATAGTCGCACGTGCAGAAACAAGGATCGAGGGCGCGACAGTTGGTGGCTGTACCTGCGCCACTCGGATGTCCCCTTATGAGCACGCAGGTCACACGACGAGATGCCATTGGGTAACCCAGAATCCAGATGCATACCGATGAGCAGTGGCAAAGGCAAGAAACACGTCGGGCCGTCGGCCGAAAGGCGGCTTGGCCAGTCCGAGTCCTTTCGCCTCATTTCGTTCTCCGAGCTCATCAAGACATTCGTCTGTAGAACACACACCTCATCGTCTTGGTTTTAAAAACCTCGACGACGAAGCCGCCTACCCTGCGTGCGTCGAGCGGGAGCTTTCAAACAACAGCGAGGATCCGAGCTACATAGTACGAGTTGAGTACGAGGTCTCGCCCAGTGACTCCATCTCTGTCATTCTTTGGATTCGCCTTTTCTCAATAATTCCCTCTTCTCGTTGTCTGTATGTTATCATCATCTGGCGCCCATATCTAGTCTCTTTATTGGCTTCTCTCGTCGGCAATCGCTTCGGCGTGATCTTGGACATGGCACATCGTGCATCAAGATTCAAAGCCCAAAAGCTCATAACTTAAACTACCTCACGGCACAAGTCTCCCGGCGCAGAGCATCCACAGGTGATAAGGTGTGATTTGGCCAACATGCCTGCAATGGCAGGCTTGTATCTCGATGCTTGTGGCGACTCTTCCGCAGCCGTGCCCAACATCTGCGTATTCATGCGGTACGTTTTCAACTTGTTCATTCTCCTAGCATTATATTCTTCAGCCATAATCACTAATTTGCAATTCATAGCGCATCCTGCGACTGCGAGCTTATTGGGTTCCATGCAACCCCAGCCCTAGTGCATGACTGCGAGGACCAGCAGGTTGAGAAAGTACTGCGTCATGCTCGTTTTGTGTCACTTCAAGCGGGTTGTTTTGAAGTACATCTCTGCGGGAAGACAATGGTAGCTAGTGGTGAGGTGGTGTCGAGTATCCGAAGCTGGGCGATGTCGATGGGGAAGCTACGCGGAGATCGTTCGAACTTCGTGCGTACTTGCTGCTCCTTTGCGTTTACTGCATTTCTCTCGCCAGCCTTGCAATTGCTGTAATTTAACATTCTGCTTCTTCTGGTCTCTTCGCCGTCTCCGGCGTCTCACGCCCTCCCCCTATCCCGGTCCCATCGTATACGTTATCTGACCATATTTGCGTTGCTCTAATCTTGTTCCTGCATTTAGATCCTTCATGCTACCGCCTTCTAGCTCCACGGCACACTTACAAGATACAAATACAGGCTTATGAATCTCCCCCACGGCGGTTCTAACTGTGACAATCCCCACCATCCCTCTAGGTTTCTCCTGCCAACATCTCGTGCTCCTATACATTCAAAAAACGCTGATTACAACTTTGCGGTGCTCAGCGCCATCTGCGATACGTCTATCTCCACTGGCTTCGGGGTCAACTAGGATCCCGCTCGCCTCGCGGGTAGCCCAATGGCTCTATCACACCCTCTGGTCTGGACGCCTCCGTTTGCTCTACGAATGCGATTCGTCTTCACGATCTTTCTCTTGCTTCTCCGACAGTAGATTTAGGAAATGCTGCAGCAACACAATGCATTACCACGTTTTATGTACCCTTCCCGTGAGCCAATCTCAGGTCACTCTTCTTCCCCGTTTCTCTATCCACGATGCGCAAGAAGATCATTATGAATCGGTGCGCCTTGCTCTGTAAGATACACTCTTATGCCAACGATTAGCATCTGCATTGCATATAGCTAGCGAAGCGCAAGAAGATGGTCATGAATTGGTGCGCCTTGCTCTGCAACGTAGAGTTTTATGCCAGGAACTAAAATATGTATTATAGGTCGTCATTATCACGATCACCTTCGACTCGAGTTCTTCCATCTGTCACCCTGGATAACGCGGTGCAGCATTTCCACCAGATCGTCAGGATAGATAATGCCGTGTTGAATAACAGACAAGAATGATATGAACCCGGATGAATGGGCACCTTGAACTCAATCTCTCTACACCCATACAAGCTAACTGACGCTCATAGTATATTACAGCCCTGGAACAAGAACAAAAAAATGTCGACTCGATTCCTCGCCCAACCTGCGTCTAGTGGGCCACTCTCTGCGTCGAGGTCCAGTGAGCTTCGAGACGTCAAGCCGCTTTACGGGTGGGCTTCCCGAAGCATGCTACGCATCCGCACTAATCCCAGGATGGGGGTTGCCATGGGCTGGCCGCGCTCCGAATGTTCAGCGATGTGCGCATGAAAGACACTGAGGATATTTTTTGGCAGACGGACAACGCTAGAGTACACACCGTACTTGCCGTGAGAACTGACACACATTGTGAAATCCGGGCCATTCACACTGAAGACCCCGTAGGTATGTATGCAAGATCAGCGGGCAGATTAAACCTATGTATGGTGGAGATACGCGGCACAGATCCATTTCGACATCGCGAGCTAAGGAGATAACTGGATATTGCGCCCCCCGTCCTCTCCGGCGCTGCGTCCTCGTTTGCCGTCATGCCCGCTGCGTGCGATGCGTACAACGCCAAGATCCAGCGAAGGCTGGAGGGTTCGGTGTTGGTGCAGTGCGTGTCGTGGTACCGCGCGGGCGGCATGGGTATGGTGACGAGCGTGTTCCCCGGGCTGGTGACCCTATTCTGGTGGCGGATGCGGAAGCCGGTGTGGGCCGATTATGAGGTTGTGGGCGGGGAGAGATGGAGGAAGGTGCGAGGGCGAGGAAGGTGACGAGGGTGGTGGGCATTGCCGCTTTGGTGGTGGTGGCGTCGGTAGGACTGAGTCGCAATTGGGAGGCAGTGGACTCTGGGGCGAAGCAGAACTGGGAGATACTGAATGATAAGGGACGTGATTCTGATTTTATGGCATATATGTTGCTGACTAGATTACCCGACAGCCGATCTACAGTGCGGTTTCGTCTCTTAAAGATGCTGTTTGCGGGCGGTAGGGAATGGAGTACGACGATCTCAAGAATTTATACCGCTTAAATTGAATTATGTCCTATAATCCAATATGCTTGTTATGGCGTGGGCTGCTGATGACTTGGGATAGAAGGATTCAGTCAATCCTGACAGCCCCTCGCTAAGGCAGTTTGCAACCTTCAAATCATAGCCTCACTTACTGATATCCTCGGTCGCGCGCGCACGTCCAGCATCTTCGTGCTATATTACAGGGGCTAAATTTAACTCTATTCCTAAATTATAATCCCATTTACCCACAGGATAATGTTACAATGCCTCAAGATGTCCGGGCGCACACCGGGTCGTCTCAGAAAACCTCGGCAGGCATTCTCACTTAACACACGATAGAGGTTGAATATCACCCGAAAGGCTACATATTGAAGATCACCGGCTATTCGGCGCGAGCCTACTGCGTGTTCCGCCCAATAAATCCGGAATACTTAAATCAATGGATTAATGCAGAAGTGAGGCATTTAAAAGCCTATCAAAATGAGATCAGATATGAGGGATACACGTGGTCCAATGAACAGTCTGGTTTGTGCCGACGGGGAGCCCTCTGAGTGATGTAAATGAGAGGATATGAGGGTGAGGCGAGCGGTGATATAAATGATGGAAATGGGAATGTACATGCCCCCAAGTATGATATTTAGATTAAACTTGAGGCATCCGATCAGCTTAGCCATAGGGATTGCCACAACGAGAGTGACTGGAACGGCGATGATGGTGATAGCGGACGACCGCCACAGCTGCACCGCGCCAAACGCCATCGCCACCAAAAGCGCGATGATGTCGGCGATAACGAGGTCACCGCCGTTGTTGTGGGCGTGGCCCAAAATGTCGGGACTCCTTTGCATTGGCGTAAGTCCACAAAGCGGTCCTGAAAACCCACGATGTAGGCGAGGATCCGGTCCCAGATCAATACTTGTCTGCTCCACGGTCCTGGACATTCTCTTCCGGTACCCGAACCGCGCAGCTCACGGTGAGCGGCTTGTGTCACCAAGCCTTGGTGGCACAAGCCACTCAACGTAGCAATGTGCACGGCGACAGTCATGATCATGTACGCGAGCGTCATTACTTCCAGGCTCGCCACTGGCAGGTCCTCGGCGCGTCGGACAATGCACTACATCACGAGCCATAGTTTCTGGATGATCGCGGCTCCTTTGGACAGCGCATCCCCTTTGCTTTGATTGGAGGTCTCCTCCACTGTAGGTGGGACGAGGTGACCGCGCGCTACAAGTTCAAGAATATCTTCCGGAGATAGAGAACATATTCGCTCCTCCTCGTCACAGAAGCAGAACCCGCTCATGATGGCAAATAAAGCATGCGACATTCCCCAGCCTGCGATCTAAGTGAGCATACAGCCAATAGCCTTTATTTGAATGATTCTCTATGTACACTCATCTGATTTTCCTGAACGCTTTGCAGCGGCAACAGGGTCGCATTGACACCCACGGCCACCGCACGACTCGCAAGTGGCATCAGGTTGGGAGGTATTGGAACAGCGCTTGATGAGCTGAACTTGTTCAGAGTCTTGATATACAACCGCAGGTCCGTTGAAGCTCGATCCACCCTCAGCCGTTCCCGCGATCCCTCTCGTGCCCCTTGCTGAATCTGAAACTGTCGCGTGGTGCCCCTTTACCGCCTTCAATCTAGCCTCCTCGAGTTCCCTAGACAGTCTCCGAGCGCCAAGAGCCTGCCGCAAGGCCCAAGATCCACTTCGGCGCGAGCAGGGCTACAACGAAGACGATGGCGGATTCCTTCCGATTGAGCGCGAGATACCAGGCCCACTAGGCGGTTCTGATGAAGACACTGTGATCTTTGGATGGCTGTCGCTTAGGTGCAGGGATGTTGTGGTGCACTGCGAACCAGACACACGCAAGGATCATGCAGCACTGCTGGCGACATTGGAGATTATGAATGAGGAAACAGCGGTGGTGGGATAGGGTTGGATGATGGTATTGACGGCGCGGGCATTAACGATATCCAGAGCGCGTATAAGAGGATAAATTGTCCAAAAAAGTGGAGGTTGCATAGGTGTTTGGATGTTCGAGTGAAGAGGATCTCGGAATGTGGTGATTCAAAGACGATGACTGGCTGTATATATCGGTGTAATTGTACATCGAGGTGATGACTCTCCAATGAAGGCACTGCCGGGATAAGGGCACATGCGTTAAGCACGGTAGATCGCAGGGTAAGTCCGCTAATTTGGGTCCTGCTCTGATCAGCGTGGGCACTGCGAGGTGAACCGGAATCAGGTAGGCGCTTGGACTGTGCGTGAGCGATATCATCCAAGATCCGCTTCTTGGGCCACACTACGCCTCCCAGAGTTGTCACATGCGTTCAACCTGAAGAGGAGGGTCTATCAGAGGCTGAGCACAAGGAAAGCCGCAGGAACGATAGTGTCAGCGGCAACGAGGTTCAGCTGGGAGACGGCGAAATGAAACTTCGAAGTTTCGTCTAAGTTCCAGCTGCAACGCTGTAGCGTCAAATGTCATGCATCAGAATCCAGATCGCAGTCCGTTGATTTTATATCCCATTCTGATCAACTAGCCTCCTTAATTCTTTGGGCCACTGCGGTTCCCGAAATAGCCACAGATGCTTGGACCCCAAGCTTGAATTCAAGATCCTGCTCCGATGCGTGTGGGGCCAGTGACGGGCATAGGCGATAGTGATGAGTGGGTGTGTCAAGCAGGACCGGAGCAAGGAACCCGTCGGGCCGTCGGCTGAAAGGCGTGGCCGGTCTTTTTGCTCTTGCTTTCCCGCTCCGAGGCTCATCGGCACATTCCTTTGCAAAACGAACTCCTCGTTGTCTTGGTTTAAGAAGTGTCCGAGCAGCCCGAACCCCGACGATGAGGCTACCTACTCTCGCGTCCAGCGGGAGCTTGCAGACGACAGCGAGGATCTCAGCTAGTGAAGCTCGCGTCCGCGTCTATCATTCTTTTGATTCGATTTCTCTCAATAACTCTTCTCGTTGTCGTACTGGAAGTTGGCACAATCCGGCACCTCACATCTCGTTTCACTGCTGGCTTCTCTCTCGTGGGCAATCGCTTATTTGTGATACTAGAAAAGCGCACCAAGACTGCGCAAGTCCGGGACTTGAACGTCCTGATTGCTTGCATTCGCCCGCCGTAGGATGTACACATACGATACGGAGCTATCTGGGCAACATGCCTGCACAGCCAGGCCTGTGTCGAGTTTCGATGCACAACGACCTTCCGCCCATGCTCAACATCTGCGCATTCATGTGGTACGTACTCAACTTGTTCATTCTCCTGGCATCATGTTCTCCTTCAGCCCGAGTCACTGATTTGAAGTCCATAGCGCATCCTGCAAGAGCGATCCCAGTGGGTTCCATCCAACCCCGGTGCCCGGTGCATGACTGCGAGGACCAGCCAACTAGGTGAGCAAGTACTTTTTCGTGCTCGTTTTGTGTCACAAACCGGGTTCGTTTGAAGTACATCTCTGCGGGAAGGCAGTGGTAGCTGGTGGTGAGGTGATGCCGAGTATGCGAAGCTAGGCGATGTCGATGGGGACGCTACACCGGGATCGTTTGTGCGTACTCGCTGCTCCTTTGTGTTTGCTGCATTTCTCTCGCCTGCCTTGCAATTGCCGTCTTGTGATGTTCTGCTCCTTCTGGTCTCTTCCCCGTCTCCGGCGTCTCACGCCGTGCCCTTATCCCAATTCCATCGTATACGTTATCTGACCATATTTGGGTCTCTCATCTTGCTCTTGCATTTAAAGTTTGTGTGCTATCATCTTCAACCTCCCCGGCAAGATTCACAAGATACAAATACGGGCTTGCGCATCTCCCCCCCGGCAGTTCTGACTGTAACCACCCCCCACCGTTCCTCTCGGGTTTCTCTCCCCACCATCTCGTGCTCCTATCCATTCAAAAAACGCTGATCACAACTCTGCAGTGCTCGGTGATGCGTCTTTCTCTATGACTTCGGTGCCAACAGGCGCCCACTGGCCTCCCGGGTAGCCTTAATGGCTCTATCACACCCTCTCGTCTGGACGCCTCTGTTTGCTCTAATAATACAATTCGTCTATACATTCTTCATCTTTTTTCTCTGACAGTAGATTTCGCAAATGTTGCTGGGATGCCATGCATTACCATGTTCCTTGCGCCTTTCCCGTGCGCGAATCTCGGGTCATCCCTCTTCGACTCGACTTCTCACACACACGAGTCAGGTTGATCTCTCTCTCCGGCGAGACCTGGCTCGCTTCGAGACATCCGACTGCTTCAAGGTGAGCTGAGCGAAGCACGCTACATCACCCGCACTGACAACGGCATAGAGCCTGCTACTAGCTGGCCGCGCTGCAAAAATTCAACTATGAGCATATGAAAGACACTGAGCTGATACAACTAGTTGAGCTCCAGAGCTTTCGAGCTATACGGCATAAATACGCTGCCTATTCCACCAGATAGATCAGGAATGCATGGATAAATGGATTGATATGGAAGCAAAGCAGTAAATAGACGATTGAAATGAGATCAAATATGAGGTATAAAAGTAGTCCACTGAATGGTCTGGTATGCGCCGACGGGGAGCCCTCTGAGTGATGCAAATGAAAGGAAGATGAGAATGAGGCGAGCGACGACATAAATGATGGCAATGAGGGTGTACAGGGCGCCCGTTAAGAGCACCATGGCTGACCCGTCAGAATCGGGATCACCGGCAACCATGACGGTCACAAGGTAGGCAACTGCGAGAGTGACTGGAGCCACGATAATGGCAATGGCGGATGATCGCCACAGCTGCAATTCAAGGGGTGTTTGGAACTTGGAGTACCAGGCGATGCAGTGCATCGCGCCAAAGGCCATCGCCACCAAAAGTGCAATGATGTCGGCGATCATGGCGTCATCTTTATCGGCGTTCCCGGCCCAAAAGGTTGGGACGCGTTTGCATTGGCGCAAATCCACAAAACTGTCTTGCCATCCTATGACGTAGCTGAAGATCCGCACCCAAACTGAATCACTCTCCTCTAATTCCTCGTCCTCCACTTCCTCTTTAGGCACACGAATAGCGCAGGCAATGTTGAGCGGCTTGTCCCACCAAGCGATGTACATGGCGACAGTCATCACCGTGTATGCGAGGGTCATAACCTCCAGGGTCGTCACGGGAAGGTGCTCGACGCGTCGGGCAATACATTGCAAAACGAACCAGAGTGTCTGGAGGATCGCGATTCCTTTGGACAGTGCATCACCCTTACTTTGATTCGAGATCTCCTCCGCTGTGGGTGGGACGAGGTGGCCACGCGCTACAAGTTCAAGGATGGTCTCTGCAGATAGAGGATGTAGTGGTCCATTTCCGTCGTAAGACTGGAATCCACCCATGGTGACCAAGAAAGCGTGCGACATCCCCCAGCCTGCATGAGATATTAGTCGACATTCTACACGGATTATTTAGTACGCACCCTTGTCTGCCTTTGCGATATTTTGCGCAGCGACGAATAGGTCACATTGACTGCCTGGCGCGGCACACTGTTCGCATTTGGTAACAACTCTGCGTGCATTTGGATGGCGATTGATGAGCTGAATATGTTCATCGTCCGTGCGGCTCGCTGGAGACCTGTCGACGCTCGAGCGTCCATCAGAGCTCCCGGCGACCTCTTCCGCGTCCCTTTCCGAGTGTGAAGCCGCTAATTGTCTCCCGTTTTGCGCCTCTATTGCCATCAATCTAGCTTCCTCGAGATTCCGGGACAATCCCCGAGCCGTAATGGCCTGCCGCAAAGCCCAAGCTAAAATCCACTCCGGCGCGAGCAGAGCTACAACAAAGACGATGGCGGATTCCCTCTGACCGAGAACGAGAGACCAGGCGCGCTGGGTGGTTCCGATGAAGATGTTGGGATGTTGGGATGGCTTTGGGTTGGGTGCGGGAACGTTCCGGTGTACTGCGAACCAGACACACGCCAGGATTGTGACGAGACAGCTCTGTACGATGTCGTTCAGAGTCCTGCAGCTGTCGATGTAAATGCATCTCTGCGAAGAGTCAGTAACGTTGGTGACATCGGAGATTATCAATGAGGAGACGTTGACGGTGGGAATGGAAGTGATATCTGTGTCGACAGCGCGGGCGTTGACGCCACTGAGAATAATCACGAATAGCGAGATCGTCCAAGAGAGTGAAGGTGGCATAGGTGTGTGATTGGAATAGCGTCTGCGATTCAGAGCTCGGAATGTTCGACTTCTGAGAAGGTGGGGATTTGAAGGCGATAGCTAGCGATAGATATAAGCAAAACGATGCAACAAGGTCCAGACACGCATCGAGGGTTGAAGGCGTATGTAGCTAGCTGGCGATTTTGAAGAGCGGTCGATCACAGGATAGGCACGCAAATGTGGCGTTCCGCTCTATCTGCGCGGCGAATGCAAGGTACACCACTAGGTAGGCGTTTTGATCTTCCAGCGCGATGATATCCAAATTTGGCCACTACGCCTCCGAAAAACTTCGTAGATACTCAGTGGGGGCTTCAAAGACAAAAACTGGCGATACATACAAGTGCCATCGCACAGCAAAGCGCAAGCTCGCCTGGAGGAGTAAAGGCACACGGAACTAGGCGGCCAGTGTGAAGAGCGATAGATCCCGTTAATATGGCATTCCGCAGCGTCCAAATTCATCCTTCGACCTGTGTATGGCGGAGATGCGCGGTTCAGATCCCCTTTGAAATCACCCACTAAGGTGGATATTGTCAAGGTATCGCCCACATGCGGCTGACCGGAAAATGTGAAGGCCGGTAGGTGCCAGAGAAGCTTCACGATTTTGGCATCCTGCTTTGATGAGCGTGCGTCCAGCGAGCCTCCAGGTACACATTCAGCGCTGAGCATATAGACGCCTTGAGTTTTCGAAAGCGATAGTTAGGATCATTCCTGCTTAGTTGGGCGACTGCGCCTCCCAAAGTGGCCATAAATGTTCGGAATGGTACGCTAATTCCGATCTGGCCTATGCTTCTCGGCCCAAGTGACTGTCATGCTTGAATAATCTTCTCGTCAGTCCGAGTACAGACAATTTAGGAGAAGGGGAAGGCTTGCATCGAAGAAATATCCAGGAAATGCTGATGAGGGCCAGGAAGGTGACTGCTAGCATAATCACTGACACAACATGGCCAGCGCTGCAGCGTAAGTCGATCAGTGCAAAGCGATAATATTCACGAGCAGAAACAAGGATTGAAAGGAATTGCGCATGACACGACAGGAGCAATAATTGCACACGGTGTTTCGGACCGGGTTATCGATGCCGAGTAATTTGTTATACAGTATAGACCCCGTCCATGGGACAACCCCCGTCCTTGGGACAAACACTTCCTGCCATCGCATTTCTCTTCCGTTGGCTTAGATATTTTGGATTTGTGTTAGTATAGCATATATACATCATGTAAAAAATATGGAGCTCATTTGATGACCTGTAGCGTTGTAAAACACCATAATAGAGCACCCAAAACTGAAATCTTCGTTTTTTGAGATTACGGGAAGGTTTTGAAAGATGTTGAGCGCACCTGAAGAGTCAGAATAAAATTCTTTGGATTCACAAGCATAGGACTTAAAGATTGCTCAAAAGATTAGAGCAAAAGGTTGAGATTTCGAGGCTCTAGAAAATCGGCCATTCTGGAGTCTGACATCTGTCAATACGAATTGAGGAATTACAGGTATTGACAGTGGACCTGACAGCAATATTCCCACGTCCCAAGGTTGTCCCAAGGACCCGTATTTGTGGCGTTCCGAGCGGCTACACCAAGTTACTTATCATACACTCAAATTTGAATCAAATGATTATTCCTCTCTCACATAGATGCTTAAGATACATATTGGTAGATCTATGTACTCAGAAATTTGCGATTTGTGTATATACGAGGGAGAGATAGAACCCGTTTAGTTGTGTCCCAAGGACGGGGCCTATACTGTAGCTGTCACCGTCAGAAGGCCATACTCATTTCGACACAACTTCGACAACTGAAAGCGCTCAACTACAAGTTCTACTTCGAATCCTGCCACTCTAGATCTGATCTGGTTGAGCTGTTCGCACTCGGGCCCAACACATATCATCGATAACCTCTACTCGACAGTTTCACCTCACTTCATGGCATGCAACGCGGATGGCGTTCTAATACTATGTTGTTCACGAATACACTATGTTACCACATCATATGCGTGCAGAACCCCGCAGAACCGACCACAATGCACAGCCAATCAATTGCAAGTAGACGTCAGGGCGCTCTAGGACTAAGTCGGGGCTCGAGCTACGCCTTTCCACGGCAGTGCCGTCTGTTTGCCGAATCGTAAACGGGTCTATGTCAACCCCTTGTTGCTCGCTCGAGATAGTCACATACACCCTCCATAACATCCCCAAGTCAATGAAAGGTACCGACAAGCGGGTCGTCGTTATCGGCGCAGGGTGAGCTCCTATGGTTTAGATTCTCCTAAACCGTGTGAAGCTAACCAAGTCGCGTGCAGGATAGGCGGATTGGGCACCGCGATTGTGCTGAAGGAGAAAATGGGCTTCGAAAACTTCACAGTCAGGGTTTCAAGCTTAATTAACGGACGTCTTCGATACGGTGCTCACGCGTGCGACACAGCTATTCGAAAAAGGCCTTTGATGTCGGCGGGACATGGACCTAACCAGTGAGTCCCCTTCCCCGCCCAAGCCAGTCCAACGACATCTAACCCATACCTCCGGTTCAGTGCGCGGCCTCCGACGTGTCAATGCACCTGTACAGTCTCTTGACCGCACTGTGCCCGCACTGAAACACGGGCGTCGTGATGCAGCCGGAGTGCACGCCTACTGGTCAGAGCTCACGGCGAAGCACAGTCTCAGGCCCCACATAACGTTCAACTCGCATGTCGTCGCCGCGGAGTGGGATATGGCGCAGCAGCTGTCTCACGTCTGCACAGGAGACGCTGCTCAACGGCGATGCGGTAGAGGAGGGTGGTGGACGCCGGAGTGTTGATAAGCGCCACGGAGAGCTTGGAGCAGACGCTTGGCGGATATCGAGGGCCTGCGGGCGCTCACCGGGACTGGTTTCACTCCGCTCGGTGAAAGCATGGCGTGCAGCTTAAGGGGAAATGTATGGTCGTGATAGGCAGGGGTCTTCTGCGTGAGTACTACCTCACGCTTGCGGGTAATTCGCTGGCTGACCGACCGGCTGGCGCGTATACAGGATCCAACCTGTGCCTAAGCTGGCGCAGGATCCCTCTATCGAGGTCGTCCAGTTCATCCGCGCCCCGTTGTGGTGCATCTCCAAGGTTTGTCGGCCCCCCCTGCCCACGGTGGCTCACTGACACTAGCGTTCTCAATCGTTAGGTTGAGGTAGTGTTATCCAGCTTCGTGCAGTGGATATTCGCCTACGTCCCCGGGGGGTCATGGGTATGTACCGCAACCATATATTCCTGACCCTCCATCTTCCATCTTCCTCTCCTTCTGGCCTTTTGATCACCGCATGTGCTGACTCCAACGCAACAGAGCGAGATGTGGCCGCTCAATACAACAAGGCCGTCTCAAGCGCATGCAGCAAAACTGTCCGCAAGAATACCAGCAAGTGATGACGCCCGACTGCCGTACGCCCTTCTTGCCTCTCTCGATGTACTCAAAAGCTAACAGATTCATTGATACTGGATATATGAACGACAGCGCCCAGCTGCAAGAGGCTCCTCTTCGGCACTGGTTACCACCGTGCGCTCGGCCAGCTGAATGGGTTTGTCAGGTTCGGCGGGGTGGCGTGGATCACCAGCGGGGGTCGAGACGACGCAGGGTGCGTTCAGTCATATGTGTCTCCCTTTCATGATGGCAAGCCTGACGTTTGACCGCGATCACAGGCGAGGAGATCCCCGTCGATGTCATCATCTTCGTGACTGACTTCACAGTTGTAAGTTCCTCCACGTCGTCCCACACAAATCGCATATGCAGACTGCTCTCCTTGACAAGTACCCGTTCCACGTTAGCGGCGTCGATGGCAAGATTATTCAGGGGTAGTGCAAAGAGCACGGCGGCCCCACGGTGTACCTGGGCACGACCGTCCCGGGGCTTTCCAACTTCTACATGGTCTCAGGGAGCGCTCTCTCCTCGTCATCTCCTTATCAAGTCGCAATCAGTAAAGCATTGTGCTGACTGACATGACTCTCGGGACTAACCACGGTGACATGACATGCCTCCGTGATATTCATGGAGGTCCAGACCCAGTACATCCTCAAGATGATCGCCCCCGTCCTCTACGGTGCTGCGTCCTCGTTTTCCGTCACGCCCGCGGCATGCGACGCGTATAACGCCAAGATCCGGCGGCGGCTGGAGGGCTCGGTGCTGACGCAGTGCGTATCGTGGTACCGCGCAGAGGGCGGCACGGGGAAGGTAACGAGCGTGTTCCCAGGGCCGATAACGCTGTTCTGGTGGTGGATGCGGAAGCCGGTGTGGGGCGATTATGAGGTCATGGGTGGGGAGAGGTGGAGGAAGGTGAGGAGGGTGGTTGGCATTGCTGCTTTGGGGGTGACGTCGGTGGGACTGAGTCGCGATTAGTAGGCGGGGGAGTCTGGGATGAGGAAGATGAATAAGTACGCAATTCTGGTTTCGTGGTGTGTATGTGTTGCTGACCAGATTGCCCGACAGCCGATCTATGATGTTGTTTTGTCTCTCAAGGACGCTGTTGGTGGGCGATAAGGAATGAAGGAAGACAAGATTATGAATGTATACCACTAAAATTTGACTCATGTGATATAATCTAATATGCCTATTTTGAAGTAGTCTGATGATATGAGGGTAGGCAAATTTAGTCAATCCTGACCGCCTCTCGCTAAGGCTTTTGCAACCTTCAACATAACCCAACCTACTGATGTCCTCGACGATATGGGGTCCCGTGTACACGTTCCGTATCTTTGTGCCAGATCATAGTGGGGCTGCATTCCAATCTATTCCTAGATTCTGTCCCCTTTGTTCCTCCAGGATAATGTCACAATACCTCACGGTGTTCTCAGCACAGCTCACAAGGCATCACTTATCCCACGATGGAGGTTGAATATCACCCGAAAGGCTAAATATTGAATTGGCTATGTCTGCCTAATAAATCCGGAACACTTAGAGAAACGGATTGATATGGAAATGAAGCAGTAAAACGTCTATCAAAATGAGATCAGATATGAGGGACAAATGTGGTCCAATGAACGGTCTGGTATGCGCTGGCGGGGAGCACTTTAAGTGATGTAAATGAGAGGCTGATCAGGATGAGGCGAGCGGCGATATACATGAGGGCAATGGGTATGTACAGGACACCCACTGTGGTCTCCCCATCAAAATTGAGGCCCAACGCGATCAGCCCACCCACAGGGAGTGCCACAACGAGAGCGGCTGGAACAGCGACGATGATGATGGCGGAATACCGCCACAGCTGCAGTTCAAGGTCTGATTGGAACTCGGAGTACCAGGCAATGCAGTGCATCGCGCCAAATGCCATCGCCACCAAAAGCGCAAAGGCGTCGGCCTTGATGGTTTTATTATCGTCGGCGTTCCCGGCCCAAAATGTTGGGACTTGTGTGCATTTGCCCAAGTCCACCAAGCCGTCCTGCATACCAATGACGTAACAGCCGATCCGTCGCCAAATCGAAGCGCCGATGCGTTCCCCGGCTTCCTCGCTGACTGCTTCGATGTCATGTTTCTCGACCTCTGCTTTCTGCACGCGGACTGGACAGCTGACGTTGAGGGGCTTGTCCCACCAAGCGATGTACATGGCGACAGTCATCACCGTATACGCGAGAGTCATAACCTCCAAACTCGTCACTGGAAGGTTTTCGGCGCGTCGGGCGATACACTGCATCACGAACCACAGTGTCTGGACGATGGCGACTCCCTTGGACAGGGCATCACCTTTGCTTTGGTTGGAGATTTCCTCAACTGTGGGTAGGACAAGGATGCCGCGCTCGACAAGCTTGACAACGACTTTAGGAGATAGAGGATGTAGTGGCTGGTTTCCGTAGTAAAGCTGGAATCCGCCCATGCCGATGAAGAAAGCGTGCGATCTCCCCCAGCCTACATCAGATATCAGCAAAAACTGAATGTCAATTATCTGAGACGCACGCTGATCCTTTTTTTCTACACGCTTTGCAGCAGCCACAGGGCCACAATCATACCCACGCCCACCGCAATTTTTGCATGTGGCATCGGATTGGAATGTACCGGGAGGGCGCTGGATCAGCTGGACTTGTTCAGAGTCGTCGTGTATAGCTGCAGATCCGCCAAATATCGGATCACCCTCAGCACTTCCCGCTCCCGCTCCCGCGCCCTCCTCCGAATCTGAAACCGGCTCCCTTTGCACCTCTGTTGCCCTCTCGAGCTCTCCAGCTAATTGCAGGGCCACGAACCTCTGTCGCAAAGCCCAAGCTAAGATCCACTCCGGCGCGAGCAGGGTTACAACGAAGACGATGGCGGATGCCCGCTGATCAAGAACGAGGTACCAGACCCGCAGGGCGGTTCCGGTGAAGACGTTGGCATGTTTGGAAGGCGTTCGCCCCCGTCCGGGGATGTTCCGGTGGACTGCAAACCAGACGCACGCAAGGATCGTCAAAAGACAGCTGACGACGATTTGGTTCAAGGTTCGGCAGGCCTTGATATCGGTGCAGCTCTCCGAAGAGGCAGTGACGTTGGAGAGATTGGGGATGATGAGTGAGGAGACGGCGGAGGTGGAAAGGGATGGTATGGTGGTGTCAACAGCGCGGGCATCAACGCTGCCCAGAGAGCGTATAAGAAAATGCATTGTCCAAAAAAGTAGAGGTGGCATAGGTGTTTGGATGTTCGAGTGAAGAGGATCTCGGAATGTGGGGATTCAAGGACGATGGCTGGTATATATCCGCGCAAATATACAGCAAGGCGAGGACCTCCAATCAAGGCACTAAAGTGATATGGACGCATATGTCAAGAACGGTAGATCGCAGGGTAAGTCCGCTAATTCGGAATCCCGCATCAGGAAAATATTTAGGAGGTTGGCGGAGGTTGAGACTGGTCTCAACCCACCAACCTCCGCCAACGACGTTGGCAATTTGAGACCGGTCTCAACCAGTTGGCAACCTGACGCATCTGGCTAGTACTATTTACGTTCTCGCTGCATCTTGCATTTCAATCTCATTTCGATCGCAATTTCGGTGCTTATGGCTTATGCTGTGGGTGTCACTGACTAAGTTCGGAGATAGCAAATGGCAAAGACGGTGGAGATTCGAGAATTTTATCATCATTATTGTCAAATTTACGTACTGTATGTCGCACTTGAAATACTATACTCTACAGTTACTCTACAGACGCGGACATATACAGTACGGCGCGGAAATGTTATAGTACTGCCAGTGACGGAGTACTACAAGCTGTGGCGATGGATAAGCCAAGGATTATGAGAAGGCTCAGGGCCGCGAAGGAGGAATCCCGTGTAGTACAACAAGGGTAAGGTGAGGGGAAGAGGGGAAATAATGAGACATGAACGAGACAGAGGCTTCCTTATATAGGAGCGGGGAGCTCTTGTGAGGCCGCACACGAGTACGGGAGCTTCGAGTTCATTTTTCTTCGCTAAGTACAAAATCTTCTCACCGATTGTATCTACAGTTACGGCTGTGAGCTCAATTGGTAAACTAGTATGAAATATGTCCAGATTGTGTTCCCGATTGACCGGTTGGCAACCTACATTGTGAGTTGCCAACTGGTTGGGCGGTTGGGCAGGTTGGGAGCTTTTTTATTTTCCTGATGCGCTCTGATCAGCATGGGCACTGCGAGGTGAACCACGAGGTAGGAACTTGTAGCGTGTGAGAGCGATGGCATCCAGGACTCGTTCCACTTGAGCTCGCTCAACATTCAGATTGGTCCCTGGTCCCTGATGGATTCCGATCTGGCCTACTACCCGGAATACATTTCATCTTCGGAGATAAAGCGAGAAGACCAACTCTAAAACTCTAAAACTTGAATGGGAGGGTCTATCGGATGTGCTCATTTCGTTTTCGATTCAGTCACTGATGACACGATGTGAATAGTCGATTCATCTTTTCTAGCAGATGTGAATGTTCATCCGTTCAGCGACGCTTGCAACGCACAAGCGACCGTAGCTAAGTGGCATAGGAGAACCGGGATTCCAGCTTTGCAATGTCAACTAAGTCGATTGCATGCAGGCCAAGTTGGTTCAGAATAATCCACGAGGCGCGGATTGCTTGAAAATTGAAATTGGTCTCACCCTCAGCCTGTATCGAATGTGTCTGACAATAAAATCGATTTAGCTAGGTTCCGAAAGCAAGGAACCTGTGTATGTGTTCGAGAAACGAATTCGGCGATCCAGAGAAAAGAAAGGCAGAGAGCTGGCGAAAGGAAACGTAAAGCGTGACACCGATTTGAATCGAATAGGCAATGCATTTGTGTTATCGCACTACTGCAGCGCGATCAGCAACAAAAGGCAGCTAGTGTGAGGACACTGTCGGGCATACAGACATATTATCTGTTCATTCGAAGGCACGAGGAAAGAGGTGCACGAAAGACGGTGTCAGCAGCAGTGAGGTTCAGTAGGGGGCCGACGAAGCTGAAACATCGAGTTGCAGCTGCAAGGCTGTGGCGTCAATGTTGTGTTTAAGGGCACGCGGAGCTACAGCAATGTCCATATCGTTAGGTACACTTTTGATTTCGGGACTTGTGAAATTTTTGTTTATTCAACGCCGGAACAAACAAGTGGCGCCTCCCGATTAGGCAGGT
>KV417486.1:627252-756734 GCA_001630335.1 Athelia psychrophila | reverse complement strand
GTCAATAAGGCCATTGGCAGTCCTTCTTCCGCCGTTGGCGAAGGACTCGGATCGGCCACAGATGAGATTCAGGAGCATAGATGCGCCCATCCGCGCGACTCTGGGCGGAGTCTCGTCTTTATTGACACTCCAGAAATAGGTGGCAGATATAAAACCGCTGCAGATGTGCTGTGGGCGATTTCAAGGTGGCTGACTGAAGAGTAAGCTGATCCCCTTCCCCTTTTGTTATCCTTTGAGCAGAGTTAACATTACAAACGATCTAGATATGAAGGGAACGTCTTGCTTACGGGCATACTGTTCATGCATTGCATCACCGACAATCGAGTACCTGGTGGCGATACTGCGCAAATGAGGACGCAGTTGTTGCAGGCGCTTTGCGGAAGAAGTGATCTGCGAAACGTCGTACTGGTCACGACTATGAACGACACACCTATGAAGGGGACCGTCAAAGACGATCGGTTGGTTGACCTGCGAAAGAACTTCTGGATGCCCATGATCTCCAATGGCTCTCGGGTTGATTCGAGCTATCGTCACACCCCAGAGTCGGCTTGGGACATCCTGAACCAATTCGAAGAACTTCGCCCGCCACAGAATAATCAATCATAATTAGCTGGTGAGTGCGATCCGAAGGGCAATGACTCATACTGACCGCTTGCCGCAGCATGGTCCTTCCCACTTGAACCGTTTTCTTCTTTACTTATCACGTTTACGATCCCTGATAGGAGTCGTGTTAGCGTTAGGGATTCATATGTATATGCATCACATACGAGGCGTAATTTATTCCATTCTATCCCTACATCATGTGCACGGCACCGCATCTGGCTGCTGGCAGCACATTCAAAACAGTTGCGTGCGAGTGAAACCGAGAATTATACCCACAAATTAGGAGCCACTTATCCCATCCCAGTGTCCTAATGTATGGTTAGAGGCAAGTTAGAGTTGGTTTAAAATGTCATTTGATAAGCCATCGCGCTTTTGAAGGTGATACATGAGCGAAAACGTTCTTCAAATAAAGGTGAGATGTTCGAGTCGACTAGAGGGTAACAGGCACTAGTTTTCAGTTGGGTGGGCAAAATAAATGTAAGTACTGAAAGATAGCAGCTTCAGCAGCGGGGTCAGGGACATGAGAGTATGGTAGAGAATTCCGCGGCCGCCTGTCAGCGTTCTGACGCAGGTCAATTTGTGTCAGCTGATCGGCCGGCCAGCGAATGTCCCTCTTCAAACACGACCCGTGGTCGTATTCACTGTTTGGGCGTGTTTGAAGGTCATTCATACACTACATGAGGCTCAACCTATTTTGACGTGGCAGGTTTCCAGGAATTATCTGTGCCTTACTACTGACTGAGCATTGCTGAGCTGGAGTATCTGCGCACCCCGAAACGGTGTGGCGGCGCGCTGGATATGTTCCGGGTCAGTGGCCAGACAAGGATATCCGGAGTTCATGCAGGTTCGATCGAAATTGTCTGGTGTTTGCCATCGGGAGACTATGTCAGTGGCGTACAGAACAACAGCTGAGGATTCAATCTGTCTGATTCTGTTATCGTTTTATCTTGATTCTCCATCACAATTCCATATCTTGAGATCTCGGTCAACCTAGTACGACACATCCCTTCGGCGTTTCATTTGCACTACGCTATTGACAGAAGCTAGCTTATCTTGAGCTAATTAATTGTGCGCTTTCAACCTTCAAAGCATATGCTTTGTCGATGCTTTGACAACTTCCCCCATGATCGATGGACACATTGCGTGTGGTGACTGTCCAGCCTCGGTCAGTCGAGGCAACAGTGTAAGGGACTACTGTCCAGGTCCTCAATCTCGTACTTATCCTGTAGGCTTTGCTAGACGAAGGGCTCTCCAATTGTTGGGCGGCCAAGGCAGTATGCCCCATGAGATCTGGTGCTGCCTGCAAGCGTCCCGGGGGACATCAAAGGCATAGGAAGAGATCTCAACGACGTGGACTTCGCATGGACAGCACGAGAGCTGTTGAACGTTGAAGTGTTGCGAGGGTTCCGGGACCTTTAGGATGACGCGAATGCCAACACCGAACAGGTGTCAGACTCATCGCCCTGAGACACATGGTAGAATGTAGCAGTCCGCAATGCTCGCCTAGGCTTGTAACCGCCTGTATATACACAGTACTTGTCCGTCACTTTCCAAAGTCCCTGACCCACTTAGCTTCCATTTGGGCCCATTTCTTGAGGCGTCTGGCTTGCTTCTTCTTTTCTTTCTTGGCCGTCTCGGAATCACTGGACGTGGTGTCCATAGGCTGACACTGAAAATCCATGTCTGGGTCCGTAGAAGAAATCACAGGTAGTGGCTGAATCTCGTCAAAATTAAGTTCAACAATGTTGCGAGTGCGAAAATGGGAAGGGACTAATGCTGATCGCTCATCGACCAAGTGCGAATGAGGGTTGGAAAAAGCAGATATGTCGGCCTCGATCAAGCCCGAGCGTACTTCTTCGAACGCTTTCCAAGCATGGTAGAGAGTAGTCGTAATTTGCAACACATCTTCGCCAGAGTCTTTTCCGGTGGCAACACAGTGTCTGCACAACTCATGCGAGACATCAACAGTGGCTTTAAGATTTTCTGCACAAATAAAGTCGCTGGCCATCTTAATGGTGTCAGCCTTGTTACTGACCTAAAATGACACATGCATTAGAAGCCGAGCAATTGGTGTAAACAATTTACCTGATGGGCGCAACCTGCCAGGATGAACACAGTGCCACCCATGTACTGTTTGATGGTATAAGGCCGAATCCCGCAACTTCTATAAAGATGTTCTAGCAGTTCCTGAGTGAGGAAGATACTTTGAGAGTGGATGGGATCACCGGTCTGGTGATAAATGCCTTCATCCAGAAGAAACCGTCGCAGAGTGAGTGAATCTTCGGCACTGAATATATGCCATAGAGCATATCCGTCACTGCCGTTGTCAAGTTTAGAAGCCCATATGAGAAGGTTGACTGCTGATGTTACATCCATGTGCAAAATTGTGGAGCCAACATTGAATGTGTTCAGAGGAGTCGCCTTGGCGATGTACATTTTTGGGCCTGCAAATACTATATGATGAATATGGCTAAATACAGTGTCATGGAAGAAATGGAACCTAGATCCAGAAAAACCCCATTGGTAGGGAAAAAGGATGCATAATTAAGCACCCCGTCTCTGCGAGTATAGTCCCCAAATGGGACACCATCCTGGAATGCCTTATCTAGGTCGGGGAATATGTCTCCAAAATCTTCCTTCGGTGGCCAGTCCTGGTGAAGTTCTTGTCAGTCCGATCAATTGATATAGCCGCAACCTTGCACACCTTCAACTTCCAGATCTCGCCATCTACCTGCAGCCTGCCCATGGTGGCCATGAATTCAGCCACCGTGATCACCCGCGTCTCACCAGTCTCGCAATTAATGATTGTGACACGATGGGCTCCATGCCTCTGGGAGAAATAGTTAGGACCCCATTGAGATGTCCCCTTTAGTTGGATGCCTTTGACTATGATAGGTGTTCCAGTTGACCACTGCTGTTTAAAAGCGAAGTAATCGTCCTGTCGTAGTACCGGAGCCTCGGGATGTTCGACACTCTTTTCCACACTTGAAGAATGTTAGCATCTATGGTCTGATCAAAAGACTTGGAATAGCAAGATGCACCTGAACTTCTCCTTTGAGGGTGTAAAGCCAGCTTCAAGAGCTATGCTCATCTTCCCGATTGTCTCGCAGAGTTGATCTTCTTGAAACCAGCTGACCGGGATGAGTTGATGTGAAGATATTGATTGCTGGCTGACGCAAATACAGGGGGGGGGCGACGTTTGAAGACTGCACGCAAACAATCAGAGCGAGGAATGATGACAGCAGGCACATCACTACCGTCTGGAAGCCTTTAGAGCAATCTCCGCAGAATTCCTCACCACAGCTAGAACAGAAGGTGCGTCCTCCGAACGGAGTTGCAGCACGTGCATCTAACGTGGATGTCAGACCGCTAATGTAAACTCGTGCTGTAGAAAAACGCGATGAACATACCGCAAAGCTCCCTTTGCTCGTTTACCACATCTTGGATCAGGAGTTTGGCTTGTTTAAGGTGAGCCAATTCTTCCTTGAGGATAGGTAGAAGAACTGGGACACAAGCTGTCTGCAATATGTGTATCAGTTTCCGACTCGTGAACTGGCAAGGTAGTGAGATTTGACTTGCTTGCATGTTATTTACATCATCCTTTGTTGGGTTCCGACTGAACACTTCACGGAATATAGGATGTATGACAGAAGACTTCTGCAGGAAGGAAACACCCGGATCCAACAGTGACTTCCCATCTTCTGCAAAGTGAAAGTTCCTGTACCCTACGCCATGAATTCAGAGCGCAGTAGTTGGAAGAATATGGTGGATGCCATGCATACCTGCAAAGCGACATTTGTCTCCACTCGCTGACAACCGTGATCCTCAGCTTTTCCGTTTGATGCACAGACCACATCTCGGCGCAACAGGCGCAGAGCTATCCAGTAGGGTGGAGATGTTCTTCGGCAGTGAGGCGAGAATTCGTATGAGCTGTGGTGGGCGGGAGGGACCATCGGAGATAACTACGAGAGCTCGATTCTGCGAACATATTGCGTCGAGCCAGCCTGGGTTGCAAACGAGACAAGGAAATTTTAGTTACTAGACGCAAATCGCGACTGGTGTGGAGGGTGGGGGAAACCGAGAGTAGCTAGTTTTACGCAAGGAGGCGATACGGCGAGTATGGCTGGAAGCAAGAGACTTACGCCGCATTCGCTGCTGTCGCAGAGATCAACTTGTGGCACCCGCATCTCTCATACATGTAGACCTCATTTTTTGATTTCACTGTATACTCAGTACGGATCTCAATAGTTCTCTTTGAACGGTCAAAGCAGATCCAACATATCAATTTGGCACCCTCGTTTGATAATTTTGTAGTGAGCACAGCGCAACTGCCGAAGAAAGCGAGTGCCGCACGGGTTAGATCATCACCCAGCGTTCACCACCCCCGACTCGCAAAGTCTTGCACCATGCATTCCGCCGACTCCTTCATCGTGCGATAAAGATTTAATGCAAATTTAACGCGTAAAATTATGAGGTATATAAACGTATACACTGTACAGCTTTCTTGCACGATGCAATCAAAGGCCTGTAAAACTAGACACAATGTAAAACTGCGTGCGCAAAATATCAAACAACCATGGTTCTCGGCATGAGCTTCACCTTGGCTTTTCTCCACAAGCTCGCTCGTTTGGACTTCGAGGTGTCACTGCTAGCTGACTTTTGGTGATCAGCATTCTCAGCTGGTGCGACAGGAAACATCCGAGGCGAACAGAAATTGAAATCTGCGTACGGATCGTCGTCCAATGGGTTGCCCATAGCGATAGCGAGCTTCCTGGCGGTCGGAGGGGCTCTCCGCTCGAGGAGGGAGACTCGGGCTTCAGGGACGGGGCACACACCTGCTGACATCGCCGCCCAGTCGAGCCCGTCAAAATACTTGTGGGATTTGATCTCCGACATGCTCATCATCCGCTGCGAGGGGCGCTTCGCCAACACGCCTTTCAAAAAATCTCTGGAGACGCCGTCGACATTAGGATGGTTGTTGAACCGCAGTGGCGCCTTGCAGATCAAGCGCCTATCGTCCGCATTCAAACACCCGCCCCAAGGGATTCGTCCGCAAAGCATAACATACAGTGTTACCCCAGCAGCCCATATATCTCCCTCGAAAGAGTAGGGGCGTCCGCGGATGAGCTCGGGCGACATGAACGGCCAGGTGCCACAGCTGCTTTGTGTCTGATAGGGGCCTAGAGGCAGAGTTGTGCAGTGCCGGACCGCTCGCTCAGGCTGCGCAGCAAAACTCCTCGCTAAGCCAAAGTCCGCAATGACGAGGTGGCCAGTAGCGCCGATGAGCAGATTGGCTGGTTTGATATCACGGTGGATGACGCCGAGCACTTGCAGCCCATTCAGCCCGAGAAGCAGTTCGGCCATGAAGAATCGGGCGCGCGATGCAGAGAGGGTTCCAGACTTTTCTATCTCGGTGTGCAGATCTCCTAGGGGTGTGTATGGTACCACGAAGTAAAAGTTCATCGTGTCGTGAAAGCTGGCGTCGAGTGACAGCAGGTGGGAGGAGCCGGTGTTGGCTAGCAAGATTTTCTGCTCGAGAAGAGTCGCCTCGAGGTCTTCGGGGTGGAGGTTCTTTTTCCTGATGACCTTGAGCGCAAAAGTGCGGTCGGTGACTCTGTCTCTCACTTGGAAGACTTTAGCACAGCTACCTTCTCCGATCTTGTGAACGATGGCAAGGTCGGACAGTTTCATGTTGCGGCCATTGATTGGTGGGACGATAGGGGGATGTGACTGCCAGGGAAGGCGTCCGGGTGTTAATATTGTCACAGCGTAGGGAGATTGCCTCACATACATTGGGCGACGTTTGATTGGACTTTCTACGTTCTCTGAGTTCTGCGGAGATGGTGCATCAGGGACCAGCGATATCTTGTACGATTTGACTGCGCCGAAGAGGTGCGACCTCCTGTGCTTTGCCTCAGTCTGGACGAGCGGGGCTTTGGCAAGAACGACCTTCCCGGATGATGCACGTTGGAAAAGCATATCGTAGGAGAGGTTGGTGGCTGGAGGGTTGCGGGGACTTTGTGCGATAGAGGTTGTAGTGGTTGAGGAACAAGGAAGAAATAGCATTAGGAGGTCCGACGACAGCCAGTACTATTCTTGGTTTAGGGGGTGGCAAAACAGTTCAGATGCCCTCTGGCGAGACTTGATAACATTTTCTGTTTGAATGCTAAATTCTTTCTGCCGGTTTCAAGCTGATTTTCTATCAAAGTACACCAGGTCACTCGCTATTTTCGACTTATGCCGCAGCTGTCTACCACATGTAAATACTGCAAAGGTCCAGAGTATCAAGTACCATACAATGCATTTGTGGATTTCTTGCATGTTCGCTTCCCACACTTCGGCAACTTCGTTCGAGTGTCATCCCGCCACGATAGCGACGGGGGATCACCGTAACTACTCTGCATTTTTCGCTATGCTGACCTCAAGTGTTGCAGATAACATTGGTGCTACTACATGCTGATACTGCTCACCGTCACTAGTACCAGTACTGCCTGCCCGCCTCTCCGATGGACCTGGCAACCTGGAAGAAAGCCCCAGAGGCCCGCAGCATCGCGCGAACTAGTAGATACAGAGCCTTTCCCCCCTATACAGCGCGTCCTTCACGCACTCCGCAAGGGGGATTCGAACTGTTGTCGGGATACCGGAATCTGATATGCCGGTACAAAAAAATCAAGCCAGGATAACAACTGAGGATACGAAGCACGGCTCCAAGGTTGTGATTTGGCTGTGGCTCTTGAAATCCCCTGACTCGGAAATGCGGTGAACCTGTAGAGCGGCGCTTGCAAATCCCGGAGTAGTCTTACGCCCTCCGAGCCAAAGATCTTCCTCTCACGGATGAATCGGCACTGAGAATCCCAAGTACATCGACATAGAGCCATTGTTAAAGTTATGCACGGCTTTCCGATGCGATATAATTTGAAGCGTTCTAGCCTGCAGACGAGAGGAACGATGATGCTGGGTGGTGCGCACAGGTGACCGGAGCTGTGCGCCTGGGCCAAGGCGCCCAAGCACTGCGTGTGAACTTGTCAGTGTCTTACTTTACAGAGCGCGCCTGCCGCCTAGTGACGTTTTGCAGCAACCCCTCCCCGTATTTCTCCTCTCATTTCTGTGAAACCGCTCCAAACAAAGCACCTCCCCCACGCTGGATGCAGGCGACATGCCGTCGCACGAATCCAAACGACAGAACGCGCGCGCGGCGCTGGACCCGCTGGTCACCGAATCGCCGTTGGCGCCCGGCACGGCGGGCATGAGCAGGATGGAGCTCGTCTCAAAGGCGCTCCTCGCCCCCTTCAACCACAGGAAGTCCGACTCCGCCAAGCTGCTCGCAGAGCGTGAGTACTCAGTACTCAGTCGCCGCACCGCTATCGTGCGCCTGCGGGTCTTACATACAACGATCGCTGACGCAAATTTTGGCTCTTGGTCCCAGTTGCACCCGTCATCATGACCCCGCGCAACATTGGCCACACGGCCACCGTCTCCTCGCGGCCGCGCCACGCAGTGCCCGACTCGCCCCGCCACATGGGCTTCGCGACGCTCGGGCGCGCCCCGCTGCGCATGTCCCTCGGCACGCGGCGCATCACCTCGACGGACCTCCAGATCATAGAGGCCACGGACGAGCTCCTCGAGCTGGAGCTCGAGTCGCCCGGCGCGGGCGAGTTCGGGAAGGAGGAGGCGGGGGTGAGCCTGCTGAAGGGGTTCAACGCGACGATCCCGAGCGCGGACAAGGGCCGCACGCGGCGGCGGATGATGCGCAATGTCGACGCGCCGCGGATTGGGCTGAAGAAGCTGGGGATGCATGCGCGGGGCCTGCTCGTGGACGAGCTGGACGGCGACGAGGAGCACGAGGGGCAGAGTGTGGCGAGCGAGGAGGATGTGGTGGTGGTGGGGCGCACCGACGAGCGGGGACGGAAGGCCAAAGGCAAGCGGAGGGGGCGCGAGAGCCTGAGCACGGCAAAGACGCTCGGGAAGGACGAGCTGAAGCGGCAGACGAAGGAGATACGGAGGGACAAGGAGAACATTCACGTTCGGCGGGTGCGTGCCTAGTATTTTCAGCGGGTACACGCAGCTAATTCTCCGACAGAGTCTCATTCACAGCGAGATTACTGAGATTACTAACAAGATCGAGGCTCTGGATGACATTCGGGTCAAGCTCGAGCAGGACCTTCTGAAATTGCAAGAAGACGACCTGGAACTCGACGATGAGCGTGAGTACTAATGCGACTCGGACTCGTATAGGCGGCTGATATGTGCCGCAGTGGAGGGTGTCAAGGAGCGCCTGGAATTCGAGGAGTCGTCGAGCAGACCGCCGAAAGCCAAGGCAGCGGCCCAGCCCAACCACATCCACCAGAGCTCCCGCAGGCGGAAAGGCCCTGCCTTCCTGCCTTCGGAGCACAACGAGCTGCCGCCCGGCGTCGCATTCATGGTACGCCCAACCCTACATCCTATATACGCGAAGCTACGACACTAACCAACCGCGCGCAGAGCCTCGAAAGCCATACGACCCCTATCACCGCCCTGGACTTCTCTGAGCCGTACGGCACCCTCGTCAGCGCGTCGCAAGAAGACGCGCAGCCGCGCGTGTGGGATCTCTTCTCCGGAACCGAGATTGGCCGCCTGCGCGGCCACCGCGGGACGGTCAAGTGCGTGCAGGTGGAGGACCAGGTCTGCCTGACAGGGGGCGAGGACGGCAACGTGCGGCTGTGGGACCTGCGCCGCGTGGAGGACGACGAGTGGGGCAGAGACGGGGAGGGGGAGATGGTGAGCCTGAGCGATGTGGCGGAGGAGGACGAGGGCCGCCCGTCGGATAGCGAAGCGAGCGACAGGCCCAACGGGATACGCTCGGGCGACAGCGAGGCTACTTCGTCAGAGTCCACCAGCCCCTGTGTCCGCCTGCTGGAGGGCCACAGCAAAGCCGTCACGGCGCTCTACTTCGAGGACGACTGCTTGGTACGCACATCGCGCGCCGCTATCATATTGCCTGTAGTATTTACTCATTGCGCGGGCGCTTAGGTGACGGGCGCGTCGGACAAGACGCTGCGGCAGTGGGACCTGACCACGGGGCAGTGCGTCATGACCATGGACATCCTCTGGGCGATCTCGCAGCAGGCCGCGGCGCCGGCGGGCGGGCCGCTCCCGCACAACATGTTCGCGGGGGCTGCGGCTGCGGCGGGCACGTTCGCGGTGCCCACGCCGCCGTACTCCGACGGGTCCTGGGATATGTACCAGGACTTTGTGGGCGGCGTGCAGTTCTGGGGGTACGGGCTGGTCAGCGGGAGCGGCGATGGCGCGGTGCGCATGTGGGATAGTGAGTCCTTGCTATGCTGCGGGCGAGGTACCATAGCTAACAGTGGTGATATTAGTGCGCACGGGACAAGCGCATCGGACGTTGACGGGCCATACGGCACCGGTGACGTGCTTGCAGTTCGACGAGATGCACATCGTCAGCGGGAGTCTGGACAAGACCGTTCGGGTATGTGCTTGTGCTTGTGCCGCGTATATGACGAATGTCCCCGGGACTGATTGATGTATTGATGTCGAAGATATGGGATTTACGAGCGGGCGGTGCGTATGAGACGCTGCAGTATGACCATCCTGTCACTGCATTGCAGTTCGATACGCGGAAGATCGTGGCAGCGACCGGGGAGAATGGCGTCAAGGTATAGCATGATCCTCCTAAATTGTTAAATTGTTGCCCGACATGGCTGACTCGCGAGCAGGTCTACAACCGGACGAGCATGCAACACTCGACGCTCTCGATCAATGGACACACAAAACCGGCGGAGAGACTGCGATATATGGATCGATATTTAGTTTCTGGTGGCCGGGACTCCGTAGTAAAAGTCTGGTCTTTATAAAGCATACTAATCAACCCACATTATATTCTCTCGGTGCTCGTGAGACTCGAGCTCACAGTGGCAATTGGAAACACGATGTGCAGTGAGTCCTCAAATAGCACTCGTTGCCATCGCCGTCTTTGGTTTCTTGCACTCCCTCCCTGTCGCCGTGTCTGCTCTTCTGGGAATATTCATCCTTAGCCGCGCCGCCACATCATTTCTAGACGGGTTGTCAATTGGGTTCGTCACACTTGTATATTTAGGAACATCGACTGTTGTGGCCCACGGGGAGCATATTGATTAACCAGCTGTTTGCCGCGGTCCAGGTCTTACCGTGACCAGTACTTGGGTTGTATTGCCCCAGTTCAACGTTCAAGCTTCCAAGCTTCAGCGCGGACTTGGTCTAAGTTGTGCGAATCATCAAGAGATTGTCCATAGGCTAGCAACCGGGCTCTATCGGATTATTTTGCAGTATTCCATCACATGCTCCTTCTCTGCAGCTGTTGATTCCATTTTATACTGCTTGGCTCTTCGCGACGTCTTGCCACCACGCTGCCCTCGGATGCACTAGCCACCGCTGGAAGCTGCCATTTGATCCCGCTGCACTTCAATATCACAGTACAAAGCATCATAGCTATAATAAATGCGTCTGACGAGCAGTGTTTCTGAGCTGATGCATTGTGCTTGCATGCGTACCTCGACCCAACGGCCGGTGCCTTGAAGCTTTCTCCTCTTTTCTTCGCAAGAACTCTTCCCTTTGGCCTTACGCTTGACTTTATTTACGTCAAACTTGCCCTCGAGGCTCGAGCTGCCTCGTCAATTCAACGGAATTAATGCGTCAGCCGGGGCCCGTGCGCAGGCCGGCTCCCCCGAGCTGTGGCACTGCTCGGGCGTCTGCTCGGGCGATCGACCGTCATAATGGGTCGATCGCCAGCGCGGATTCTAATAAATATCCTTTTCTTCGTACTCCCTTCCGACTTTTACCTGGGGACACGCTAAAACCCGCGACGACTCTGTTCATTTACTAAATTACGTGTCTGATCTTCCCGAGACTTGAGGTCGTTTCATTCCCTGTGCTTTTGCTTTTGCTTGCGACCAACTTGAAGTATTAATACTTTGCTGACATGCCTCGGACCGTCAAAATAGCTGTCATCGGCAGCGGACTCGCTGGCCTGACAGTCGCCCACTTGCTCGGCGAGCCTGCGATAAATGGCGTTGAGCTGGAGGTGCATTTGTTCGAAAGGGTGCGTCGGTCCACGTCCATTTTCGCCAGCGCATCTGACCGGTCGTGCGGCAGGCGTCGTCGCTGGGGATGGACTCGTCCTCTGTGTCTGTCCCGTTGTCTGAGAAGGGTGGTGAATGGCGGATAGAGTACGTCTCGTGCCATCCAACCCGTATCGACGCTGACCCTCCCCCAGTGTCCCCATGAGATCCTTCCAGGGCGGTGAGCACCCTTACATTCCCTGCCCCACTGGTGTCTGACGCTCTACCAGGGTACTACCCCCAGCTCATCAAACTCTACAAGAGCCTCGGCGTGGCCTTTCGCCAAGCAGACTTCTCCTACTCCTTCTCCCTGCTGTCCCCGCCCGCGAAAGGCACGCAGCGGCGGATAACGACGACCATGATATACAACGGCGCCTCCGGGCGCGAGGGCATCAGCATGCCGTCCGCGCTCAACGACCCCTGCCGCGACGCGCAGGCGCAGCACGCGCCGGTGCTCAGGCGCGCGTGGCTCTGGCTGGCCACGCGCGCGGCCTTTGCGCTCGCGACGCTGACGATCGTGTGGAACTACCTGCGCCTGCTCACCCTGTCCGTGCCGTGCCTGCGGCCCGCGGGGCTCGAGACCCAGTCGTTCGGCGAGTGGCGCGCGGCGACCGCGCCGCGGAGCGCCGTCGCGCGCTGGTGCGGGATGGACGCCGCGTGGATGGCGTTCACGGCGCAGGTGCTGGTGCCGCTGTTCTCCGCGGTGTGCACGGCGTCCGAGCCGGACATCATGGACCACCCGGTGGAGGAATTCCTCGGTGCGCATACCCCCCTAATACCTAATACTCCCCGTCGAGAGCGAGAGCAAGGCTGAGACTGAGCCCCCGCAGACTACATATGGCTGACCTTCGGCACGCACCACTACGTCGTCATCAACGGCGTGCGCGACGTCGTCGCGCGCCTGTCGGCCAACATCCGCCCCGCGCACATCCACCTCGCCTCGCCCATATCCGCCATCGTCGCGGACGCCCGGGACCCCGCGCTCGCGGCCATCCACTGCGCCACGCCCGGCGGCGCGGCGGTGCACGCGGGCTTCCGCCACATCGTGCTCGGCACGCAGGCGAACAGCGCCGTCCCCCTCCTCGCGTCCTACCGCGCCTCGCTCCCGCCCGCGTCCGCCGGATGCAAGCGGGTGGAGGCGCAGATGCGGTGCCTGGCGAGCTTCACGTACCGGCCGACGGTGGTGGTGAACCACACGGACGGGACGCTGATGCCCGATGCGGCGCGGGACAGGCGCGACCTGAACCTCGTCTGCGTGGACCCGCGCGCGCACCCCGACCTCGTCCGCACGGACGAGAAGAACTGCTTGCCGCCCTCGTATACAATGGCCACGCACGTCCAGCGCCCCCCGCCCTCCCCATCCTCCTCCTCATCCTCCTCAGCAGCGTCCGCGTCTGCCACGATATACCAGACCACGAACCCCATCATCGCCCCCCGCCCGTCCAGCATCCTCTCGACCACGCACCTCGAGCGCGCCGTGCTCACGCGCGCGGGCAAGGCGGCGGTCGCGGGGCTGTATCGCGAGACGCGCCGGCGGTGGTGGGAGTGCGCCGTGGAAGCGCAGAGCGCGCTGGGCCCGCTGCAGGGGCCGGGCGCGGGCGAGGGGGGCGCGAAGGGCGCGGGGGTGGGGGTGTGGGCCGTGGGCAGCTATGCGTACCCGGGGATACCGCTGCTGGAGGGGTGCGTGGTGAGCGCGCGGAATGTGGCGCGGGCTGTCGTCGCGCTGGAGGGTGGGGTGGAGGATGTTAGGTGAAGGATGTTGGGCGAGGGGAATGTTTGAATGTTTAGACACCTGGGATTTGCCAGGGATGCTTATATTAGGCTTAAGAGGGCGTACTGCGCACTGAATTAGGGCAATTAATACTAGATTGTGCTCCCTGCGTGGACAACGGCACTGTGTCTGTGTATATATATAGCTAATTATAACACAGGACCATTGCCACTTGCTTAACGCTTTCAATTTGCATTTGTTGTACAAGGATATCCGGAGTGTACGCAGGTTCGATCCAAATTTTCTGGTGTTTGCCCTCGGGAGACTAGGTAATTGGTTGGACACAATTCTGAATTCCGCTTCGATACTTTCTCAATTACCCTCATATCCCTCTCATCCCATTTCGCTCTCATCCACCTTCTTCGGTGCAGCATTCTTTCACCAGCCTGAGCAACTGCACCCTCAGTTCCATATTCGAATCGTACTCCCCATTCTCAAAACATTCGAATACCGGACTTCTGCCTAGCACGGGAGACTGCCTCTCAGTTGACGATGGCTTGGACTTCCCAGCAGATCGAGGTCTTGTCGCTCCACCTCTGAAGCCTCTCAGGCCCTGACGCGAATCCGCCTCCCCCAGGCCTTCCCGCTCCACGAGATCCAGCGCCGCCTGCTCGCCGGGGACCCCTCCGCGAAAATCGACCCCGAGCGCATCCTGGCCGGCCGCATCCGAGACTGGCGCGACCTCGTCGTGCCGCACCCCCCGCCCGAGGCCGACATTGCCCGCCGCTGCGCCCCGCCCGACGACGTCGCGGGCACGGCGGTCATGCTGCTCTCGCAGCTCACGCGGGACATCGTCGAGTACGCCCCCCTCGTGCGGCACGCCAGCGCACTGGCGGGCGTCTGGCCCACCGTCTGGATCTGGATCCGCTTGCTCCGCGGGCAGGTCGGCGCGGCCTCCAAGCGGCCATCGACCGCAAAAAAAACCACGTACACGGTGCTCGTGCAGGCCTTGCTGTTCTTCCTGGGCCACGTGCGGCCGGGGATTGGGCTGCGGCCCCCGGATTCCGCGTTGACCCAGCTCTGCACGCTCGTGAAGAAGACAGACGGGGTCTTGCAGATGATGGCGACGTTTTGGATCGAGGAGGCCAAAAATGAGAAGGCCACTATGGGCTTCCCGGCGAGCGGCCTCCTTTCCGATTCGCTCTCCCCTGCGCGAGCGGAAGTCGAGCCGCTCGTCATCGCGGGCTGCGGCGGCAGCGCCAAAAAGGTGGCCAAACTCGCCCTCCGGCGCATTGCGCGCAACCTGCGCTGGGTGCGCCAGCAAAATGCCGCGAGTCTTTATGACGACAGCGGGGAAAGCATGGCTGAAAGCTATTACTACCAGCTGCGCGAGGATGTCGAGAATATCCACGAAACCATGGATCAGCCGTCCTCGGCGCTTCACGGCGCGTTCAGCGCGCAGCCCGGTTTCTTGCCGCTCTTCGTTGATGTCCTGCGTCAGCTCTTGGACTACCCTACACCGCAAAATGGGCTCATTTGTATCGTGATGCATACCGTCATTATACGTATCCAACACGCCCAGCGACCGTACGCTGGGATCCAGAAGCTGCTGAAAACTCCCCTCTTTGATGTCGTTGCGCGGGCCGGAACGGTCGCTTCCCTGGCATTGTCGCCTTTTAGCGACTATTGCAACTTGCTGTTTCACGTGTTGGGCGTCTTCTGTGTGTACAGGCGCGTTTTGTCCGGGATCAGCCGGGGTTTCAGAGTTACGAATATCCCTTGTTTCAAGGACAGGAAGGACCTGCCAATTTCCGCAAGCCTCTGCAACTTCAAATCGAGGGCCAATTCGCTCGTAGAAGCGTACAAGAATTACAAAGACGCGCTACCGCCCGTCTTCTGTTGTGCCAACATACAGGTATGCGTGCATTGCTTCTTTAAAAAAATTAACTTGTCCGTCGCCTCACCGTGTACTTAGTGCGATCGCACGGACCACGAAGGAACTCTCTATCGCTGTTCTGGGTGTAACCTTGCGCTATACTGTAGCACTGACTGCCAGAAACGAGAATGGCGCGGGCCCCACAAAATCCTCTGCAGTGCCATGAACAAAGCAGCTAAAGGTAAGCCCCGGAGGACCGCGGTGGCCTGTACAGCACACACCGGTATTGACGTTGTTCTGCAGTTCTGCTCCCTCTATCCAGCTCCGATCTTCGATGGCTTGCGTATCTCATTACGGATGATTTCCTCCACCAAGAGTCCCCTGCTCCTCGTTCCGCAGCTTCCATCGGCCGTCTCACATCTTTTCTGGTGTTAAACTACCGCGCTGAAGTGCGATCGCAGCCGCTTGTTCTCGACACGGTCGATTCCGGGCTGCTTGACATACCAGACGGAGACATAGGAGACGCGTGGCACATGTGTTTAAGCTCCAGAAATTCCGGGCATGAAGCCCTCCATCCCGCTCAGACAACGGCTATCTGTGCGGTTCTCACCCAACATGATGCGGAGAGCAGTGGGAAACTCACTGCTCTGCTAACGTATCCCATTGTCGAAGCGATCACAGCAGCGGACGTGCGTGTTACGTGGACCTACCGTGAATAATATACATCGCTCTCAAGCCAGCGACGGCGTTGTACCATCCTGCTGCTTAGAAGAGCTCTCGCGAGCCAATATCCACCCCACCTGCCATACCCCCCGCGGTATCTTAAAACATTTTCCCATTGACCAGCAAGCACACCTGATATCTTGTATGTGATTACTCGTGGGTTTCTTATTATAGCCATACATACCCTAGAGAATCGCTACGGCTGGGATGAGCGCTCAAAGCGAAGTGGATATCACCACGCTGAATAGGAGGAAAGTTGCCGGGCGAGAAGACGTGTGAACATATATGTCGAACGAATCGTTTGTATTGAGCATATACCATATGCCTTGCACATTTGTACCATCTGAAGTTGCCAGTGGATGGGAGCCTCACGGGCTATTCAAAGGCGCGGCAATGTTGAGGAGGAAAACGGTTACACGGTACACCACAAAGACAATGAACAATTCAGCCCATTTCGCGTAATATCTAACTCCTAGTACGATACAGGGCCCACTCCCAGGTGTCGTTCTTTTTCGACGTTTAAGTTGTTTATATTGCTCGATGTTAGCCTCTCGCGGTTTAAATATAATTTAAATCCCTGCGCTGCTCTCCCTTATTCTCCACTTTTCCTTCCTTCCCTTCTACCGTCATCTTCTACCATTTCCCCTCATTGAACTTTGTCCGCCTCCCTCTCGCTCCTCAAGGCTGCCACAGTACACCTTCATGATAGCAGTGGTGGTGCCCCATCGCTCCCCGCCGTCCACCGCGCCCGCCAGCGGCGTCGTTGAGTATACGGGTTAATTTGTGGTATTTTAACGCTGCGTTCAGGTTGGTCTACTTGCTGCCATCCCTGTTGTTTTTCGAGGCTGACTGTTGAAATCATGATACCTCGTACAGACAAACTGCGGCGCCACCACAGTAATACATGACTATGGCACGCCCGCCGGGAGTCCCAGCTGCCATTTGTTGCTCGCCGGTTTGTCGCCGGTTGCCTTGAGAGGCTGTGGTCTCGTCGCCAGCGTCCAGGTATCCAAGTCAGCCACCAGATTTTCTCAACATATGAGTACCCGCCATCTTCGCCACTGCCCATAACGGTGAGGGATTGCTGATAATTCAGCATTTTTGCCTTGCTGACCTCAAACGCGTTTGAAGTCCTCACCGCCAATATTCAAAGAAAAAATACCGGACGGCGCCAACTCCCGGGCCCGACCGGATCCAATCCTCCTTCTATGCTCTCACTCGACTCTCACTCAACTTCCACCTGCGTCAACTACATACTTACTTCCTCAGCCCATTTTGTTTTCATCCACGTTACATCTAAACCTCTCACAGCTTTCGAAGATGACGTGGACTTCTAAGCAAATCGAGGTCTGTTTGGTTTATACTTATGAAGGCTTTGAACGCTTTTGAAATTAATCCGTCGCATCTAGTCTTTCCCTTCTCAAGAGCTCGAACGCCGCCTGTATGCAACCACTATCGATCAAACAGTCGCCATCGGATTCCCAAAGAGTATCCGAGACTGGAAAGAACTCGTTGCTCCTCACACCCCGTCTGAGTCGGACATTGTCAGTCTGAACCGTGGCCTTCCTCCCGACAACATTACACACCTTGTAGTCTGGCTAATGGGACACGCCACACGTTATATCGAAATCACTCATCCCTCCGTCATTCTCCATATCAAAGGACTGGTGGTTATTTGGCCTACTATCTGGATCTGGATCCGATTACTGCATACCCAAGTCGTCAACGCTCGCGATCAAATTCCGCTGCTTTCCGAGAGACAACTCCAAACCGAGAATACCCGTTACTCGGTGTTAGTCTCAGCGCTGCTGTTCTTCTTAGGCTATCATAAGTCGGGGAGGGGGAGGCCCACAGGTTCCACGTTGAAACAACTTTCCACGCTCGTGAAAAAGACGGATGGAGTCTTACAGATGTTATCTACATCATGGATCGAGGAGGGGAAAGAAGTGCGAGCTATCATGGGCTTTCCTTCGTCCGGCATATATTCTGAATCTCTTTCCCATGCAAGATCGGAAATCGAGAAACTCATCATTGCTGGCTGTGGCGGCAGCGCGGAAGAGGTGGCCAAAGTCGCTTTCCGTCGCGTTGCACATAACTTGCACTGGTTAGAGCAACAAGATGCCAAGACTAGGCTGGATCCAGACACACTCCAGACCGACAGGTGCGATCAACTGCGCGAAGATGTTGCATATGTTCACAGTATGTACATGATGGATGGGCCCTCTCCGGCGCTTTGCGGTGCTTTCAGGGTGCACACTGGGTGTGTCACACTCTTTGTAGATGTCATGTGTTTCACGTTGGCGCTGCATGACCCTCCAGCGCAGCTTAAGCTCTTTTGGCTCTCACTGCATACTATCATGACAAATATCACCGAAGTTCAGCCCCACTCTGGGTTTCTGGAGCTGCTGGAAACTCCCTTTCTGGGTTTCATTACACGAGCCGGATTGTTGATTCGCAAATTCCCAGAACCACTTCAACCAACAGCGAATGCCTTCAGCGACTATTGCATCGACTTACTTCGCAAATTGGCATTATTCTGTATATACAGGCCCATTTTGTCCAGGATTAACCGAGGCCTCAGAGTTACTGCGATATCCGCATTTATGGACAGGAGCGACGTACCGATTGCCGCAGGCCTTTTGAACTTACGATCCACAATCGGTCCACTCTTGGAAGCAAATGAGACTTATAAGCGCTCTCCCCCGCCCATCTTCTGTTGCGGAAGCAGACAGGTAAGCTTGCGTTTCATCTGTGAAGAAACATCTTACACATCGTCCGAATATTACTCAGTGCGATTCCGCGGACAATGAAGGAGTTCTCTACCGCTGTTCTGGCTGTAAACTCGCACTATACTGCAGTGTCGCTTGCCAGAAACGAGACTGGCGCGGGCCGCACAAAACCCTCTGCAATGCCATGAATAAAAGAGCTGAATGTGAGTTCTGGAGGGCAACGGTAGCCTTTGCGGCTGACACTGATATTGTTGTTGTTGTCCTGCAGCTTCGCTCCCTCTGTCTAGCCCTGATCTCAGATGGTTTGCACACCTCATGACGGATGATCTCCTTCATCCACAGTCTCCTCGTATTCGTTTCGCACCTTCCGCTGGTCTTCACGCCACTGATATGATGGCGTTGGATTTTACCTCTCAAGCGCGACCCCGGCCAGATGTTATCAACACCTTCACGGCTGGACCATATGCACCAGACGGAATTGTAGGAGAAGCGTGGCATCTGTGTTTAGGCTTTAGAAAGTCTGGGCACAGAACCCACCATTCCACCCACACGATGGCCGTCTCTGCTATTTTACCCAATGGGGGCATCACTGCGAAAATCACTGCTCTGCTAACCTATCCCATTGCCAAAGAGATTGTAGCGGCGGATGTACGTGTTACGTGGATTTACCGTGATTAATGGCCAGTCGCGGCATTTCACTAGCTACTACACAAGATAAACATTACACTACTCTACACTACATACGTAGTAATCTTATGCATATTATACATACTACACTTCATACAGTATCTTGCACATCGCTATTGCCTGTCTCTTGTCGCCTGCGAGTCCAAGTATCCGAGTCAGCCCCCAGGGTCCATTTTCAGAACATGCGAGTGCCCTCCAGTATTTTCAATCGCCCGCCATATTTTCCGCTCTCAATAAAGATGGGGGAACGCCGCACTCATTCAGCGTTTGTTGCCATACTTCCGACCTCAAGCGCATTTGTTTATAGGAACGTCGCCCGGTCAGCCGCCCCACCGCCAATGGCACCAGAGGATATGCCGGACGGGCCGACGAGTCCGACTTAGTTGCTCTTGCCAACTTCTTAACTTCCCCAGCTCATTTCGTTCTCATCCAAATTATCTGTAGCAAATTTGAAGCTCTCACAGCCTTTGAAGATGACGTGGACTTCCAAGCAGATTGAGGTATTTTCTTCTACCAATATGCAGCCTTTCCAGGCCTTGACACGAATCGCTCGCGTCTAGTCTTTCCCTTCTCAAAAGCTTCAACACCGCCTGTTTGTACAAGCCGATGCTGAGAAACTCAACCCCGGGGAGAGAACCTCCATCTGGTACCAAAACAATATCCAAGACTGGAAGGAACTTGTTGTTCCTTACACTCCATCCGAGTCGGATATTGCCAGTCCGAATCGTTGCCTTCCTCCCGACAGCATTGCACTCATTGTAATCTCGCTAATCGCACACACCACACAGGATGTCGAAATCAGTCATCCTTCCGTCATCCCCCATATCAAAGGATTGGTGGTCATTTGGCCTACTATCTGGATCTGGATCCGATTACTACATAGCAAAGGCATCAGCGCTCGCGATCAGATTTCGCTGCTTTCCAAGCAGCAATTAAAAGACGAGCAACTCAAGTATACGGGGTTAGTCCAAGCGCTGCTGTTCTTCTTAGACTACCATCAGCCGGGGAAGTGGAGGCCCGCGAATTCCACGTTGAACCGACTCTCCACGCTCGTAAAAAAGACAGACGGAGTCTTACATATGTTATCCACATTGTGGATCGAGGAGGGGAAAGAAGTACGAGCTATCATGGGCTTTCCTTCGTGCGACATATACTCTAAATCTCTTTCCCATGCAAGACCGGACTTTGAGCAACTCGTCATCGCTGGCTGCGGCGGCAGCGCAGAAGAGGTGGCCAAAGTTGCTTTCCGTCGCGTTGCACACAACTTGCACTGGTTGCGGCAACAAGCTGCCGAGACTAGGCTGGACCCAGAAATGGTAGACAGGTACTCTCAACTGGTCGAAGATGTTACATATGTTCATATGCGCATGGATGAACCGTCGGCGCTTTGCGGTGCTTTCAGAGCGCACACGGGGTGTATCACACTCTTTGTCGACATCGCGTTTCACATGTTGGGGATGAATCGCCCTCCAACGCAGCTTGGGCTCTTTTATGTCTCGATGCATACTATCATGATACAAATCAATCAAGTTCAGCCCTACTCTGGGTTTCTAGAGCTGCTGGAAACTCCCTTTCTGGATTTCATTACACGAGCCGGATTGATGGCTCGGAAATTTCCAGCACGACTTCAACCATCAGTGAAAGCTTTCAGCGACTCTTGCATCGACTTGCTTCGCCTTTTGGCACACTTCTGTATCTATAGGCCCATTTTGTCCAGGGTCAACCGGGGCCTCAGAGTTACTGCGGTATCTGCGATTATGGACAGGAGCGACATATCGATTGCCGCAGGCCTCTTGGACTTACGATCCACAATCGGTCCGCTCTTACAAGTGTATGAGACTTACAAACGCTCTCCCCCGCCCATCTTCTGTTGTGGAAGCAGACAGGTAAGCTTGCGTTTGATCGTTTGAGAAATAACTTATCCATCGCCCGACTATGTACTCAGTGCGATTCCACGGACCATGAAGGAGCTCTCTACCGCTGTTCTGGCTGTAAACTCGCGCTATACTGTAGTGTTGCCTGCCAGAACCGAGACTGGCGCGGGCCGCACAAAACCCTCTGCAATGCCATGAATAATAAAACTGAAGGTAAGCGTTGGAGGGGAACGGTAGCCTTTGCGGCTGACACTGACATTGTTGTTGTCCCGCAGTTTTGCTCTCTCTGTCTAGCCCCGACCTCAGATGGCTTGCGCATCTCATGACGGATGATCTCCTCCATCAAGAGTCCCCTCGTATTCGTTTCGCAGCTTCCCCTGATCGTCACACCATTTTTATGGCGTTGAATTATCTCTCTCAAGCGCGATCACAGCCTTATGGTGTCCAAATCTCCGAGGCTGGGCCATTTGTACCAGACGGAGATGTTGGAGAAGCGTGGCATTTGTGTTTAGGCTTCAGAAAGTCTGGACACGGAGGCCTCCATTCCACTCACACGATGCCCGTCTCTGCTATTATACCTAACCAAAATAGGGACAACACTGGTAAAATTACTGCTCTGCTGACCTATCCCATTGCAGAAGAGATTGTAGCAGCGGACGTACGTGTTACGTGGACCTACCGTGATTAATATGCATCGATCTCAAGCCAATCATGGCCTTGTACTACCTACTGCGCAGAGGAGCCCTTGCGAGTCATTGCACTACTCTGGACTACGTACGCCATAACCCTGTACACATTCTACCTACTACACTTCATGCAGCGTCTTGCACACCGCTATTACTTACTTGGCTCTTTCAAATGTAATGTATACCTTCTTCGCCATGTTCATGAAGCCGGGTCAGCCAGCAGACGATAAGATACGAGCGCAAGTAGGCAGCACGTGTATAAAAAGCCATGATAATAATATACACATAAGTAAGGTAAGGTATCATCCGTCTAGATTCTAAGCCGTCCATCAAGAATTTCCATACATAACAAATCATGCCGCCTCGTGAATTCGTGAATAGGTCGTCATGCAGGTCATTGAGACTGGTAAATCTTGACACTCGCGACCTCCCAGTACGCTTCCGAAAAGGCCGCACCCTCTGCAGCGACGAATGCCTCACACGTCGGGTACCCCGTCTCCGCGGCACAGCTGGTGCTCTGCCCAGGCAACCCCGTCGTTGTCCAGCCGCTCCCCGCCCAGTCACCGCTGCACAACAAAATCACATTAGCCCGCAGCGCAGCGCAATCGCACAGGTGGAAACGCACCAGAGAGTCGTGTCAAAGATCGCAGAGTGGTCGTAGAAGAACGTCGACGGGTTGCAGTTGTCCGCGGGCCAGTTCGCCATCGGCGCGCCCCACCCCGTCGGGTCCGGTGCGCCCGTGTCGATGTCCGCGGGCACGCTCCCCCGCGCGAAGAAGAATATCGAGATGCCCGCGCCGTCCCACAGCATCGCGTACACGCCGCCGCCGTTCGCGTTGAACGGCGCGCCGAACGAGTTGCCCTGCGGGCTGCGCATCCCGCAGCCCTGGTTCCCGCTCTCCGCCGCCGCGCAGTTCGTCCCGCCCACGACCGTGCCCGTGATGCCGAGCACGTCCGCGGACGCGGAGGCGAGCGTGCAGCCGGGGTTCGTGTGGATCGTCGCCTGGTTGTTGGTGTAGTTGTTGATCCCCTCGACGATGTCGATCTCGCCGCCTGCGGGCCAGTTCGGGCCGTTGGTCCAGACTGCGAATGCAAACGGATATTAGAACGGGGAGAACGGGGAGAAATGGAAAGGGAAGGGGGAGAACGCACAGGCAGGCCAGGTCGCGCAGCCCGTCGGAATGTGCACGGAGTCCATGAGGAAGAGGCCTTGGTTCCAGGTGCTTTGCGTCGTGATGCGGATGCTCTGGCGCGTCGAGCTCACCTGCGGGGTCGTCTCCACGCGCATCACCGCGTTGCCTGCCGAGTTGACCTCTACCAGGTTTGCGGATTGCTGCAGCAAAAAGTGTCAGCGTGAGATGTGGGAATCTCCGAATACAAGGACGTACGGCGGTGGGCTGGTCGATGTAGGTAACGACACCAGCGGTGGGATCGGCGCCGGTGAAGAAGCTCCATCCAGTGAAGAAATTAGCGCCTTGCTGCAAACAAGAGTTGTCAGGGTGCGCCCACGTCACATTGCGCACACACTTACATGAGACTCGGCGAGCTTCCATGCAGAAGTCGAAGTGGGTGCAGCCCCGCTGGCGGAGCTGCTGGGCGTGCTGGTGCTGCTCCCACCGGCGCTGGTGGGAATCGCACTCGTAGGCTGTGCGCTTCCAGACGTCTTTGCCGAGGTCGAAGAAATGCTGCTGGTCGACGGCGACGAGCTGTTCACCGCAAAGGGAACCTGGCCGTTGGTCGCCTCGCAGAACATGTCGCGTTTCTGGATGGCCTTCTGCTCGTGCGGGGGCGGCGCGAGGATGCCGTTGAATGCGACGCGTAGATCGCGCGCGAGGCCTGCGCTGTGCTTGAGCGCGGCGTTGTGGAAGCGCTTGAGCGCGTGCGAGCCGGGGTATGTGTAGGGGTTGGCCGCGGACACGGGGATGGTTTGTGCGCAGAGCACGAGAAGCAGGGGGATGTGCAGGTACATGGCGATAGGGTGATCTGAATAATGTTTATGAAGGGGAGTCCGCTGGACGCTGGCAGAGAACACCAAGGATCAACCGAGGTGAAAGTAAAGCAATCAAGTCGATTGACTACAGCAAGGAACGTGAGCGAGAGATATAAGAGCACTAGTGCGGATAGCGTACCTTTGTAAGAGTCTGAAATGAAAAGGGACTCGATACGGGGAGGACGGGTATCCGGGGGCAGATGGTCGCGGCGGTCTTATATGCTCTTAGACGGAAATAGATCAAAACACGTGGCGGGCAAGAAGCGTCCGGGAGCACGCGGGGCACAGTCAGCGGCCGGGTTCAACTCGGTGCGACGTGAAGAAAAATGGGAGGAAACAGAGAGATAATCGACAGCAGAGAGCAGAGTTATAAAGGCAACCAAGAATACAAAGCACAAAAGGCCTGATTGCACGTGAGCGCCAATGGAGTTGCCTTTTTTGGATTGCTACTCATTGTGCTAATTTAGGCTTCCGCCACGACGTCCAACGACATTCTTGGGCCAATCCGCAACTACTATGTGTGCGCCGTGCTGAAAACCGACAACCATAGTGCAGGGCACATCTCTGTGTTGTTTCTTCACACAGCCCTCTGGCTATGGGCGCACTAAAGATCTAGGCGGGATCCATCGATCATCTAGAACGGCCAAGTTAAATCATCGTGACAGTCATACTCTTCTTCGGGTTTATGAAGAGAATCGTCCTCCGCAGGATTTGCGTCGCGAGTATTCTTCCGTAATGCTTTGCTTGCGCAGTCCATTCTAATCAATATTGAAATTTTTCATCAAACCAGGCCGCTGACATGGTGCACCGCACCTCGGAACGTGGCGATGTACTGAAAGCTATACTTAATGTAAGCATGATCATGCTCATGCTCTCGGTATCGGGGGCCACGATAACGATACACGAACGCCCGCAGCAGGGGCATCTTCGGCGATCAGTGGAGCAGGCCGCCGAGCTGGATTCGCGACGGCCAAGCTGCAAGCATCGCCCCGCAATATTAATGCATTCCAGGGCCGCAAAGGAACACGAAGCTGCTGCGGCACCGGTCCTTGCCACGGAAAGACCGTGATACCATCCAATCGCGCTAGAGCATGGCTGGCCGCAGCTCAGCACCATCACAATCTCCACATTCCCCCTCAATTAACCTTCCCCCTCAATTAACCTTCAACGAAACTTAAACCGGCTGTCTAATCGAACTGCCTTATAGGCTATTAAGCCAACCAGCTCTTGGCAACTTTGCCTACGCTCCGGCCGCGGCCGGCACAGACGCAAGAGGCAGGCAGCTCCCCGGCCGGCGGCTTGGCACAGAGTCCAGCCTTGCCGCTCCCTCTTAGCTCTTGGTTTTCTTGGAGATGGCCCTACTCTCCCCAGGCCTTCCCGATCGAGTGAGTGAACACGTTCGCCTGCCAAGCCGGCACCTTGGGGCGTAGAATACACGATGCTCGATAGGTGCGCAGCGGGAGATATCTGTCCAGAGTGATGGTGCGCTCGAAGTCGATCGGGCCAACTTCGGGCTTCGGAGATTTGGGTGTGTCGGCACCATTGGTGATGACGACGGAAGGCAAAAAGGCTATCCGTGGTTGAGGGATGTCCAGAATTTGTTTTACAAATCTATGGGGTCGTTCAACCACGAAGCACTTGTCTTCGAGCAGAGGGCCGAAGCCAGAGTGAAGTGGCGGTGGTGCGGGCGAGTGCGGCGGAGCAGGGCGGGGCAGAGTAATCGGAGTACACACGTTATCGTTGGATCTGGAAGCTGGCTCGCTGTTGGTTGTCCGCCGCGATAAGAACTTGTCGAAGCGGACTATCATGTGTTTAGATAACTCGAACCGTCTTTGCGAACACTCACCGCCCGCACAAGGAGTCGAGGATGACCTTGCACTCTCAGTCTGCGGATGGCACATTTCGGCTCCTTCACATTTTGTTGTCGGCAAAGAGCGAATTTGAACTCCCACCCCAAAAGGAATCGAAACATGTGGCTGTGCCACTCGAAAAATTTCTCGTCTCCTCCTGAACGTCTCGCCAAACACCCTTCCGCCCTTCCGGGCGGCAAAAAGTGTCGTAGCCCACCGCGAGGGTCGAACTCGCAGCCTTCAGATGATCCCGAGGGAATCAGTAACCCGCCTAAGAGTCTGACGCTCTACCGATTGAGCTAGGCGGGCATGTTTGCTCGCGTGCAGAGGACATCCATACTGCTATTTTCCACGAGGGGAACACTGAAATCACCTGTATTTGCCCAGAGACTGCCCGTAGACTCTAGAGCTCACTAGGGTTCATCACAAGGTCAAGTAACTACCAGTTGGCTATAAACACTCCGGAGTCCAGCGCCACAGCCGCAAAAGCATCACTTTCGCGGTTGTGGCGCGAGCTCTTTCGTTATCTGACACGAAGTACGGTCGCCAATTGATTACCCCCCAGCCTGAAAACCCAACTCTCGACAACTCCAACCACACACCCCGAAGTGGTGCGATGTCGAGTACCGACTTCTTTTCCCCTTTCATCCTGACTCGAGCCCGACTTGTGCTAGATTCCGCTAACTCTGCTCCAATGTCCCGTCTCCTATGGGCCCTTCGTACGCTACCACTATGCTGGCCTCTCACCAAACCAATTAATGCATTTGCTCTCAAGACTCGCTCCAAGCGGATTGGAACTTGCACCTCCAAAAAAGGAAATCCACGTGGCTGTGCCGGCTAAGAAAAAGAAAATCTTCATGTCCTCCTGAACGTCTTGCCAAGCACTCTTCCGCTCTTCCGGACGGCAAAAAGTATCGTAGCCCACCGCGAGGGTCGAACTCGCAGCCTTCAGATTATCCCGAGGGAAGTAACCCGCCTAAGAGTCTGACGCTCTACCGATTGAGCTAGGCGGGCATTTTTGCTCTCGTGCACCGGACGTCCATGGTGCTATTTTCCGCTTTTCTGCGAATTTATTTCGATTTTCCATGAGGAGAACATTGAAATCACCTATATTTGCCTGTGCTTGCTAGAGACCATTAAATTTATAAACGTTCAAGTAACCAGTTGGCTGTGACCACTCCACGAAATAGCCCAGTGCCACAGCCACGAAGCTGAGCTTAGTTTCGTGGTCGTGGTGTCAGTCTGGTTATCTGATGCGCCGTTCTCGAGAAACAAAGTTACGACTCGATGATCCAACAGCAATCCAACTCTCGCCCACTCCAAAAGCACACCCCGAATTGGTGCAATGTCGAGTGCCAACTTCCTTGCCGGGCCCCTTTCTCCTTTCAGCCTAACTCGAGCCCGACTTGTGCTGTATTCCGCTAAATTCTCTACCTCTATTTCCTGTCCTCTGTACCCCTCGTACATTACCCTTGTGATGGCTCTTCTTAAACCAATGCATTTACTCTCTGACATTGTCACGAGCGGTTGGAACTTGCACCTCCAAAAAAGGAAATCCATGTGGCTGTGTAGTCAATTTTTTCTTTCTCGACGTCCTCCTGAACGTCTCGCCAATCTTCCGCCCTTCCGGACGGCAAAAAGTATCGTAGCCCACCGCGAGGGTCGAACTCGCAGCCTTCAGATCATCCCGAGGGAATGAGTAACCCGCCTAAGAGTCTGACGCTCTATCCGATTGAGCTAGGCGGGCTGTGCAACTCACTCTTCATGATACACCAAAGGGTGTACCCCCAGCAGCATTCGACGGCACTAGCTTCAATATTAATATTTCATCCTCAAATGTCAGTATACATATTCAGCATCGATTTCTTTCGATCACCTTCAGATATATTCGAGCCAGGACCGATCAGCAACGTACGCACGCCGATCACTGCCACTACAGTCTAAATTCAATGCTAAACCCGGGGATCGACGTCGTGGGTGCGGGCGGGTGAAGGGAGTATGACGATTTAGATGGGCAGATTGGGATGCGAAGGCACTCGACGACGTCTAGGATGCAAGCCATTGTTACTGTAGTGGCTATCTTACGACAACACGATCCACGGTGGCGCATAATGGCTGGCAGACCTTATATATACTTTGTTGCCGAAACACACTCCCCTCGTTATTAATAAGTGTGATAGTGAGCCCCCTTTGTTGATAGGAGGTAGTTCCCGCACTGATAGCAGTCTGCAGCAATACCTTCCTATTTTTATTGGATTTTCTGTGATTTCCATTAATTTAGGTTTCTATGCAATTTCTATGACGAGGATATTGAAATCTACGGTATGTTTATGAAGCCTATTGGTGGCATGGTCTGAGTAGTGATGGTGGTGGGGAGGCTCGGTTTATTTTTCCGACGCCCCAGTATTCGCCGGTATCTGGTATGATACTTAGTGGCAGTGGCACGGCGGAGCTTCAGTTTCGTGGTTGTGGCGTGAGTACTAGTCTCACTGCCTGATGCGGAGACCCTCGCCTCTTGACTGGCAACATAGTGCTGACACAACTCCATTTTCCAATCAGCCTCTCATTGCACTGTCGACAACTCAAATTACTGCGATATCGACTGGGGACTTCCGAACCCGTTACACTCACCCTGGAGGGCTACGCAGAAAAAGTAACGTTGTTACCGAGGTTTGAGAGACGACTCGTCTCTCGAACCTTGGTGACAGCGCTTTCAGCGGCTCGACTTCCCTGTATGCCGGAGAGTAGGAGCCAGGCTCAGGGATTAGGTTGCATGTGATGATCTGAGCGCTAGTGGCATCGAGTGCACCCGAGGCTTAGGCTTAGGCGCCTATCCTCCTTGCTACTATCGGCCCACCATCGCGCGATCGTAAACTCAGTTCGTCTTCATTGCCATGCCTTTCCTTATCTAAATATCATGCATTGAGATGTAGCAAAGCATAGCGTTCAAAATCCAGGGTACGGCACACTTGTGATTTGGAACAAGGATTTTACAATCGCGAAGATATCAAGTGCGATCACCTTCCGACGCAGTTGGAAGCATCGATCAGCCAGGCGCTCTCTGTCAATATCCTTCTTCGTGGCAAGGAGTATGGTGCTGGACCGATAGACGGAAGTACTACTGCGTGGAGTAACAAGCTTTTCTTGTGGGTCTCCCTGGATCGTCATCCCTCGAAATCTAAGTGCACAATTGCATAAATGGCCGTGATGAGCTCATCGGCAGCTCGAAGATATGCAGCGCTTCATAATGTTGCCTAAGGTCTAGGATGGGTGGGATGGCACCGACATTTTCAAACCGATTTCCCGCTCCCTGCACAGGACGCCCCGGCAGAAATCGGACGTCACCACCACCCGATGGCATAGCGCAGAAGCAAGCCAGAGCTGATGTCACGGAAGATCATCAGAGCTCCCGGACACTGCCTGTGGTCTGGGATAACATCTGAAAGTGAAACCAATATTCGCTGCAACCGGGCTCGGAATTCCACTCCAGCGTATAAAGGACGAAGTTCCTACCAATCAAATTTTCTGGTATCTAACCGGTTCACTCACGTTCACCGCGATTCACGCCGCCGGGCCTGTCAACCAGCTCGTCGTGTCCCCCTATGTCACAACCCTGAGCTGGAGCACAGAAATGACAGAGTTCGGCCATCAGTGGACCTCCGATGCTGCTTGCGATCAGCCAACCCAACACTCCAGGACAATCGCGCATTCCCCATGCCATAGACGAAGTCGACATTGTTATGCAAACAGTTTCGGCAGCGGGTTGGCCAAAAGGGGAATTACAGCGCTTTGACCGTATCCAAGCCACTGTCGATGAAGTTTCCACCGCGCTGGACACGTGCTCTTGGGTGCCTGTCATGCAATGCAGGATACAAGGGGCGGAATGGGGAGCGCATTCGCGCTGCACGATGGAAGGCTAAAGCTATCCTTGATCGCGTCCAAGCGACTCGCTTTCGCTTGGTTTGCATTCCTTTCAACGTACCAGTTGGCATCTGGGCTACAGGGCTCTCCCGGAGAAGCCATACATATTTCCGTAGGAATGCAGTTCGCCGGATTTTCTAGCTTCATCGCCACCATGTGGAGCATTCAGGACGAAGATGCCCCCGTCATTGCCAATCACACAAATGCATACCTTCTGCGAAACGGCGTGGACAACATCTATTACACCAAAGGAGCTGCCGCCTTGAATCACGTTGTATGGCAACTTCGAAAAGATCCAAACGTGATGGTGGAAAGGTGGGCGCCGTTTGTGTACTATGGTGTTTGATGTGCTACTAAGTAAGCGTTGAGTAAGCGGGCTTGCTCTTGAATGTGCCATCCGAATTACACTTATGAGGGCGTCCATGCAGAATCTCGTGGGCCAGGTTGCTTTCTTTGCTTTGTTAAAGTCAAGTTGTAGTGTGAATGTATTGTTCGTTAGGTTTTGCTCGTTGTACTATCATGTCGTTGTTGCCACAGTGAATGTTCAATAAGTTGTACAGCAAATCAAGAGACACGCCACCTCATATGATACAGTGCACGCGCCTATGACTCTGAAACGTGACCTGTTTCGACGCGTTCAGCCCGAGCCTCCACTTTGATTTTACTTTCTTTGTCCCAATCTCGCCTGTTTCTGTTCCAAAGCTTCCCAAGTGTGGTGCTGGGAAGTGTATGTCACCAAAATCCATCGCGACTCCTTCTGAATGTGTCACTCGATCGCCGGATGACTACCAAACACTCCCAGGCTCGCAGAAGCGTGCTGTACTCATCAAGGATGTTGGCGACGACCACAGGCGCGGTTGTGTCGATGAATCAGAGGTCCCTGATAGTGAGGAGGAACGATATAGGTACGTGGTATCAGACTTCACGCAGTTTCTGTTCCGACTATTGTCGACAGCATATCGAAAGGGAAGGGCCCGGGCCCTGCCAGGTCAAATATAGAAGTCATAGAGATATCCTCTGACGATGACAGGTGTGTAACTCTCAAAGTGTACAGGCGTCCATATCTCAACGTAGCGTTTGTTGGCCTCAGCGACGAAGATCTTGCAGGCCGAATCCCTGGAGGTTGGCCACTCACGCCCCACAAGACGGCGCCACCGCAGACGAGGTGCGCCCCTTTCTCTCCTAGACCACGGAACGCTTTCTGAAATATCACAGAGTTGCAAACCCATCCAATAGTGCCCGGCCATCCCGCAAACTACAGACGCCTCGCTCTCGGCGAGTCATCCACAGTTCCAGCTCGGAGGCATCTGACAGCGAAGCTCCAGCGCGTCGGCCGGGTCCTGAAATCATTGACTTGGACAGCTCGCCAGAGAGACTCGCTCCAGGTCCTTCAAGACCGACGCTTCAGCAGCCAAGTCGCAGTGTTCCGGATACGATACTACCGTTGTATGCAGATACAGACGACGAGCCTTGGAACGTCAATGATGGCTCTATTCTGACACTGTGAGTGGAAAATAGGCCTGATTCGTAAGATGCGTTACTTGAGCTTTTCTAGGAACGATCCAAGGAGCGCACGTAAGCCCATCCGGCGTGCTGCTAAACCTTCTAGTGGCACGGCAACGTCCGAAGATTCTCGTCTCTCAGGTACACCCAGGAGGGATGTGCAATGGACCTTAGACTCTGGTGACGAACCCGCTGGCATTTCATCCCTGCGCACCCCTCGCTCACGTAAACTGCCCGGGACCCATTCCACCCCTGCTCTCTCTTCGTCGAAGAAACCTCGGACAAGCAAGAAGCAAACAGATGCAGCAGAGCAGGCACGACGAGAAGTATATGCCTCAGAGCTATTCTCAACTCTCAATCGCACCATTTTCAAGGATCAGTTACCCAATGAGACTAAATTAAACTGGAACGTCAGGCTTCTCTCTACAGCGGGCAAAGCTAAATGGCATCGGTGGGTATATCTTACAACTGCTCCAATAAACGCTCACATCCAAGCCTTCAGATCAAGGGACGGAGCTCATACCACAGAGATTGAGCTTGCCACCAAGATTCTTGACTGCGACGGTAATATAACTATATAAACCCGGTGGAACCAGCGCACTCATGCTGCTTTCAGAACGCATACGCCACACACTTGCTCATGAGATGTGTCATTTGGCTTGCTGGATCATCGACGGGGACCCGAAGGAGGGTCATGGTAGGCTATTCAAAGCATGGTATGCAATGTCTCCTTGATTCCTTCGGGTCGTCTCAATCAAGGTGCACAGGGCTGCGAAGGTTGAACGCAAGCGAAATGACATTGTGGTCACCGTGAGCGTCATCCACTGGAAAGCGGCGAATCCCCACTGATGACTTATAGACCAAGCACAATTACGACATAACTTATCCATACGAATGGAGTACGTTGATTCGTTACCATGGGTCACTTTCAGCTAAACTAAATCATCCGCAGAATGCCAGCAATGCGCCAAGGTCTACGGCCGTTTCAGTAAATCTATACGACCTGATGAATGCGGTAGGCAATGTTCAAATACATCATTTGACTAAATGCCCATGATTTTTTTTTGCAGTTTGTGGTGCCTGTAAGGTCGGCAAACTCATGCCATTGTTCACTCAACGGGCGCCGCGTACTCCCAAAACTACTGCAAACAGTCGAATGGCGACAGGACAGAGTCAAGGTGCTTCATTCATCTGGCTAGTATCATCATATGGATGGCTAACTCGGTCTACTATATAGGTTCGCCCTGTTCTGTTGCCCGCCGCCGACTGTCTTCCAGTAGCGACGTGGAAGTATCAGCCATTTCTCACCCAACAATTGGGCTTGGAGAGGAGATCTACATTATTTCTGACACCGAAAGTTCCGAGGTGGAGGTTTTGGCTTCTGTGTTTGGAGGTGTTACAATTTGAATGCCATTTTACTTTAATATTGATGTTGGTACTGTGTACTTCTCGTGCCATATAATAATACACTGTTTTGATATTGCTTGCTTTACAACACCCAGCTATACGACTTGATTCATAGTAGTGCTTGCGGAAGGGTTGTTTACGCAGTAAAATCGTAGAAGGGATCGTTCAGTAGTATGTAATTTACAAGTAAGGTCAAGATATGATATAAGTATATTCAACAATTAAGCTGGGTGGTACCGACTGATCGCCATAGGCAGACGCTCGCCCTTTGTGTATTCCCTATATACATATGGACGGGACAGTATCGCGTTGAATTTCGCGATCTTCGCGGCGGGAGCGAAAACGAAGTGAGGAAGAAGCACGGCAAGAAATATCTTCGCTTCTAGGAGCGTGAACTTCCAGCCCAGACACGACTGGGGCCCAAATGAAAAGGACATCAGATTGGCAAAGCCCGGGTGCTTAGGGGCTCTTGCATTCTCAGGGAGGTTCGCCCATCGATCAGGGCTGGTTGAGGGCGATTTCAGCTCAGCAACTCTCTGCGTCCTTGAGATACAGAAAGAGAACTTACTTGAATTCCAATGCATCGGCGCCCCAGATGTCCTCGCTCATGTTCAAGCCTTCGATTGGGATGTGTATATATGTGCCCTTCCGAACGCGGATGCTCGTGACTTCCCTTCCGTCGCGCAGTTTAATGGGCGAGGAAACAGGGATGTCTTCGTCTTGCACGGGAGTCCGTAAAAACCCATGGACGGGACTGCCTAAACGCAGGGTCTCGCGGAGAACACCGTCCAGATAAGGTAACGCGTCGATTGCGTCTGCCCATGCGGTGTCTAGGTTTGATGAAGAGGACTCCGTGCCCGGGGCTGGGTTTGCGGGAAGTTGAAGAATTTCGTCGCGGAGGCGCGTTTGCAGTTCAGGGTACAGTGAAAGCAGATGCAGACACCAGGATATGGTCAGGGAGACGGTGTCAGCTCCGACGAGGAGAAATGTTGATAGCTGATCGAGGAGTTCTTGGTCAGATAGTCCCTTGGAGGGATCAGAAGACAGGTTTGACTTGACTAATACGTGTGATGAGGCCGGGCTGACATTAGCAAGGTGCAGGAGACTCACTCAAACGGCCGAGAAGATCTTTATGGATGGAATCATCACTTCCTCCTTTGTCTGCCGATATTGCTGCTTTCTTGTCTTCGACTAACTTCCTTCCTACTTTAATGATGATACGCCGGCTATTTTTCGTTACCATTGTTTCGTTGTCCCACTGAATGGGAGGTGATCAAATTATTTAGGGAATGGAATAGATTCGCATCGCTTACTAAGAAGTATTCCAACCAAGGGAAGTAGATTCGAACCAAAGTCATCAAACCCGATCCGCGATCAGCCAGATCAAACATGTTGCGGTAGGCAAGATATACCTCCTCCGTCGGGTCTCGAAGCGAGTCAAAAACATAGCCAAATGCTGAGAGGCCGATGATGTCGAAGGTTGCACGCGTCAACCAGCCTCCTATATCAACAACGTTGTTCGGTAGGGGTCGTGTCTCTTTATCGCAGGCGCGAGCTCCTTCACTATCCGGCAGATGTGGTATCTCTTCAGAGGATGATACAGAAGGCTCCGGTATCAGGGTTGCCCATCGATCTAGCAGTTCTTCGGCCTTCTGTTGAAATATTGGTATATAAGCCTTTATGGCCTGCGTAGAAAAGGCCGGGGCAATGATCTTCCTCTGAATGGCCCATCTTAGCGCAAGAAAAGATGCTATCGCTTGAATGAACGCACCTGTCTTCTATGATGCGCGCCCGCCGATGTGAAGATACCGTGTCCAACCAGTCTGGAAATGAAATTCCGTGTTTGCCATGGCTTCTCGAACTGAGTAGGCGAATTTAAAACATGGGAAACGGCACGCATGTCGAGTAGCATAAGGCGGTGGTCGAAGCCTCCAAGTCCATGGAACCTAAACACATTTCCATGCTTTGCTGCCCATGCCTTGTGATATTTAGGGCTTCGGATAGGGCTGATGCAGTGGTCAGTGCCCCGGACATGCTTTATCATTTGTTGAAGACATACTCCAGGATATTGAAGAAGTGACTTTGCCTGAAAGAGCCGTCCGGTCCGGGAAGAGCTGATAGAGGATCAAAGAACGGGAGAATGACTAGCATGTTGAGAAGCCAATACAGCCCTCGAGCGACCACTAGCAAGGCGCATACCACCAATCCCTGAGAGAGAAAGGCACGACATGACGCAGATTCCATGTACGACCAGTGGATTGTTCAGGTCGTAGGTGCGCGAGGAGAGATGAAGAGAGGTAAGTTGGCGAGAAATGACATGATCGGGGAGATGTATACGCGCTCAGGGGAGTCGGGAGGCACGAACATGGCTTCGGAAGCGTTAAACCTGACACGAAATGTGTGCTTGGGCCTGGGCAGTAAACAAAAGGATACATTCGGCAATAAGTAGCTGCCAACCGTGGCAAATGGATAGATAGAAACAATAGAATGAGATAAGATACTGATCATGAGCAGGTCCAGAGCCGTGTAGCGAACAATAACATGGGAACAAAGCAAGCCTATGCATACTCGCACCCTTTGGTTGCATAGATAGGTAGATAGTTGGGTCCATGCGTATCCAAGGCACTGGGAAGACTGCTGAAGTCTGCCGCGGTAAGCATTACTACTGCCTCAGTATGTGACTTTGCGGACGAGCAGTGGAAGAGAACTGGGGCCTTGACCTTTGATCCGCGGCCGAATGACAAAACTTTGGAAAGCTTCGATGTCGTAGAAGCAAGAAAATGAGAATTGGCGGAGGAGCGTGACTGTCAATGCCTGAAAATGGCGAGATCAACGAATAGCAGCGTCAAACTTTTGAACTTTGCTTACCTTGATCTCGGCGGAAGCAAATGCCCGTCCCATACACATACGAGGGCTATTGGGACGCGATTAGATCACAGGTATGCTCGGATGAACGATGCTCTTACCCGTCGCTGAACGCGAAAAGATCCTGCCTGCGGTGTTCCTTTTGCGCTCTCTCTAACCAGCGGTGGGGACGAAATACGTCGGCATCAGAACCCCAGACAGAGGGATCCCTTTGAATGATGTTCAGGGGGATTTCGAGAATTGTCCCCTTTGGTATAATGAGATGCATCTCATTCGTTCCCGGAAGAGGTTCAGAGAGAGGCACAGTGATCGTGTCATCGGCCTATACATTATGAAACTGGTCAGTTCAAATTGAGTACAATAAAAAGACGACGGACTTGGTGATGATTCTCCAGTATAGGAGGGTGAATTCGAAGTACCTCTTTAAGCACGGCATCCAACAGAGGATATTGGTTATTCAATTCGTCAAAAGTAGGATCACTGGCAGTAGCCAGTTCTGTTCGCAACTCCTCCTGGAGGTTGGGGTTTACGGACAACTCGTATAGAATCCACTAAGATGACGAGGAAGATGTTCAGTGAAATAAAACAATTAATGTAAGAAGGCGATTATTTGCTCACAGCTATAGTAGCAGAAACTGGCTCGTACGCAGCCTGAATTGGTGTTTATATATATGAGTTTTATCAATTTCGATCAGCTCGCTTAGGGAGCCCCTACCTGGATTACTGATCGCAGCTGCGAAGCTATCTCTTCCTCGCTCATGTGCTGGGAGGACAGAGCGTTCTCAGCCTTCACTGTTTTTTCTGTGAGTGACGGAATCACAGGATAGAGCATTAGATCTTACGCATTAGTGATATGAGGGTCTTGTCATTCGCATCCCCAGTGACCTTGGCATCATGCCATAGTCGAGTAGCAATGTCCCCCAGCACGGACCTGACCTGGCGAATCATGCTTCCCTTTTTCCCAATTCTCAGAACGGGAGGGAAGACCCAGAAGAGAGCTCGCATGTAGAAAGATGATAAACTGTTCTCGTTGTTTGTAAGGCCGTCCAAAGAATCCGCGAGAACGCTGGGCTCTCCAGAGAGGCAGTTGAAGTCGTGTGAGAATGCGGCTATGCCGATGGTGTCTAGGCTGTATACACCGTTAGGCCAAGAGGTCGGGTGCACGTCACTGAGTACTTACGCGAAACGTCCCGCCCAGTTGGTGACTTCGATTTCCAACTCTTCTGATCCATTTTCATCGATCTGTCGACTCCACTGAGCCGCCATCTACAAGTGAAAGTTTTAATGGAGAATAAAATCAATCAATGCCACGACTGACCTTTGCAGCCGTTTCGTAAAATACAGGTGTGATGTTGCGGATGGACTGGGGGCTGAAGTAGACGCTTGACTAAGCGAGGTGGTTATGGGTGACTAAGCAAGTTCAGACGTACTTGAGAGCTGGCGCCAGGGCACGACGTTGCCTTTCATGAGCTTCTTTGCCTGTGAATGGCTGAGACGGGGTTAAATTTTGAAGGTACGACTACTCTTACCTTCAACCCACAGGATGCCTTCGCCCAGAAGAGCCTTGAACCAAGCTCGAACACCGGAAGGCTTTGGGAAGAGGTATGTTCCCTCTCCCACTATAAATGATACAGCTCGAGGGTCGGATATTGACAACATTTGATGCTGTAAAGCCAAATATTTAGCGTTTGAATTGAGTAACACCCGGATGCAAACTCACTCCAAACGCGCCCGAGAACTTGACAACCTTCCCAAACTCCTTATGCATGTCGACGTATAACGCCCCTGGAGCATTGTGGAAGAGCTTCCATTCCTCGCCCCAGAGAAAGGAGGACGCATTGGGCCCTGGCACATGACGCAGCGCGTAGCGAACCACGGTTTGGCGGTAAATGAAGCGAAGGATGAACAGGCCAACAAAAGCGAAAGAGAGCTGAGCAACTGGAAACATGGGAAAGACACACGAGCTCAAGTGTTGAGGGTGTTGAGGGCGTTGAGGGTAATGTGTTGTGAATATGGGTACTCCTAAATTCACCAGAATCATATATGTAACATTTTGAAAACCAACATGCTGCACCCGGGCGTGTCGTAAGGCTATGTCATCATAACACACAACATTCAATAAGACCCGACTGCGAACAGGCCAGGAAATCTGAGACCTACTTGGCGGAGCAATGAGCTCTAGATGTCGATAGCAACCGCGAAAGCCAATCAAAGGAACAACCCAGAGTACGAAATGATCTTCCTCGACATCGAGTCTTGAATGTCGGAACTGAAGAAGGCTAGACGAAAGCCATTTCCATGCTGACTTCTGGTGTGTTTCGGGGCACTATCGAAGGAAATGACCGGGATCACGATGTGCCACCGCTCTTGAAATGAGCATTGGCGTGACATCGGCTGTGAGTGATTAGCACAGCATAAGCCTTGCTTGTCGAACTGCCTTAACGCGGCTTCGAGCGGCTTCCTGTAATCATACGGGATGAGTTAATGGAACCAGGAGGTCTGTGTAAACGTGTCATTGATTGTGGCGGAACCAGTGACATGTGCATCAACCAATCCGAGTCGCCAGCTGTGCTTGCACAGCAGGCGTACGTCCACACCTTTGCCTCGAGGTCCACATCACAATGAGTCAGGATGAAGGCGGCCGGCCGCAAGCGCAAGCCATCGATAGCATTAGAACTTGGCACTTCGAGAGACTCCGCCAAATCAAGGGGGATTGTAGATTCGCGGGGATAGGAGGACATCCCGGCGACGCCAATTCTCATTAGCACTTTTGAGTGTCCGCAGAATCTAAACGGCATTTAGGAGTTGACGTCTGAGAAGATATGCCAGTGGAGTGTTGTCAGTTGTTCAAGTTATGTTACATATTGAGAACGCAACAAGATCAGGATCGTGGTGATTTGATCATGACTGGATAAGGGTCGTGCAGATAGAGCGCTCAGCAGATGAGTTGCAACCAGAGAAGCAAGACCATAGCAGAAGCTGGTTGGGTGCACTCTGAGCAGTGCTAGTCAGCGATCGAAGATTCTGAGGTTTGATCCGGAAGGATAGGCCCCTAGTGACGTGTCGAGTCTCGACGCGTCTGACAGAGGTCATTTCTCGTTTCTTATCAGGTTTTCGTCCTCTAAACGCTCTTTTGTATGTCCTCTCGCCGGGACAAGCCTTTGAAAAGCCCCAAACCACGTAACAAGGGTGCTAAGGCAAATAAAACTGATAGGGCGGCAGAGGACATGCCCCTCAGCCGAGCTGGTGGACCAATGGCAATCACTTCAGGTCTAAACACAATCCACATCGCCCCTAGGACGCCAAAGACAGCACGCTCCCCATATGGCGCAAATGAGAGTGATCTGGAACTCAGTCTTTTGGGCGAAGAGGAAAGAAGCGAGGCGGCTAGTGATCTAGGGGATACGGAGGAACAGGGCTTCCCGATTCCTGAGGTCAAACGCCCTATCTCCAACAAAGACAAGAGAGGCATAGCTCTCCTAATTGTTTTGTGTGAGCTTCTCGCTGAACCTATGCATCATTTGGCCTGACGATATGCATGGTATCAGATTTAATCCAGGGTGTCCCGGTGAGTCTTGACTGGTCATAAAGTTGCCTGATGTTAACTATGCACTCCCGCCTGCCAGCTTGGACTTGCATTGGGTAAGCTGTATCCCTATACCATGACTTTTCCAAAACTAAATCGCGTATCTAGGATCCGTGCCATTCCTGTTGCGGGAACATCTATCTTATTCACAACTGGGCATATTCGCTCTAACCGCATATCCGTACTCGCTCAAGCTTCTATGGTCTCCCATTGTCGATGCTGTTTACTTCCCGTCTATTGGACGCCGCAAGTCGTGGATCATTCCTATGCAACTAATCATCGGCTCGCTCATGCTGTACATTTCATTACACGTGCAAACACTGCTTGACAATGTATGTTCAATTATTTCCTTGTTCAACATGCTTCTGACACTGGACTTCAGCCCGAAGACAACATATATAAACTGACCACAATCTTCACGTCGTTGGTCTTTTTCTCTGCAACCCAAGGTAAGGAAATGTTAGTAATGCATTCGATCACACTAACCCTCAATTGTAACAGACATAGCCGTCGATGGTATGAAGCAGTGCCGATACTGCGTAAACTTTTCATACTAATGATCTATTAGGCTGGGCTTTGACACTACTTTCTCATGAAAACCTATCTTACGCCTCAACATGCCAGACCATTGGTCTGAACACGGGTTATTTTGCATCTTTTACCGTGTTCTTGGCATTCAATAGCGAAGTATTCGTGTGGGTTTTTAATTCTCTGAATTCTATCAAGCCTAATGTCCGCGCAGTGAGAAATGGGGCATCCCTCTACTCACTTTGAGCACATACCTGCGTTTCTGGAGTGTGATTTGCTATGCGGTCACTTTTTGGCTTATCTTTTTCGAGACAGAGGTTAGTGGCACAGTGACGCTTGATCTACCGATGACTGATGATTGGTCGCATGAAATAGGGTAAAGAGAAAGAGGAAGATGTGATGTCCATCAAGACCGTATATTTCACCATCTGGGATATCTGCAAACTCAAACGTACCCGTTTCCCTTCATATCTCTAACAACACAAATCCTGATTTTGCCTAACAGACGTGCAATCTTTGATCGTTATACACTGCTTCGCCAAACTGGGGTTTCAAGCCAATGAGGCGGTCACATCCCTGAAGATGGTTGAGAAAGGCCTTGGCCGAGAAGACTTGGCAATAGCCGTTCTTATCGATTTCCCGTTCCAAATATTCGGTGGCTGGATTGCTGCGCGGTGGTCCAGAGGTGATAAGCCACTTCGGCCTTGGCTATGGGCTTTCTGGCCACGATTGGGCTTTGCATTAGTCGCCACAATGATCGTTTACTGGTTCCCTGCTCCCCCGATCTCAACTGGGTTTTTTACCTTCTTGGTCATCCACACCGTCTTGTCTTCCTTCTCATCGTATGTCACGTGTCAAATTGTATCGCAGCTTTGGCTAACGCAAGGTCATTGCCAGAACCGTTCAATTTGTTGGGTTGTCAGCGTTCCACGCCAGGATATCAGATCCTGTGATTGGCGGGACATATATGACCTTGCTCAACACGTTTACAAATCTTGGTGGCACTTGGCCGAGGTTTTTTGTTCTCAAAGGTATGTTGGCTTTGCCACCTCACGTAGCCTCACGCGACCGAAACTAAGCTATGTTCCGGACAGGCGTGGATTTTTTCACCGTAGCTACATGCAATGTTACAGATGCCGGTTCGGGTCTTACTACACAAAGTACGTGTACACGCTTCGTGTTTGGAACGTGTACTGATTTGCCCTCAGTCGGTGAATGTGTCTCCGATGTCGGTAAATCCGTTTGCGTAGACGCTGCCGGGGAATGTATCATGGAGAGAGATGGGTACTACTGGGTATCTGGGATGTGTCTCACATTTGGCGTCGCGTTCTTGCTGGGATATATCATTCCAACTGCACGCAAGCTACAAGGTGTGTCGCGAAGTACCATTTCTGCCGAATATTGTACCTGAACATTCTCTCCCGCAGCCCTCCCCGTTTCACAGTGGCGTATTTCTTCTAAAGGTTAGATAGAGTCTTCAGAGGGTCTTAGTTAAAAATATAAAGCGCGAATGAGCAGTATTACACGAGAGATATTGAATTTTTGATTGAGCCTGCCCTGAAGACTACCACGGCGCGACCTGGAATACCTGGCAAAAAACGTACAGCATCTCACCTCCGATTTTCAAACCTCATTCATCTCGTCTATATCAACAGACCCAGCCCTACAGCTATCAACCCCTTTACTAGCAAAATGACAACCACTATGCATTTTGGTCCTGAATGGATGCGTACAAAACATCAGACAGCTTCTCGGCCGCAGCCTCCGCCTTCTCCTCCGCCTTCTTCCGCTAATAATGGCCAACAAAACGCGTCCACTTATTCTGCGCTTGTCTCCTCTGCGCCTTCCGTAGACCCAGAGGAGCGCGACGACGGCCAGCCATTCCGATACTCGAAGGAGGATATGCTGCGAATTTACAAAGAAGGTGGTGGTAAAGGTGGCCTAGGGCTGGAAGTGGAGCGTTGGGAGGGAGTTGTACGTGAGATAGGCAGTGATCCTGTCGGGCTTCGTGAAATGGGGGATGGCGAGAAAAAAGTCAGAGTCAATGCGCTTACCTTTATGACTGCCACTCATCGATCCTGCCGCAGCTTTTTGCCGGCTCTGTCAACTCTGATCTTCGCAGACGTCAATCCACGGACTATCCTACTCCCCTTACTACCTCTACCCTCGGAGATAGGCCCAAATTAAATCGCGACAACTCGAATCCGGCGAGTCCGATGCGTGACCGCTTTGGGTCACTTATGTCTAGAAGACGAGACAGCTCCGGTGAGTGTCCATCTCGGAATATCATCCTACTATGTGGACATTAAATATGTTACATACAAGATCCCCCTCCCCTCGCCATACCGAGAAGGCAGTCCTTGTCATCAGGACAAGGTCCACTGAATTCTCCACGTGATGTAGCACCATCTCCGCGCTCGCGTGCTGGCTTTGATGGCGTCTTAGGTGGAGGTGATTCGTGGATCGCCAGGAGGAAAGCTGCTGAAGCGCTATCAAGGACCACGAGCTCGTCTTACACGGATCTGGGCGGCGAATCAGAGAAAGGCATTGAAATCAAAGAGGAACAGGAAGAACACCTTGTACCAATGGACAACAATCCATCAGGCAGTCTGAATGGCCTTGGATTGACCAATGGTTCGCCAGGTGATCCGAGTGTGCAGCTCGTCGCGCAGCCCTCGGGGGACCCTTCGTTGGGCGGCAGTAACACGTTTGCCAATGGGAGCGGAGGAAACATTCCTAATTTCGCCCATCCATCACCCCCCCAAATGCAGGCCGATCTAGCCAACGTCGAGTGGTCCTACCTTGATCCGCAAAATAACGTGCAGGGTGCGCACTGTGCGAATCTCGATCCTTGATTATCATTGACTTTCGCTCCTTTGTAGGTCCTTTCATCGCCGACCTCATGCAAAAGTGGTATGACGGAGGATACTTCACGCCAAATCTACTCATGAAACGCACACATACCGATAATGAATGGATTCCTGTGGGAGAACTAGCGCGACGCACCGGTGGTGGTAAAATATTCTTGACCCCACCGATTGTGCCAGCAGCACCTCCAGGATTGGCTCGACAAGAGGAAGCCAACCAGCTGGGCTATGCTCAATATGATGCAACCAACTACCATCCGCCCTATCAACCAGTTCCCACCCGTTCGCTGCGTACCACTACTCTGGATTCCTACAATGCTACACCCTCCAGTTCTTCTCCATCGCCTTCTTTCGGTGCTGGTCAGTTCACCAATGGATCTCCTGATCCCGCATCCTTCGGTGGTCGGGGAAATGGCAACATGTATCCTGTTGATACTCGATTCTCTCAGGCTCCTGGGCAGCCGTATTCCGCCCATCGACCACTCTTCCACGAGCAAGCCATGGACCCCACACTAGGTCGATCTGGAGGATATGGGGTTAGTGCCCCAGGCACCCCAGGCAGAGCTTCTTCCGTTGATGCATATGGTTATAACAATGGATATAACCTCAACCCGCAGACACCTTGGACGGCTAATCTCAACTCTCCGGGCGCGGGCTTCGACAGCCAAGGGCGAGGAGTTGAAGCCATTGGGACGTACCCCTCAAACCATGGGTACTCCACAAATAGCCCTATGAATGCTCCGTCACAGTTCCCTCCTTATGATAACACCAGCGGCGGTGATCGCGCCTCTATTAATATGTTCAGCGGTTCACCCTCCACTAATACGACGTTCTCCAATGGTATGCCTCTGCATCCCGTTCAGTCGTCAACCCCATCAACGTCCCAGAATCCACCAACATTGGAGCCCGTTCGAAGCGAAGCAGGACACTTGACCGGCCCTCCGACTGCGATTGCAAACAATCTGCCAACCCAGCAATATACAGAGTCACCCACATTGCACTATGCATCTGCTCCTGCACCCACCCAACAACCTGAAGGTTCCTCTCCGATCGTCAAGGCGCCGAGCCACATTTCTTCAGCAAACGCACCATCCTCTCCATGGGCGAACGTGGATGCACCCCCCACCCGACGGGTCGGCCCTTTCGATGCTGCACACCCGAAAACGACGAACACTGTGGTTGCGACACCTGTGACACCGGCAACCCCTGCTTCTCCCTCACCTTGGGGTCATACCGGTGTAACCGCGCAAACAACCGCTCAGGCAGCCGCAGCATCCCCCTGGTTCCAAGCGTCATTAGCAGGCACCCCAGACGACAACTGGGCGGAACAGAAAGCTGGCCCAAATAGTCTTACAGTCGATAACCTTGGTGTCCACAATCAGCAGCAGGAGACCTCTGCTACTGATCTTCCCACAAGTAGCGCCAATAACGCCCAGACACCATTAACGAACCAGCTGCAGAGAGAGGTTGTAGGAGATTCTATCCCTCCGTCAGCCTCAGCTGCCACGGTAGTCCCATCCGCGCCGTCGAAGCCTAAGAAGAAAGGAACCGCTCAAGTTCAGCCTACCGTTGTGACTCAAGCACCCATCTCTGTTCCCGTTCAAGAGCTTACTCCCCCTCCCGTGCAAACAAAAGCTGCGTGGGCAACCGAAGACGACAAGAAACCACCAGGCGGTGGATTGGGACTGAGGGAAATACAGGAAGCTGAGGCAAAGAAACTGGAGGCGCGCAAGGCTGCTGAAAGAGAACGCGCCGTCCGTCTAGCTGCTGCCTCTGCACCTGCAGCAGATGATGCCCAAACATTCACTACCGCGTCGTGGGGTCTTCCGACCTCTCGCGCAGGTGCTCGTATTGAGCCTGTTAAAGATACTGCGCCGGGTGGTTCTAGCCCTCAGACTGCCAACGGTGCTGTCTGGACGAATACCGGGAAGCCGACGCAGACGAAGAAAACTATGAAAGAAATACAAGAGGAGGAAGAGAGACGTAAGAAGACCGCCGTTAAGGAAACTGTTGCCACTACCGCTGCTCGTAGGGGATACGCGGATACCACCAACAAGGTCAGTGATTTTGTTCTACTACTGGATGTATGCTTATAACCGCTATAACAGAATGCACCCTCTACACAGCCTACTGGTGGTGCCTGGACAACTGTGGGTGCCCCAGGAAAGCCATCTGGCATAGCTTCGCCAGTTACAAGGCCTGCTGCAGTCCTTTCCAATGCCAACACCAGCATTTCTGCACCGTCGCCTGCTCCTCGCGCCAACGGTACACCAGTGGCCCGCGTGGCTGCAGTGCCGAAACCCGCGCCAAGGGTGGACGACGTGCTTGTAACTCCTTCCCATGAATTCTTACAGTGGCTTAGTGGTTCCTTAAAAGGACTCAACGCAACAGTCAACCGTTAGTCATTTTACTGTTTTCGCAAATTACGTCTGTTAACCAACTGTGTACCTATCAGTCGAGGATATTGTCTCCATGCTCCTCTCCTTCCCTATGGATCCCGACCCTTCCACGGTCGAGATCATCATGGACTTGATTTACGCCAACAGTACGACACTGGATGGTCGTCGTTTTGCTTCGGAATTTGTGAACAAAAGGAAGGTAGACGCTGTGTCTAGAAAGGGAGTTATTGCTGCTGGGAAGCCGGTTTCAATCGCAGATGTCGTCAGGACGCAACCGAAACCGACACAGCCGGAGTGGGGCGGATTCAAGGTCGTCAACAAGAAGAAGAAAGGCACCCGTGCATGATGTATATTTACGACTAAGTCGCTCATAAGTATGTAAACCGGGACTATAGCATTGTCCAAACACTTCATTATAATTTTGTTTAATGTTCCTGTGTGTGCCTGGTTCTCGCAGAACCAAATTTTAAGAGAAAGCAATTAGGGTTGTTCACAGTAACAATTATTTTGCCCATTATTTTCTCCATTCTCCGCGACCGCAAGTTCAAAAAATAATCTGGTGGTATGGGTAACTGAAACATCTCATCCAGTATGGTTGAAACGACCAGAAACATCATTGGGTAAAGGGCGAGAGAGAATGGAGGGTTAATAGACAAAGAATGGTCCAAAATAATTAAACCGTGAAACCCCCTAATGAAATAACAAATAGACAGCAGATGAAAGGTAAAAAATACACTGTGTTACATTAGAGGAGTATTCTACACGATTCCGACAACAACCGTAGCTCGTAAACTGACCTCCCGTCCTGCCGGACCAGCTACCTTCAGTAACACTTCACCTTCCGGCCCAACCTCCAGATACTCTTCCGTCTTCAGCGAGCTGGACTTCCACCCCCAACTCTGGCTCACGGAAAACACGTCTGGCGCGCTGGTAAAGCGGGTCAACGCAGCTCCTGTCGCACTGGCGCATGATATCTTAAAATAGGCAGAGATGACAGATCGGGAGTCCCGATATGCACTGGCAGGTGATATGGGGGGTGCAGTAGCTGGGATCGAGTTTGTCCCTGCATACGCCGCTGAGTGTGAGGTAGTGGCTGTGGTAGGCGAGGACACAGGAGTGGTAGACCGCGAGGGGCTGGAAGGGTATATAGATGGGGAGTAGTGGGTAGACGTGGGCGATGATGACATCGCGAAACTAGAGGGTAAAGAGTTGGTGCCGCGGCTGTGGGCTCGCTCTGCACGGGTGACCGCGGGCGCAGATGAGGGGGGGATGGGATCGACACTGGATTGTCGGTGTAGATACAATCCAAGTTGCACGCCTTTCTTGCGGACAACCTGGACGTAGACATTGAACAAGCTCCCGGCGCTCCAAACGGTATGGGAGTGTAAACGCTGCATCTCTTTCAACGAGTCGACGTCCCAGAATTCGACCGCAAAGCGGAAGGGAGGGTAAGTTGACCACTGGGATTTCCCCGTTGGATCCGATGCGATGCAGGCGGACGCGGTTTTACGTTCCACCAGCAGGCCGAAAAAGTTGGACTCGCAGGTTGTCAGACGGCTGCCCGTTTTGGAGTCCATTGCATGGGAGGACAGTTCGAAAAGCTGGTCCATGGAAGTACCGTCGATATTCCCGGAGTCACCCAAACGAATGGATGAGTCAGAAGGAATTGGGTAGTAGACTTTGTCCTTGTCTGCATCATTAGCCGAGGAACTTAAAATATCCGCCGTTGTCATGATAAGGCCCAGCCTCTGCTGGCGTGATGGTGGAGGGCTGCCGGGAGGGGAGCCAGGAATTCCACTCGATGACCTGGCGGTTATCTGATGTCGAAGCAGAGCTTGAGTCCAGTGCCCTGCCTGCAAGACAGACAGCGGCACATAAGGATGGTTGGTGTAGGGTGAAATATCATTTGGAAGAGCAATGATGTCTTCCAGAGACTGTGACAATGTGATTAAAGCGAAAACAGGGCCATAATACTGGTACGTACCATATGAGCATAATAGATGCCCGAGGTGAACATACGCGTCCACTCTTCTTCCTCATCGGCATCGACTCCGGAGCGCCTCCGCAGATCTACAATGCGCTTTGCGAACTCGTACCGTTCTCGCTCCCCCCTTACAAATAAGGCGTCTGACGACACCAGCGCTCGCACCCACTTCGCATCCAAACCCCCGCGGTTCCAAACCGCCGGGATCTCTGCCTTTGGGGTGGCTGTGGGATATCTGATTCCAGATATGGATGACGTGAAGTCGTACGAATTGTCCTCGTACGCGAGAATGTCAGGGCCCCACCGCGCTAACCAGCAGGCCGTCGTCTCCCCTATCTTGTCTGATACGGCGCCATAGTGGAAGCATGGTTCAATGGATTCCACGGGCTCCGAGTCGTCGGAGAAACATACCGACGGATCCTCTTTCTTGATATTCAAGTCCTCTAGCCCCTGCGTGAGATCCTCGGGCTCCTGCTTCACCGCGCCCTCGTGGTGTCTAATGGAGGACGCCCGAGTAGAGGTCACATGCGTCGAGGTTGGCTCTAGCTCCTCTGCCAGGGTCTCAAGACCAACAGCCGCCTTGGGCTCAAATTCCTCTGCGTCCCGTATGGGTTTGCCAATCGCAAAGTTCAGGTAATCTATGGCCGTCCTGGGGCCCACTGTGCCCAGAATTAAGCCGAGGGCTTGAGCAGCCGTTGAGGGAATGGCCAAGTACACTGCAGTGGCCAGAAGAGATAAAAGAAACCGAGGTGTGGTCGGATGGTGCCCTGGAGGTACACCCTGAGTCGAGACGGGCGAAGGGAAGGAGGGCGTTAAGGGCTTGGATGGTGTCGGTACCAGGGACGGTGAGACGTGTAAAGGGGGGCCACCACCATAGAGACGTGCTATGCAAAGCCTGTAGACTGGTTAGAATTGCTTGGATGAGAGAAAGAAACTGCCGCACTCGAAAGCTGTGATCGGATGGGTCAGAGCAGTAATAATGTGGCATCAAATGGAACTCACCAGCCCTCGTTATGTTTCGGTCATCAAATATCACATCGATAGATTCTTGACTCGAGTATCTGCGACCTTTCTTGGGTGATGACTCTGCAAAGCCAGATGTGAACAATGATCGAAAGAATCCCTAATGAACTTGTGCGTCAGTTGATGCTCTCCTCCGAGACGAATTTACGAGATCGAGCTAACTGCTTGTATCAATATCACGCGGTGTAGCCTGTAGATAGCCTCCCATGTGCCCCTCACCCGCAAAGAGACGTCTGCGGTACTGCCATCAAGCAGAGAGGCGTAGAGGTGGTTCTGTATGTTAATCGGGGAGATAGGGCCTGAAGCCTTGACTGCTGTTTCCATGGGTTGCTTGCCTGCTCTGCGTCTCGTCGATACGCTGGAAGCCGAGTAGGGTATACGTATACGGGGAGTGGGGGGTATATAGGCCGACATGCCTGTATATAAGCTAAACTTAAAGCGCGAATTGACCGCGCCTGACCACGCGCGGCACCAGGCAACACCGGCACTGCAGTCTCCTCAGGACCCCGACCCCTGACTTGGCAAACTTAAAGATTTGCGAATGCGCTCCAAATCAGTACACGACTCCGACCCGATCGTCGCGTATACCTACTGTCACTTCTTCTCTCTCGTGTATCACTCCTCGCGATGGCTCAACAACCACATCCACGGTTCTCGGTCATGTCAACCTCTTCTCTCTCATCGGCAGATGCGCTCTCGCCAGCGACAAGTACCACCAGATTCTCGTTGCCTTCGGTCAACACTGCTTCCACTTCCACAAGACATGCAGGTCCTAGGCCAAACATATTCGATCGAAGTTTAAATAAGACGCGTACTACCGAAGTCTCCACTTCTGCGTTTGCCTTCTTGTTCTCGGAAGTGGTTCAATACACGCAAAAAAGAGTGAGCGGCATAAATGACCTGGAGCGTAGGTGAGCATGGGCATTATCCTTCCTACGAATGAGGACTCGATTGACAATTATAGATTGAACACCCTTGGATACCGAATTGGAACCCGGGTCCTTGAGCTCATGGCATGGAGAGCGGAGTCAGGCTCTAAAGCGCCCAAACGCGAAATCCGGTTCTTACCAGCGCTGATGTCCATACACACGCAAGTGTGGAAAGCCGTATTTGGCAAGCCAGCTGATGCTATTGAGAAGAGCGTCTCCAACGAGGACGAATGTAGGCGATCGAACTCTGTACCCCTTCACTCACTTATCGCAACGCAGACATGATAATCGACAATGAGCCTGCTATTGAGCGATATATCTCCGTTCCCCGTGACATGAGTCAACTGAGCTGCTCGTCATTTACTGCGGGGATTGTGGAAGCAGTTCTGGATGGGCTTGGATTCGTACGTAGCTCTCGTTCCAAGACTACTCGTTTTGGTTGATTAACCTTGGCTGACATCCAGCCTGCTCGTGTAACGGCACACAACACGCCTGTTCAAGGGCATCCTGCGCGAACTACTATACTCATAAAGCTAGAGAAATCGGTGCTCGAGCGAGAAGAGGTTTTTAAGACCTAATATATATGAAAGGAGTCGCTGCGCACTTCACTGTTTTGGTTCCGGTATGTAAGGGGTTTCGGGGTCCCTCGCTTATCTCCGGTGTGTACCTTACCGCACAATAATCGTTCATCTGCATCTACATTCGGAGATACGCCATGGTAAAGCTAGGAAAGATCGTGATTGAGCCCCCTCTCATAAACACGTCTTGTGCTTGGGCATCTGACCATGATGAGTTGCTGGCGTTGTACAAGTCACCATACACCGGGGCTGTCACCACCAGGACGGCTACTCTTGAAGGATTCGCTGAAGATTCATCGCATACTGTAAGATTGATATTATCGTTGTGCCAATATCGCGGCCGGACTATTGACACGTTGCCCTTGGTAGGTTGCATTTGCCGCTGGATCGTCCATTAATTCATATGGCTATTCGCCCTATCCGCTTGCAACATACCTCGGCTGGGTTCGAGACATTATCCAGGCCGATCCATCTTCGTCGAAACCTTTCATCATCAGCATCACTTCATCTTCTCCTGGCATGCTTTCCAGCATGATCGACTCCATACAGGCTCTGCGCGAGGAGTTACGTGACTCAGCTGGCGCCGTATCTCGCATCGCCATCGAGTTGAACACGAGCTGCCCCAATATACACGGGGCGCCACCGCTGGCTTACAACTTCCCTGCGATACTGCCTTTGCTGCGAGCAATGGCAAATCATTACAACTGTGACCAATCTCTCACCCTTGGTATTAAGCTGCCTCCTTACTTCTATGCGGCTCAATTTGAAGAGGTCGTGCGCGGACTTCTGGAATTCTCTCATATTTCTTCTGGCGGCGATGACGGCGCCGCTGCCGCTAGAAATGCGTTTGCATTTTTGACCTGCACGAACACCCTAGGCTCCAGCTTGATATTCGCAGAGCAAACCAGCCCCTCTATTCCGAGTGAGGGGGGGAGCGTTTATGCACTGCCAACCCCACTAGGAGGGCTAGCGGGAGAAGCGATACATGCTTTATCACTCGGGAATGTGTATTCCTTCGCGCAGTTGCTCGCTGCAACTGCCATCGAGCAGGAACAGCAGCCTGAAGTTGATGTGCAGTCGCCGAAGGCATCCTTGCGTCATATCCGGATAATCGGCGTCGGCGGTGTGGCCACGGCGGCTGCGGTGGATCGCATGCGCAGGGCTGGAGCTAGCGTGGTAGGCTGTGCCACTTTGCTCGGTAGAGAGGGCGTGGGCGCCTTTGAGAACCTGTCGGGAAAGTTGGAGGGAGATCGACCCGCGTTAAGTGCCGCTCAGGGCTTGCAGTAGCAGGTTTTCCATACTACGTGCGTACCTTCTGTTTCCCCATAGCTTTTTGCACTAATCATTTTATCCAGTAGTGTTATGCATTTTATGTCTGTGACCCCATTATGATTGAGCTCGTCTAACCTTTTGTACTTATTGAGGCTGACCGTAGTGTCTTAGTCTTACCGCCAGGTAGCCGAGTCAGCCGTCAGGATCCATTATCTCAACATTTGAGTACCCTCCAATGCGCCTCACAGAGAAGATCTCATTGAACTGCATACTGACTCGTTATGTACGAGTCTGACACGGACGTAGCCAGAAACACTATATATATGCATGGCATCGACAGTGACCCAGAAGTCCCCGATAGCACACCAGTAGGCAGTGCATCCACTCCACAGGGCTGGAGCTAGTAGGTAGATTGTGCCACTTTGCCCGGCTGAGAAGGCGTTGGCAGATTCGAAGGTGGAAGGAAATCGATAAATTCTTTTGGTTTGTATGTAACTACAAGTATGTAGGGCGCTAAGAGCTTATGAGTATGAAAATGTAAATTAGGCTAAGATGGGAATAAGTGTATGCACAGGTCTGAATCGCGTTCCGTTAGGTATGTATAAGCAAATAATAATAATACAGTGGGTATAGTTGATTTTCAAGACGCCGAGGATGCAGCGACGAGTCCAAACCGATCGTATATGCATGATATGTGAATGGGGAGATGAATATGAGCATGAATGGAACAGACGGTTGACGATGAGCATGAATGAAGCCGAAGTGAATAAAAGTGGAAGAGGAAGATGGCATGTGTGGCGCGCTCGCCACTCAGAAGCCATACTCGCTGCGCATAGTGTTATAGTCATAATTGTCGTAGACCGTCCAGCCATCGGGCTGTAGCATGCCATCATCGGGACAGCGGAGGGCGTTCAAGTTCTCCAGTTGGAACTCCGACATTACGGAGTAGATGGATCCGTCGAGAGACCCGTCTTGTTGGGCGTATCCCCCGGAGAGCAGCGCCGACTCGGTCATGAAGTCGCAGAGAGGGGAAACCGGTGAGCGATCGTACATAAATTCTGAAAGATTCTGAAAAGGCAGAGGCGTTGAGTTAAATTCACAATCGAGCATATTCCGTTAATTGCACTGACCGTGTGATATTCCCCGTGGCCTTCAACAGGAAGGGGCACTTGTGAACCGATGGGAGGAGAAACCAGCGCCAATGTAGAGGCATGCATGGGCTCGTAAATGGGTGCAGACGTAGAGACCGAAGGTTGAGGGCGTGAAGTTGATTCGCCGGCGGGATCAGCGGGGTAGATCAATTCAGCTGCAGCAAGCTGTGCTCTAGCCTTCGCCGATAGCCGTTTGGATTTAGAAGCTTTTCGGGCAGGGCGAGGTCGAGGCGATGAGTCGGAGTCTGTAGGTGTGCTGCCAATCGCCTCGGGGTACTCCTGCAACTCCTTGCCCCGCTTTCCAGAAGAATACTCAGATGCAATGTCCAAGTACCGTTCTTGGTCGATGTCGGTACGTGTCTGCTTCTTGCGTTGCTTTTTCGGAGGGAGGTTTTGCCTGGGTCTGAACACCCAGTCCGGATACATCATCGTGAACTCCGCCTTCTTGCGATCGGCCATCTCCCTGTATGGTCGTTGTCCTTCCGCGCCCAACTGCCTCCAAGCCAGGCCAGTGATGATGCTGACGTTGGCATTGTGCCTCTCGAGCTGAGGAGGCTTGCTCTTGCAAAATTCGGAGCGGAAACAAATGTAGGCGTTGGCGGGACGTTTGATATGATTGGGAGGTTGACCGCGCTTTGAAACTGTCTTGATTTCCGAGCAGGGGTCGGAGGAAGGTGCTGGGGTGGTTGCAGGTGTGGATGAACGACTAAGGCCGGGAGTCGAGCCAGTGTAGGCAGGCGATGTGTGTCTCGAGTCGGCGGCTGCATAATCGTTATTCCCGGCCATAGAAACAGGGCTGGGAAAGCGGCTGCCACCTGACGACATCATGCTGGCAGGCGATAGCGACGACATCGTACTGACAGGCGATAGAGAGTATGTCGAAGACATGGGCGAGAGGGAGGAGCTATAGCTCGGGGAGGGATAATGGTTCAGATGGCTGTCGGTCTCGCGCAAGTGGTGATACACTTCTGCGTCGTAGATCTGATAATTGTCTGATGGGAAAAGAGTCAGAGTATGCAATGGGAATATATATGAGCAACGGACCTTGTGCGGATTCAAGCTGACGATAAACCTGGGAAATCATCATGGTAGGGGAATGTTGTTAAAGCGAGGTAGAAGGGATGTATGTCTGAGGTTCAACGGCGCAAACCTCCTGGATTTATACCAGCTAGCGCGTAACTGGCGCCAGGCGTAGTACAATGGCATATTGAGCTGAATATCCCTTTTACGAGTTCGAGGAGCGTATATCGGTTGTTGATCACGGCAGGAGTGACTGGAGAGAGGTCGCGGAGGGTCGCGGTCAACCTAAATCAGGGTTTAAGCCCCTGCCTGCCCCTTTCACTTTTCACATTAGAACATTTGGCCAAGTTTTGGGTCTCCCAAGGTGTCGGTGACTGAGATCCGTTTCCATCCGCCAGATTTCGGATGCATTGCTCACCGTTTGGGCGTCGGCTATCGGTCGGGCGGACGGCTGGCACGCATCTCTAAACACCTTTGAAAAAGTCAAGATTAGGGATGTCCATTGTTCTCGACAAGAACACGGTGCGTACCTCCGATCTTCCTCGAGAGCCTTGGTAGGAGTGCAAAGTCTCACAGCGAATTTCGATGCCGGTCCAACCTTGTTTTCTATGCGTGAATCCTAGGATGGAATTTTCGAGCTGTTAGGTACAACACCGTACCTCTGATTAAGTCATTGTCTCCTCGACAAAGTGGGATTACAGACTCGGCATGTAGCTGAGAAAGCCAGCTGACCATCGATGGTGATCCTCGCCATCGATGCGCTGAATCAAGACTATATTGTGAGTGTAGCGTGTCCTTGGACAATGGCATGCAGGTCGTATTGGCGGCCCAGACATCAAAAGGTTAATAAAAAGCCACGCACCTTCGAGACACCACTGCACTACGATCGCATCATACAATGATGCCAATGCCTATCTTGAGCTGTATCAGCGACGATTCAAGCATAGATCTGCAGATGAGTCCTCTCCATTGTCCATTGTCCATGGAGTTGATGTTTGGACTCCACAGCGGTTCTGCAGGAGGCACAGAGCACCTTAACCTCGTGCTGTATCGACGGACAATGTGCCTTGACCACATGCAGATATTAGATGTGACCATCTCGAAGCAGACTACTTATCGATGAAGAGTGCCGCATTGGATAGAACAGGTGAATGCATGCACCGTCTCACATCCCGCTTGAGTTTAGCTGTAAAACAGAGGAGCCATGAAGTACCACGAGGCGAGCTTCATCCCCCGAAAGTGCGGTTTATCAACGGGATGCGCGCGCCGGTAGTTCTCGTTCGCGGTCACAGGAGTGATGGTAGGCTGAGATATGCACGTACTTGCGAGCATTTCAAACAGACCACTGAGAGCAGCGCTTGAGAGCCAGGCCTGTCGGTAATACTGAGTTCCTCATCGGTCATTATTTGAGTATGCGTAAAGTAGGAATTTATTGTGCTCCAGATCCATGGAACTGCGTACTCAGCTCGACAACGATTGGAGTCGGCCACTTCCCAAGCAATTACAGGACACACATTTTCAGCACGGCAAATATCCGGCATCTTCGAGCCACCGATGGCGAGGCGGTGTGTACTGTGTAGTCTTCTTGATAAGGCGATGCGACAACCACATCCAAAGTAGAGCTTTGCTATTAAGAGAGGATGTGAGAGCTGAAGGGCTCCTATTCACGATTGCAGAGTACGCACAGCAGAAGGAAGCCCAGTACTAACTGTAAAACAAGAGGGTGGTCGTCGAAGGGGAAGAGGCGTGAATTGCTTGCAATGTGTTCTAACATCGACAAAAGCAGGCGAGTGTGGGTCCACTTTGCCACACGCCACATCTGGCGCTCGTCGGGCGCGCCGCGTCGGCAGGCGTCGGCCCCGCTGATTCCTTTTGATTCCATCGCGCACACGTGTTGTCGACTCATATGTCCTCGTGCCTGCCCCTGTCCCACGTATAAATTGAACGCTCGCAGTCATTTCTCCAAACTCCCACTCCCACCCACAATCCAATGTCAGACCCTGCTCCTGCTCGTGCAACACGATCCAGCTCTAGAGTGAAAACGGCTGCTGCAGCGCCCGCAGCGCCCGTGAAAACCGCAAAGCCCAAGTCTGCCGCAAAACCTAAATCAACTGCTGCCAAACCCACGTCGAAACCTAAGAAGACCGCCAAGAAACGTGCCCATGAGGACACAGACAGTGAAGAAGCCGACAAATCGACCAAGAAAGCTAAGGCCGACGACGATGCGGATGTCAAAGATTCGTCGGATGAGAAGGATGAAGTTGCCGACGATGAACCTAAGAAAATGGTGAATTTTCTTTGAAGGTCGACTAAGAGCTACATTCTAAGGATCTTAACTATAGGTTACTGTGTTAAAGAGAGGAGCTGCTGCCGTCGACCCTTCGTCCCATCTTCTTAGTGCGTTAGTGTATCTCTCCCGCCCCTTTAGGAGCTCAACAGGTACTGGCAGATACGCACCAAGTCTACGCTGACTCGGTAGACGTTTACGATGCAAGACTGAACCAGACTGAAATCTCGGGGAACAAGAACGTAAGCCGGGTTGCAAGTTCACATCATCCCGAGTCAGATAATATTGACTGGTGCTGCTCAGAAATTTTACATATTGCAGTTGCTCCACCCTATTGGACAACCAGGTACCTCCCAACTCTTCACTCGTTGGGGTCGCGTTGGGGAGCCTGGCGCTACTCAGATAAAGGTAATGGATGTCTCAATATCACCTCCCCTTGCTCACACTCTCTTCAGGGACCATTTGCCGCAGCCACTGCAGTCAGCGAATTCAAGAAGCAATTCAAATCCAAGACTGGGACCGATTGGGCCAACAAGAAGGGCGCTGCTGTAAAGAAAGGTAATAAAGATACCACACCATCTACTTGCATTTACTGATACTTCATCTAGGAAAATATGTCTGGCTTGGTGAGTGTACCCGCCTAGCACAAGATCCTGACTAAAACATCGAATTTGTTCAGAGCCCGCCGCCGACGATGAGCCTGAACCTTCAAGCAAAAATGATAAGTCGGATGAGAACAAACAAGAAGAAGAACCCATTCCAGCCTCTGCTCTGGCGCCAGAACTGCAGGTAAGGATTTATCGCCATGAACCGTTAACTGCTTCTAAAATTGCATTATCTTTAGAGTCTCTGCAATTTGATCTTCTCGACGAAGTACATACCTATTGGCAATCAAATTTATAAGCCGCTACTAATGCCATCCTACTAGGATTATGAACGCCACTCTCGAGTCTATGCAATATGATGCGAACAAGCTTCCGCTGGGTAAAATTATATCGTCGCGTATTCTTGATTCATTATACTAAACTGCATTCCAGGCAAATTGGCAAAATCTACCATTTTGAATGGTTTTGCTGCGCTGAAAGTACGCACTAGTACTCGCACCCTTGAAGCATTCATCTTCTGATATCAGCGCAGAAAATCGCCGAAGTCATAGAGAAACCCAATGGCGATCTAGCGCAAAGTCTCGGCGGACACGATGCTGCCTGTCAACAACTGAGCAACGAATACTACTCGTAAGCGCACCATTCTAACTCGATTCTTCCGGGAACGCTGAGCGATTTCTTCAGAGTCATCCCGCATGTCTTCGGGAGGACCAGGCCAACCAATATTTGCCACATCGACTTGCTGAAAAAGGTCAGTCTCTCGGATCAGCGCTCTATTCGGTCACTGAAATTGCTTGTTTAGCAACTGGACCTCGTGGATGCCTTGGGCGATATGGTCAGTTGACTTGATATCAATCTTCGAATGCCGCTAATGCCACAAATTTTCTGTGCAGGACTTCGCCCAGAGTATCATCAGCTCCACGGTCCTCAAAGACGACAATGGTCGTCGCCTCAACCCTCTCGACGCTCATTTCAGGTCCCTTAACCTTACATCGATGGAGCCGGTCTCCCATCAAAGCCAGGAATTCTATTCTTTGATGGCCTACGCACGCGATACTCATGGCGCTACCCACCAACACTATGGAGCTAAGGTTCTCAATGCATTCCGTGTTGAGAGACAAAACGAGCAAGACGCGTGGGCGAAGGCAGGCTACGACAGCCTTGCTGACGGCGAAAAGCTTCTATTGTGGCATGGATCGAGAACTACTAACTTCGCGGGTGAGGCACTATAATGGGCCAAGTTTCTCACCTCCAAGCTAACTTGGAACCGCAGGTATTCTCAGCCAAGGCCTGCGCATTGCTCCGCCTGAAGGTACGCGTTCCATCTTGATTCATGTCCAGTACATTTGCTCACCTCACCTCTTAACAGCTCCTGTAACCGGTAAGTCTTGAGCGCGAAAAGTCATCGAGTCGCTCCCTTACCTCGTCGTCTACAGGTTACATGTTTGGCAAGGGAGTTTATTTTGCCGATGTATGTATACAATTCCCGTTTCGTGTATGGTTTGCTGACAGTTCGCTTTTCCAGATGATGTCCAAGGTGGGTGTCATGGAATGTTTGTCTTGGAAAGCAAATGACGTCTTCTTTTATCTAGTCCGCCAATTATTGCTATTCTCAGTAAGTTCTGCTCGTGCGTCCGGCTGGCCACTATTGACACTGTCTTCTAGTTTGAGTGATTCTGTTGGTCTACTCCTTCTGTGCGAGGTGGCAGCAAAGCCATTCCACGAGGAAACCAATGCCAACTACAACGCAGACCAGACCTGCAAGGACAACAAAAAGCTGTAAGCTACCTATATATGTTCTTCGCATCAATGACGAGCCTGCTTTCAGATGCACCAAAGGTATAGGGCGGACACAGCCTGTGCAGTGGAAAGACGCAGGTGAAACCTTGAGCAACCCAGCGCTTAAAGGGTGTTATATGCCTGAGGGGCCTGGTCAGGTCTCGCATGCCAATGCCTCCCTTCAGTATAATGAGGCAAGTTTATTCTTGGATGCCATTTGAATCATAGTAACTGAAGCCCGTAACTTTCAGTATATCGTTTACAACACTGCTCAGATCCGTGTGCGCTATTTGTTGATGGTCGAGATGAAATAGGAATTGCTGACATGTCGTGTAAATGATATGGGAACTGTCTATAATCATTCTATTTAATTGGCTATAAAGTGTTCACGCAGCCTTTCGTCAAAAGTGTGCACTGAAGTTTGACTGCCAGTACTTGCAGTCACAAGTCAGACGACTTCCATATTGAGTCCGTACATCGGACGCGGTGTCCGAGGCAACGGAATGCTCTAACAAACTCATCTCATCCATCCATACTGACGACCCCTCTACATGTCTGCCGCACGTAAACAAGCCCCCCGACTTGCAAGGCCTGCTGCTCGTTACTGGAAAGGAAAGGCCCCCAAAGGTGTTACCGATGCACCCTCAGACTCTGATGAGGAGGACGCGCCTGAGGTTGATGAGGAAGGCGATGTTCTCATAGGAGGCGACCAGGACATCGTCGAGGAAGACGACGAGGGCATGCCTATAAAACAGGAACCAGCTAAAGCCGTGAAGGCTATGAATGTATCTCTCAAGAATGTCGATATCTCAAAGGATGGAAAGGTCACTGTTGCTGGGCGTGAGGAGTCCGGTCGAACGGCTATGGAAGACGGTGCACATCATCCTCTATTCTATCAAATCTAGAACTAAGCCTTGCTGCTCTAGAATCTGAAGAGGAATCCGACGAGGAGGAGAAGCCGAAAGGTGTTCACAAAGCTGAATCCGACGAGGTATGTCTACAGCATGTCTTTTATTGTGCATGCATAGTTGATGAATGTTTGACCTCAGTCGAGCGAGTACGAGAGTGAATCAGAAGAGGAAGAAAAACCGAAACTAATGTTCCGTCCAGTCTTTGTTCCTAAGTGAGTTTCCTGAAGCGAACTGATGCGATATTGTGCTGATTTGAGCTTAGACGCAGTCGAACAACAATCTTGGAAAAGGATGGTCTTGCTCAGGATACCGAAGAAGCGCTGCGCAAGAAGGAATTAGAAGCCGAAGAACGAAGGAAAGAAAGTCACGACCTTGTAGCGGAGAGCATTAAACGAGAATTGGCAGAAAGTGCGTGTTATGATACGATACTGGTTCCACGAGCTAACTTTATTGATAGAGGAAAAGGAGGAGATTGTACCAGATGTTGATGACACGGATGGGTTAGATCCAGCTGCTGAATTTGAGGCGTGGAGATTGAGAGAACTAGGTCGCATTAAAAAGGAGAAAGAGGAAGAAGTACGGCGAGAGGAAGAGAGAGAGGAGATTGAGCGAAGGAGGGCAATGCCAGAAGAGCAGAGGCTGAGAGAGGATATGGAAAACGCCCAGAAATCCCGGGACTCAAAGCCCAAAGGGGAGGCGAAATTTCTCCAAAAGTACTGGCATAAAGGTGCATTTCACCAGGTCAGTGCGTTTCCTAGCCATTTTCACACATTGGTAATGAGACTCCTGTTATCTAGGACGATGAAATACTTCAGCGCCGTGACTACACGGAGGCTACGGAGTCTACTGTCGATGTCTCCATGCTTCCCGAAGTCATGCAAGTGAAAAACTTTGGCAAACGAAGTCGAACGAAATATACGCATTTGGCCGACCAAGATACGACTGCCAAAAGCGGGGGATTTGGCGGGGCTGGTCAGGTTCAGGCTGGCGGCAAATCTACTGACGGGGGTGGATGCTTCTCATGCGGTGGTCCACATATGAAAAAAGGTGAGATCTCGTTCGCTATGTTGCCCAGTCAGCCTAAACGTAACTCCCAGATTGTCCGCAGAACACAGGACCGTTAACGGCCCGTGCAGGTGGAACTGGGGCAAACTCTGCGCCCACAGGAACACGGCAGTGGGGCGCAAAAGCAGACTCAAATACATGGAAGGACCGTGAGGATGATGGTTCAAGGAATGGTGGCTGGAAAGAAGACAGAAATTTGCAGTCTGCCAAGCCCTCGCGACCGCCCGTGGATGATACTTACAGCTCTCGAGATAACCGGGACAGAGGAGAGAGACATCCCCAGGATAGAGAGCGCAGGCGGTCCCGCTCTCGATCTCCTTACAGGAGTAGCGGAGGCGATCGTGGTCATAGTGCGAAGGAGCGGAGGCGCTCATATTCACGAGAGCGATCACCCGTCAGTGATGGAAGAGGGAAGCGAAGACGAATAGACTGAGCTCTCACTAGGTGTGCTCACTCTGTTCTCTCGTGTACATGGTCCAATGTTGAATTATATCTGTCACGTGAAAGGCTACTAGATTGCCCGTGTCTGTACCAGCGCTCATGGCATGCATCATACACTGCGCAGATCCACCATACTAGGAAGGGGTCAACGCATGACCTTATCTTCAGACGTTGATCGCATATCGATGATGCCTTTGTGCATATCACCTCTCACCGTTGCCCCGCCTTCGTCTCAACCCTAATGGATATCTTCGTGCGCAGCATATCTTTCGCTGCCAACGAGACTGATGTCACAGTCGAGTTGGCTCGAATATTGCATAAACCACCGTTCCCTCTCGAACCGCCAACCAACTTCCAATTCGAACTTATTCAGGATCGCAGGACTCGCAAGCATAAAGGTTGTGGAACACTTACACTTGCGGATGCTGCACCTGGCCAAACGTTGATGCGACTATTTGCGTCTGGCGGTATATCTGTCAAGGGTCGACCCATCCTGCTGTCGCCTAGCAAACATCAATTGCAGCGAGGGGTAGTTGAAAGGCTTCGATCCACTTCATGGCAAGATCCTCAGGTCCTGATGGAGGAGAGGAAGCGCAGAGCCTCTGCCTCAGAGCCAATCAAGCTCGCAGAGTTCTGTTATGGCAGATTCCGTCGCGGTGGTACAAAAGTCTTCTTTGCCGAAAGGGATTTGGGTGGAAGTGGAAGGGTCGCATGCGATCTGGGCCTTCGACAACTCAGGCTTGAAGTGGAGAGGAAAGATCGGGGTAGCAGTGTCCAAGGATCCCTTTTTGATATGGGCAGCTTGATGGAGCTGATGGGGGCAAGCCAGAAATCAGCGGTGTACGCCCCGACTCAGATCAAAGCCATGTTTTCTCCCCACTCCACCCCGTACTGCGTCTTCCTTGAAACCCGCAGCCAACCCATTTTCCAAGAAACCAGCCAATCTATTTTCCAAGAGTCTCGTTCGGACCGGCAGTGGTCGTTACATCCAGATCGCGAGATGCCTTCCGCATGCAATGTGCTCCGTGTTACTTTCAATTCAGACGAGGACAGATCAAATTTCCTGGGGAGATGTAAACAGCTGCATTTGGCCAACCCTTCCAGGAGCGATATTCTACAAGAGGACCATTCAGATTATTCAGGGTCCACCATGACGTCCCTTCACGATTGTCTCCAGTCCCTCGAGTTTGGTCTTGCTTTCCAAGCGGAAAAATCCGTAGCGGATGCCGTCCTTTCGCCTGCAGAAGTGTTGTCTCTACGGGAGGAACTGCTGCAACTTTACGCGGATTATGACACGGAAAGTGCTGCAGTGTTCAAATATTTCGTGGAAACGGTTCGTGAATCTTATCACGACGTTCCACGAAGGCGAAGACGCAGACGAAGGGGAAATCGGAATCAGGCAATCCCCGCAGAGCAATTAACTCTAGTGCAGCAGCTCACTACCGCTAAAACATCGTTCTTAGCCGATCGGAAAAAACCACGGCTTTACTCTATCTCACCAGCTCACTTCCAATCTTATCATCTCACTATCACACCCTCAGATCACATTTTGGAAGGACCTTTGCCAGACCAATCAAACAATGTTCTCCGTCGATTCGGCCACCACGACCATTTTCTACGCGTGTCTTTCTATGACGAGGGTCGCACTCAGATTCGTAAAGATACAAATACAGACATCTCGAAACTACTGCGTTCGCGGTTCAGGAAACCTCTCATCGATGGGCTCAAATTGGCAGGCCGCAGCTATGAGTTCTTGGGCTACTCTATGAGTGGCTTGAGGGACCATTCCGTTTGGTTCGTCTCCCCTTTTACATACGGGGAGAGGCGTGTAGGTGCTGAAGATATCCGGCTGATGTTGGTGAGCATTAATGAATTTCCTGTTCGTCATATCACTGAGATTTACATCTCAGGGTGACTTTTCTGCCCTCGCATATGAGCCTGCGCGGCTGGCAGCGCGATGGTCCCAAGCTTTCTCTGCGACAGACCCAACAATGTCCTTGGACCCCAGCGAAATTGATCGAAGCCTTAGGGACCGGATCTCATCTTCAGGGTCCATGTTCACAGACGGCGTGGGCACAATTTCCAGTGCCCTGGCGAAATCCGCATGGGCTATCATTCGCAGCCAGAAAGGACAAGTTTCCGCGCCTTCGAGTGTACCCTCGGCATTCCAGTTTCGGCTTGGCGGAGCAAAAGGCATGGTTGTGGTCGACAACCGCCTAGTTGGTCGAGTAATATGCATCAGGAAATCACAGGCGAAGTTCGACGCGCCCGACAATCGCGCTTTCGATGTCCAGTCGACGTCATCTCGGCCGCGGCTCATGTTTTTGAACCGGCCTATGATTGTGGTATTAGAATATCTAGGTGTTTCTACCCAGTCGTTGGTTGATCTCCAAGACCGAGCTGTCCGCGAAGTAGAGGCGGCTCGCGAATCATTGCTGGAAGCATCCAAACTTTTCGGATTCAACGGACTTGGTCCATCTTTCCGACTTCCATCCCTGTTTAGCAACCTCAAAACGCAGCTACATCTCGACCTCAATAGCGGCCGTGGATTCGACGCGCTCTACCACCATCTCGTCACTGAAGCTATACGATGTGCTTGCACACATGCTTTGCGAGAGATCAAATATCGCGCGCACGTCCGCGTTCCTGGCTCATTTACTCTGCTCGGGGTGGCAGACGAATGGTCGTGCCTGCGCGAGGGGGAAATCTACGCTACCATTCGTGATGAACGCACTGGCCTCTTGAAGCCCATAGAGGGCAAGGTACTTATTACCAGAAGTCCGCAGGTGCACCCTGGCGATGTGCAGTTTGTTACCGCCGTGCGAAGGCCAGAACTCAGCCATCTGTATAATTGTGTGGTGTTTTCTTGCGAGTGCGTCGTTTTTGTCCTGTTTTGTTCAGCATAACTGATATGCTATCCACAGGGGAGAGCGCAGTCTTCCTTCCTGCCTAGCTGGAGGAGATCTAGATGGCGACGATTACAATTTAATCCTTGATGTGAGCATATACAATGATGAACGTCTGATATGGCTTCATCTCGCACGCAGTCGGCTCTCCATCCTACTCACACCGTTGCCGCTGGTGAATATAAGGGTCTGCCAAGTAAACGAACTGACAGTCCTTGTACAATCGTGGACATTGCCGATTTTTTCATCAACTACGTAGGTGCATTGAAGAATGACTTTATTTCCCTCATTAAAGTTTTCTACTATCACACAGATCGAGAACGACCTTCTAGGATACATAGCCATCTTGCACCTCCGGTTTGCCGACCTAAAGGATCCTGGGTGCCAGGAATGTATCAATCTCGCCGAAAAGGCATCGCACGCTGTCGACTTCCCCAAAACAGGTGCCCCTGTCACGTTCGCGTCTCTTCCGATGCCGCCTTCACGAGAGAAGCCCAATTTCCTCGCCGGAGAAGGATCAGGAGAGGGACTCGGACCTGGCTTTTATCCAAGCGATAAAGTCTTAGGAACACTCTTCCGCCGCGTACCTCTGGATACTCGCATCACCCGAGTGATTCCCCCATTCCCGTCGGATGGTCGTAAGATCGAAGAGTGCCTGCGCGAGATTGACGTGCACGCTCTCGGTCTGCCTTCGCTGTCCGAGCCATCCGAAGAGCTGATGGAGGAGATGAGCCACACCTTGGAAATGTACTGTGACGATCTGCTCGCTATAGCACAGACTCACACGCTGTCCAAGCATCACGAGGCACGATTGTCAGAGGAGGAGCTGGTTAGCGGGACAATCATGTCTAAATGGGCAAGTCACCGCAAACGGAGAGAGGCCGTCGATGCTATGAATCTACAGACGCAGCAGCTCGCCAGAGCCATCCGTCGCGATTTCGCACGCAACGATGCCCATGATGCAGCTGAGGAAGATGACTGGGACAGCGAAGATGAGGACGACTTGGATGAAGAGTATCGTCGCCGGAAAGCAGAGACGTTCAAGAGGGCATGGGCAGCTTGGAGAGTGGCCGAGGAGGCGCTCGAGCCCGAAGGGGAGGGCGAGTATGCGTTCGGTCCGATGAGCTTCGGGCTGATCGCGCTGGGGACGATGCTTGATGTGATCAAGCAGATGAATGAGTTTTACATGGCCGACTAGGTGGGGCAACGCGGGAGGGGCCGGTGGCACAGCTGTACGAGTTGCGTGCTCCACTCGAGCGTTTCATGGCGTCCGTAGAATTAAATGATATTGTCAATGCATATGAGCACCGCATGCCGATGGAGGGACACACATTGCAATTGTTCTGACCTGTATACGTACGCGTTCGTTTAGCACAGTGCTGTTGTCTAGTTTATTCAGATGCATACCGGTTCGTGTCGCAATGTTGGAGTGGTCGCCTTGTACTCAAGTCTTTGCATTCGCGACTTGGTTTTTAAAAAAATATTTGGTACGGCCACTGAGCGGGGGCGACGTCAAACTCAGCAGACGAAAAAAGGTGGAACTCTGCGGCGAAAGCAGAAAACACTCGGGAAGCGAACGAGACCACGGTGTTGACTAGCACATGAAAGATGTACACGAGGGGGTACACAACAGCTAAATAAGAGGCACGGCGCGACGGAAGGTGAAAGCGGAGGCCGAAAAGGTGACAAAATTTGCGATATACATGGTTACAGGACGCTACAGAAGAAAAGTTGGGCATAGAAAATCGATTTCGGTGGCTGCTACGGAAGTTTAGTGGCTGTTTTTTTAATTTAAAAAAAAATTCATGTTTAACCTCCATTGGGGAGGGTTTCCCTATGGTAGAGGTAAACTACTTATATGTAATGTACGTATATCAGACTGAGTAGCTGTAACAAAGACCGTCGCCCGTGATGGTTCAGTGGCTTATCTGCCAAGGGAATTGACGAAGATTTCGTTGGTCAGTTGAGCATCTCAAAGTTGATAAAGCTACGACCGCGAATCACTATGAGCATACCGTCGGCCACACGAAATGAAGAGCTAACGCACTTGTTTATGCGCGTACGAGCACGCAGCAGCATAAATGAGGGCTGATGCACTGATCGCACTACCCATCCTATTTCTCGGATGGTAGGTGGACGCATGGCTGATCGTTTTACAGGCATTGCAGCAGCCATCGAAATCACGCTTCTCGATGCCCGAAGAGTGCGTCGCGTTAAGCTGACCTCCCACCTCGATGAATGCAAGATAGCCGTCGAAGTCTTCGAGACGAGCGCTGGCGTTGTAGTTCGGCGGGACCACAAACATTTCATCGTGTATAATGTCCCCGTTATTGCCGTTGTTGGCGCAGCAATGGTCTGCAAACACAAAGCTGCAATTGGCGCAGAAAATCAGGTGACGAGTGAGGGTCAAAATCAAACGCCCTCGACTGACTGCGATGCTTCTTGCTGACACTGACTGACGGCTGGATCTCCTTGTGGCAGAGGTTGAGGACAATAAAAGCCTAGGTCGGATGCGACGGAGTTGGAGCTAGCCGAATTACAGCCGTTCTGGCAACACAGTTGCTCACTCTTGACGACTGTGGTCAAGAACAAAACTACGAAGCCAAGCAGGGTCGTCACGAATGTCGACAATCTGGTGTTGATTGGAAAAATCGTGGTTGCGGATGACGCCTAGAAACCGAAATAGGAGGACTGGTGAGTATATGAAGACGGTGACGTATCCTCGAAGAACGCCAAAGGTACTGGGTGTAGTAAGAGTTTGTTTGTCGAAACCAAGGGTGCGGTTGATTGTGCGAACGAAGGTAATGCAGAGGGCAATGTCACTGTCGACTTCTCGTAGATGGGACATGGAGATGGCGCTTTAATCGCGTCTTTTATACTCGAGTGAGGCGTCTCTTGACGAGGAGGGCTGCGATACGGTCATTCGTTAGGCATCCGTTAGCACTGGATATAAAAAGTTTACAAAAGGGAACAAAGAGCTTCAACGCGCGTTCGAGGGTTCTTGAATACAAGGCAAAAGTCACTGGTAGGTGGAACGCTTCGACGAGGGAAAGTACAATTCAAGTCAAACTCAGGGGAGTTAAAGCTCTAAAATTCTTGATGAGAAGTCTTCTATTCAGAATTTCTGATCACGAAGGCTTCTAAGTTCTACCTCAATTTGCCCTTGCACGCGTGTTCAAAGGTTCTTGAGGGCAAGTCAGAAGGTCACCGGCGGGTAGAATGTCTCGACGGGGTAATGCACAGCTTGAGTGGAAGTTGATGAGATGTCGAAGTCAGAAACTAGAAGTAGAGCTGCAGAAGTTGCAAGAAAGGGTATCCACATAATTACCAAACAACGGCAAATAGGTCAAATATGCGCGCCCACATCCAAAAGTACCACACGGTCTTCTGGAGATCCGGTAGTAGGATATGTCGAGTGTCCTCAAGCTTGGCGTGGCATGACAAGGAAGTCATCTTAGAGGCCGGCCGCTTATATATCAACGTTCCCTGAGGCATCTCGATCGTTGGCCACGGCCGGTTGGCCTTATTCTTCCTTCCTACTGTCCATTGACTCGCACCGCCCTTTGGATCTCTCCTAGCATCTATCATATTTTAGGTAATACTCGTTCTATCTACTCGCTATACTAAATAACTAGAATCACTGCCAGTCAAGCCAGGTCTTACCAAAATACTTACAGGAGTTAAATAAAAAAGCACCAGGCTCAGGAGAGCATTGACAGCAAGTTGAAAGGGAAATTGTGTCTAAACCTCTTCAACCAAATAAAGTAAAAAATACGATAGAGCGCAACTGCCAAACCGTTACAAGCAGCAGGTTTAGCGCACGGAATCATAACCAAACAATGTGGACATACCGGAATACAGCGAGCATCATGCGCCGATGTGGATATAATTCGCCCACCTCTGGAGCGACTCCCCCTCGTCCTTAGCTTTCGCCCACGGCCCGGTCCTCATCCTCATAGCCACGACCACTTTCTGGAGCGCCTCCGCCGACTTCCGCGCGTCGTTCTCCTTGAACATGTGTTTCCAGAAAACCTGCGCCACCTTGGGCCCATCCTCGTCCGCCATCGGCCACAGGGTTCCAACGACGCTGCGCACGCCGCAGAATTGCACTGCGGCTGCGAAGTGTAACACTTCGTCGGGTGTGGCGGAAATGCCGCTCGCGGTCGCGCTATCGCATGCCGCCATAAACGCGAAGTCGGCGTCAGGAAGACGTGCTTGGACGAGATCGGCAAGGGAGAGCGGGGCAGCCTCCAGTTCGAAGGAAGATTGGAATGGCTGAGCGGTGTTGAGGTGGCCACGGCACGCGAAATGGACCCAAGGGTGGTGTGGCAGCGCGTCGAGAATGGCCTCGCGCGTCGCGTCGGCTTTGACCATACTAAGCACTCGACCGGGCCCACCTGCTTTCTCTATCACGTTGCGTTCCGTCAGGACCGTACGTAATCTTTCATCAGGCTCGTCCTTGGTTTTCGGAGGATGACCGGGGTGGATGATGGCGAGGAGTACCGGTTTAACAGCGCTCGCGTTGACGAGGCCTGGATGCTGCTCATTTTTCGAATGTCTAGCAGCGATGAGAGCGGATAGGGTGGGCGTGTATGAAGAGCTGTATTTTTTGGGAAGCTGGCCAGCCGCGTGGATAGGAAGAGCGCACAACGCAGACGTGGGGCACCACCACACCCGCGATTTCTCTGGCAGGCCCATGCTCTCCAACTTCGCCAGAATAGGACTGACCAGAATATCCGCCAACTGCTTTAAGATGGTATTCTTCAACACGCTGGAGAAACCAGCCTTTCCCCTCTTCTCGAAGAGCAGGTTGGACAAGTCCGAGATCGTGAGGTAGGCTGCCTCGCGATTCCGACCATCCGCGTATAGAGGCTGAAGTATGGGTGCGTCTCGAGGGCGCAGAATGATAGCGTCTGAACGCTGCGGGGCGACGTTAACAATGATGATGGGCCCCTCGGCGGCGGCAGCCTGGAGTTCGTGGAATGGCACAGCTTTAAGAAAGTGCTCGAAACCACCCAGGCGACGAATCTGCTGAATGATGTCGTCTCTTTCCGAAGAGAGTTGACGCTGATGCGCCCATCTGGCTTCGGAAACCGCTGGGAGCTCATTGGCGTTTTCGTTTTCCAACTGGATGGATCCTAGCTGCGATGATGTTGCGAGAGCTTCGAGCTGCTCACTCGTTGTCCTGAAACGCTCTGCCAATCCCGAGTCGACCTGATGGACCTCCTCGATCGGATGTCTGTAACCTCGGATGTTGGACCACAACATTCCTCGTCCTTGTTCGAAGAACTCGACCGCTTTTTCGAGGTGGCCCTGCTCAATGGCATGGGCAGCGGCTGACATGGCGAGGGACGGGTACAGGCTGTTGGCGCCAAGTGCCTCGCGATGTAGCTCTACGTCGGCGTACACCGCAAGGGATAGTTGGAGGAGGTTGAGAGCTGCTTCATAGGCATCCAGTGCCAATGAACGATCGTGTACTTCTAGGAGTGACGTCAATTGAAACGCGCACGAATAGCGGCGTCCTGGTGTGTCTGAGCCATCAGTCGCTCCGGAAGACAGCAATCTAATCGCTTCTTCGATATCCTCCCTTCGATTCAGCTGCTCGAAGCGAGTTCGCATTGCAGCTGCAAGGTTACCGAGGGACACGGAGCGATCGGGGTGTCCGGGAGGACGCAGCTCAAGAGTGTCGCGATGATGGATAATTGCCTCCTCCAAGTCCGCTAATTGGCCTAACATATCGAAGCGGTTTTGCAAAGTGGCACCAAGATTATTGAGCGACGATGGGCGATTGAAATGATCGGGAGGACGTAACTGCAGGGCGCTGCGGTGGCAGCTGATCGATTCGTCCAGATCTTCGATCTGGTAGAGTTTCGCAAAGCGAATTCCAAGCATCGCGGCAAGATTATTAAGCGACGACGAGCGATTAGAATGTCCCTGAGGACACAGCTCAAGGGCATTTCGGAGGTGATTGATAGCCTCGTCCAAGTCTGCCATTTGCCCGGATTGTCTGAAGCGATTTCCCAGCGCATTGGCAAGGTTGACAAACAATCCCGAGCGGTTGAAGTGGTCAGGAGGACATATTTCAAGGGCGTTGCGGAGTTCAACAATAGCCTCCTGCAAGTCTGACATGCGGCGCGTTTGTTCAAAGCGAGTTAACACCGCATTTGCAAGGTTGTTAAGCGATACGAAGCGATCTGGGTGTCCAGGAGGGTACAATTGAAGACCGTCACGGTGGTGGCTAATAAGCTCCTCGAGGTCTTCCAGACGACCCGAATTTTGGAAGCGAGTATGCAATGCACCGGCAAGATTGCTGAGTACATCTGAGCGATGGGGGTGTTGGGGGGTGAGCAACTCAAGGGCGCCGCGATTGAGACTAATTGCTTCCTCCAGGTCCTCCATCAGACCCAGTTGTCTGAATCGTTTTTGTTTTACGACGGCCATGTTATAGAGAGACACAAAGCGATCGGCATGCCCAGGAGGGCGCTGCTCGAGGGCACTGCGGTGGTGATCAATTGCCTCCTCTAGGTCCTCTATTTGGCCTAACAGTCCGAAACGCGTTTGTAACGCATTGGCAAAATCGACGAGGAAGAAGGAGCGATCGGGGTGGTCCAGAGGAAGTAGCTTGGAAACATCGCGGTGGTAATTGATCGCTTCCTCCAGATCCTCCATTTGACCGAGCCTCTCGAATCGAGTAAACAATGCGTCTCCGGCATCACCTAGAATTTCGGGGCGAAGGGGATGGTCCGGGGGGCACATAGCGAGCACGTTGCTGTAGTGATTGATGGCTTCGTGAAGATCCTCTACTGGACGGTCTGGACCACCCATCAAATAGCGCATATAGATATCCATCCCCATGCCTTTCTCGGTTTCGACCTCATCCTGAGAATCGGATCCCTCGGGAATAGGAGAAAGTAGCGCGTATGTCTCGCCAGGATGCAATTCAGTCACAACAAGACCATTTGCAGGGCCTGCCGAGGGTACACATTGGACAGCAGCGCCGTCATTCTCCAGTTCTGTTTCTGAAATGACAGTCACAGAATTTCCATCAATTTGGCAGTAGGCAAAAACGAATGTAATGCGCTACATACCACGTTCGGCCCAGGTTGCAATGAATACCTCGATAGATACTCTATTCAAAACCTGTGCATAGCGTAAATGTATGCTAGGTGCAGACGCGAAACAGCAAGATTACACATACTGCAAAGTCTTGAACGATGAATCGAATAGAACCGACGATGTCGGTGCAAGGGGCAGCGGTAGACGACCTGGCTTGAGCAATAATGCGCTTATTGCTTCTGAAATCATTAGGTTACAATGAGAACAAGGTCCTGACTTGAAGGGGGGAATTTCGAAGAGCTCACACTGCCAATTTCTCTAAGAGGGAGACGATCGTGGCTAGGTCGCCATCAATTGTTTCGCTAGCAGGCAAACCTCCTGGGTTCGACGACGCTGCACTGTTAAAAATTATATCAAGGTCATTGTAGCTCAACACTGTAGCCGAAGCAAGAAATTTACATACGCGGTAAGGTCATGCAAACATAGCATAGCAGAATCCGTCTTGCCTTCCAACGCCACCAGCGTCTCCAGGATAGCACCGAAATTTCCTTGCTCGCGCTTGTTCGTCTGAACATAGCGAAATCCGTCAGGCTGGGCGGTAGGAGTGGCATATACATATGAGAACTTACAACGCAAGCGTTCACGACATCAAGTAAGCCGCCAATTGGCAACTCAAGAAACGGCGCGCCCTTTCCAGCTACGAGTTCTTTGGCTTGGTTGAGAGCCTGCTCAGCCTCCGCGAAAGCATCAAGCTCGGATGTTTGTCCAGTTGAAGAGTGGAATTCCTTTTCCCCCGGTGGCAAGCCCGGCTCTAAACTGGTTGTGTCTTCGGTTTGGTCATTCGGTGGCTCATCGGATCGCTGAAGCTGGAGGGATGTGAGGGCGGCAACGATACCCAAAGTGGCGAGACCTCCAATGATACTTCCCCAAAAACCGATGACGCCCGTGGGAGGCATGCTACCTCCACCGGGACTGACTTCTTAAACCGAAAAGAAGGTTACTGAGGTTGGTTTTGTGTCTGTATCAGAATGCGAGTATGGCTGCTAGAGATGGTGGATGATGCAAGTTATGGGTAGTACGCGGTCTTGCTCCTTCAGCACAGACAGGTACGTATATTATTTATGGGAGACTTGAACTCGTTGTGGAGGCATTTTGATGGGTTTGCCTCGTTGATTCGAGCCGCGTGTACTTCCTGCAGAGTGTAGGGCCTAGGCATCCATGCCGAAAGTGATTTGGTAGTCATTTAATAGTGGCATTGGAGTCGCATGCCAAATGACAGAATTTTTGGTGGAGCGAACTTGGAAGGAAGTTGGTTGTCCCTATTAATATACGTGTTCGGAAAGCTCCGATCAAACCCAAGTTCTGATTGGGGGGCGGCCTTCATCGCGAGACGGGGTACAGGCTGGTACAGGACAACGGCAGGATTTTAAGAGGTGGATAATTTGATTCCGCTTTCTCAGCGGGGCCCAAAATACTACTAGTACCGTGCCACCTTTTGGTGAAGTCATTCTGCCCGCTCGGTTCTGCCCAAATCACCTCATGTTTTTCTCTCTGTTTTCTCTTCAGTTGAGCGTCCGAGTGAAACATAATTTGGTGTGAGGACATGAGTCAGCAAAATGAGGCAAAATTCATCCATGGAGATGCGCCACACTTTCGCAACTTCCGGTAGTTATTTCGCTCCAGTTTCAGTGCCACGCTCAACGTTCATACTGCGCGCCACCACGTCAAAAGCTCGCCAGGTCCCGCGCGCGTCGCTCCACCCCGGCGTTTATGTTCGTAATATAATAGACACAGCACAGTTTCTCACACTTTACGACTGTTGCCAATGACAAATTTACCAAGCCAGGGTCATCTGGAAGATCGACCATTGTCGTCGTTCATTGGACCAATCATGGTTGTGGATATGGCGAACGAATCGAACGAAGAGGCCCGGCGAGCATATGCAAATGGTGGTATATCCTCGGGGATAGTAGAAGGCCTTCGGTGCGGTAGGGGCATGTTTTTTTTTATACATCAAAGGTGGGCTGGAGGACTGACAGCGTGAATGAAGGCAATTGTGAAGGCGACCTTGCTGCCGAATATTAACAGATTCGAGATGGAGAGCGCATTCAAAGTTCGATGATGTCCTTCATACTCGAGCGGGATGTCTCTTGATGGGGAGGGCTAAGATACGGACATTCGTTAGGTGCCCGTTGAAACTGAATACAAAAAGTTCGCAAATCAAAAGCGAACAGAACTATGGTTCCTGTTCCGCACGCGTGTTCAAGGGCTCTTGAAGGCAAGGCAGACGGTAACCGGTAGGTAGAACGACTCGACGGGAAAATGCGCAGCTCAAGCAAACGCCGAAGCGCTAAAACGCATGGTAAGAAATATTCTATTCAAAAATTCAAAAATTGACTCACACAAGGGGTGCGTCGCCGTACACGTGTTCAAGAGTCCTTGAGATTGAAGACAGGCCAGGAGGTCACCGGGTGGGCGGAACCCGGGCGGGGCAACTGAATGCACGACTCTGCACAACTCAAGTGGAAGTTGATAGGCAAATGTCAAAGTATAAAAGTGACCAGTGACCAGTGATCTGCGGCAGGGTCCAGACGGTTGCACAAGAGGGATCCAAACGACGTCAGCTATGTCGCACACATCTGGATATAAAGTATCGATATCGGTCTTGGGAGATGAGTATAGCAGCACATGTTGAGCATCCCCAAACTTGGCGCAGTGACGTCCCGAAAGATATGATGGATGGTTTCAATTTGCTTGAGGATAGGCTGCTTCTGGCTTTTAGCACACTATACTTGAAGAAAGTCAGGCGCGCCTTCGCCGCCTTCCCACTTCGAAGCGTTTCTAGTTATCCAGATTCCAGGCAGCCTTCATCTTGTCTCGGAAACAGCGTCACGCGTATGTATACCAGTGGACGCGATCGGACGGTCCTATCGTGCTCGACCGGATGCATGCACAGCTGATGTCGCGATGGGAATGCGCCAAGCTCCAGCTACCGTCCGAGGCTAGTCGTATCCCGAGTTCGGCCAGAAGCCACAAGAGTCGGAATGGAGAGTGGAGAATGTAACTGGTGCTTGACGTTTATGAGACCGTGGAAGTCGTCTGATCCTATCTTGGGGAATTTATGTTCCCAGATATGCGGCTTTCAAGAGGCAATTGGAAATAAAGCGGGCTGGCCGCAGGCCAAGGAAGAAAAGCAGAGAACAATTTCGGGACTGAGGGAGAGGGGTGGGCGGACTTGTATATTGCATTGCAAAACAATTGTGCACGGCAAGTTCACGGTCGAGCTGAGATACTCATAAAATTCGGTCCAGATCTGGCATATCGCCTCGATAAATCATGATCCTAAAGCGCGTGCGGAGGCACCGAGCTGCAGGACGACTCCCAATTGCGAACAAGTCGAGAGTCATCAAGCTCGGCATGTACCATAGTACTACGTTCAACTGCCTGCATTCCTCTCCTCTACACATCGTCCAATAAAGCTCGCTCTGTTATTACACGCTCGCTAGAACATCATATCCCGCGCACGCGCTCCATCTCGGCGTGTATGTTCATGGACGGGCCCGCCTCTGGGCCGCCACAGAAGTCGGCGGGCTCGAGGGTCTCGTCGCGGCCCATGAGGATGTCCATCGCGAGGTTGGATTGATTTGGGAATGCGGGCATGTGCGGGTTCTGCGGGGTGGGGCGTCAGCAGATCCGTCATGGCCGATCGAGGTAGCAAGATCGGACGGGAATGGGAAGGGGGCAAGAATGGCAGAAGGGAAGAAGGGAAAGGGCACGCACGAATCCGACGATCTTGCGTTCCATGAGGATCCGCATCGGCGCGTGGAGGCCCTGCACGTTGCGCGCCATGGTGAGCTTCAGGTTATCCTGCGTCTCTTCCCACTGCATTTGCAAGAGCGAAGTTAGCCTGGGCATTAGCCTAGCAGGTCTCGCAACGCACCGATTCAAGCCGCGCCTGCAGCGCGCTGGTCGCCTGCACGTCGTGTGCGATGCTGCGCGTGCCGTGCGTGAGGGTGTCGTGCAGCCCGAAGCTGTTCAGCGTGGCTTTGGTCGCCTTGGCGTCGTTGGTGGACTTGGGCGCGGGGCCGGGCACGATGCGGAATGAGGGGTCCTATCAGTGTTCACAGGGTCAGCGATCGGGTCAGTGCAATGAAGGGAGAGGGTACCATGGTGGTTAGAGATCACAAATTGGGAGACGCGTACATTTCCTGAGTGACAGATCGGAGCGTGTGACTGTGACAAGTTGTGTCCAGTCACAAGGACGGGTCACTGAAACACTTTTGTGCATGTTCCACTGACCTCAATTCTGGTGTAAATATCCCGATTTTTGTCACAGAATCGAGACATGTCTGTTGCGATTCTGCCCATATAATTTATAAAGTGGTAGGTCAAAATCCCGTGTTGTTAGATCACTTCGCTTGAGCAGTAGATTTCCGTATTTGGATTCTCGGCCCGAGATCTCTGGTTATTGAGATACCACTATTCCCCTCCCACCGCAACAAGCACTGGTCTTCCTTCCCAGATACTGTACATACGTAGTGGATGAATTATTCAGAAATATTTTGTCTCTTCAAAATCTCCAGAAAGCGAAATTTAAAGTTGTAGGAAGCAAATTATATTTCCGGTGTTTCAGTGGCCCATCCATAACCGTAATCCATATGGCGCCAACTGTAACTCATCACGCTGGTCTTGTGGTCTCGCTCGTCTGATACAGAACTGCTTTACGCTGCCCTAACACCGACTTGGAAGTATTCTGTTTGTATATAACATCCTAGGACCCTACTTCTTAACCTTTAACGACGACATTGATGAGTTCAACCACAATGAGGCCACAGCGATCGGCCAACGACAGGATCGAGTCGCTCATCCGCCTCCCCATCCCCCGCAACCCCCACAGACGCCCCGCCCAGTCAGCCCATCTGCCGTTCGAGCCCCGGATTATACGCGCAGACAGCTCCACCCACGGCCCTCGCCCCGGTGCAGACTGCTTCCCCCCCACCGCCCCGCTCGCACCCACCACCCAGGCGCCACCCTCACCCACTCGCGTGCGCCCCCGTCTCGCATCCACACCCGCACGGCACTCGTTGACTACCGCGGCGGCGCGTGCGTTCCCCCCACCCCCATACCTTGTCCAGTCAGCCCTGCGCCACCTCCTGCACACCGATGCCCCCGCTGCGCCTGCCGCTCCCAGGGCAACAGGGGCAAGCGGGGCAGCCCGGGCGAGGACGAGCGGCGAGCTGCATGCGTATCTGGTGCGCAGCCGCGCCCGTCCGCGGTACCAGAGTGTTAGCGTGCGCAGCCCGCCGGAAGTCGACTCGGACGACGAGGACACGGATAGTAATGCCTCTCCCGCCCCGCAACGGCCATTCCCCGCCTCGTCCCAAGGCGAATTCGGTGGTAGTCAGGGAGAATTTGGCGCGGAAGGAGAAGGTGGGGAAGGCGAGCTAAAGCCCGATCCGCCGCTGATGCTCCCCACCCGCTGGTCCTTCGAGGTCCGCCACACGAACCTCAGCGTCTCGCCCGACGGCCGCGAGCTCGTCGTGCACGGTACCCCCTCCGTGCACGAGAAGGACGCCGCTGCCGCTCGCACCGACCACGCCATCCCCCCCGCGTGTGGTGTGTTCTACTACGAGGTCGAGATTCTCAATAACGGGAGCAAGGGGTACATCAGCATCGGGCTAGCAGCGGGCGACGTGAAGCTCTCGCGGCTGCCTGGATGGGAGAAGCACTCTTGGGGCTACCATGCCGACGATGGTCACGCGTTCGCTGCTGACAAGGATGGACGGCCGTTTGGGCCGACGTATGGCAGTGAGTCCGCGAGCCTTGGTGAGCGTCCTTCGGCGTGATAATATTGTCAATGCTAACACCCGCCTCGGGAACAGCGGGCGACATCATCGGGTGTGGCATCGACTTTGCTTCTCACACGATGTTTTACACCAAGAACGGCACCCTCCTCGGCGCGGTCTTCTCCAACGTCGGCATCGGCTCCGCCGCCCCCTCTTCCACCACCCCCGCGACCTCGACCGCAGGCGGCACCCCCATCAGCACAACACCGGCCAACCCCACGCCCATCACAATAAACATACCAAACACATCAAGCAACCCAGCGAACACATCCACGCGCGCGCCCCCCGCCCCCATCGCGCTCTACCCCTCCGTGGGCCTGCGCCACAGCCACGAAGCGGTGCGCGCGAACTTTGGGCAGGCGCCGTTCATGTTCGACATCGAGGAGCATGTCGCGGGGATCAAGGCGCGGGTGTGGGGCGGGGTGCTCCGGACGCCTTTGCGGCCGGCGTTTCAGTCGCTGGGGGCGGACGGGAAGGCGGTGGCACCGGGTAGGCAGGGGCAGCCGGGGGGAGGAGAGGAGGAGGGCAAAGAGGCGATACGGGAGCTGGTGCTGGGCTACCTTGCGCACCATGGGTACGCCAAGTCCGCGCGGGCCCTCCAGCGCGCGGGGGCGGGCCAGGGGGCGCTGCCCGTGCCTGTGCCCCGGCCGCACAACGCCACCACCGCGGATGCGGATGTGGACATGTCCGGTGCAATCCCGATCCCGGGCTCCACCCAGCCCGCGGATACGGATGGAGCGCAGGGGCAGGGAGAGGACGCAGAGAACGCGGACATCGAGACGCGCACGCGCATCGTGCAGTGCGTCGCGCGCGGGGACGTGGACGCCGCGCTGCGCGACACCGCGCGCATCTACCCCGGGGTGCTCGAGCGCGCCGGGGGCGTGCTGGGCGTGAAGTTGCGGTGCAGGAAGTTCGTGGAGCTGGTGCTTAGGGCGACGGAGCTGAAGCGGGGGGTGGGCACGGAGGGCGATGTAGTCTCGAGCCAGAGCTCCAGGGTGATTAATGGGGGCGGGGGCGGGAGAGACGCGATGGATGTGGACGGGGAGGAGGATACGGATGGGATGGATGGGTTCGGGGGCGGTGGGGGCGGCGCCTCCACCGCGGTCCCCATGACCAGGACCGCCACCCCCGACACGCTTGCCACCACATGCAACTCCCCCACCAGCGAAACCACCGCGATGCCGACCGCGACGAGCGCGGCGCAGTACGAGGCGGCGCTGCACACGGCGCTCGCGTACGGGCAGCGGCTGCAGGCGGAGTACAAGCATGATACGCGGCGCGAGGTGCGCGGCGCGCTGGACCGCGCGTTCGGCGTGCTTGCGTACCACGATCCGTTGCAGGCCGGCGCGGATGCGGGGGCGGAGGCGCGGGTGGCGTTGGCGTCCGAGCTGAATCAGGGGATACTGCGTGAGTATCTCTTTTTTGTGGATTTGGGAATGTGGATTACAGTGTGAATGGGTACTGATGGATCCGTGCGTGCAGTGTCCCAAGGCCGACCGGCGCGCCCGGCGCTGGAGAGTGTCTATCGCCAGGCGGCGGCGTGTGTGACCAAGCTGGGTCTCCTCGGTGTGGGCGCTGCTGCGTTTGCAGATATGCCGAAGGAGTTCCTCGACGCGTCCAACTAATTGCTCGCGATTAAAACGCGACCAACGAATTAAGCCCTTGCAATAGGTTTGGCTTCTTGTATTTCTTGTGCTCTGGTATTTTGTGTAAACGTACGTGTAAAACAACCCCACATCTATGCAGCCCGTACAATCGTACTTGTAGTTATGCTGTCGTATCTCTCTGTATATTTGTATTTGTATCTACGAATTGCGAATACGATTATCCCGCTCAGAAATAGCAGCTGTATGATTATGGATGAACTGGTGATGGAAAATACAGAAACGAGACTCGAATGCCGTAGACACGTGAGGGGGGGGTAATTTTGACGAATGGTAAATGGGATCGGGTGGTCCTAGGAGACCATAAGGAGGCATATACATATCATTGTTGTGATACGCCAGAGCTAGCAATATGCGCGGGTCTAAGGTTGGTTTGTGTGTCAGTCATTAGCTACATATGCATACATGCATTTAAGACGTACCTGCGGAGCCCCTGGAAATTGAATGGCATCGGCCAGTCGCCATAGAAGTCACCAATGCTAATGATTTCTCTCAGCTCCGCCATGGCATTTGCGTCCAAATGAGCAACGCATCGTTCAGGTAACGCAAGTGTGCGAAACGGGCGGCCATTTTGTAACTTGAGAATGGCACCACGCAGCACAGCGCAATCGCAAGGCTCCGGCCAAAACGATTCCGTAGCACCAATGCTTTGTAGCTTAGGCCATCGCGGCCCATCGCCAAGTCCTCCCTCATTCCCATCCCCGCCCCCGACAGCAATAGCGGCGAGTATCATATCAACATCTTCACCCCAGCATGTCAATCGATCAATGTTCGGGAATGTGCGCGAAAACCAATCAAATTCCGACAAGCCTTTTGAGAAGTAACCTGAAACAAAGAGATGCCGCAAGGACGGGGCAAGAGACTCTTGAGACGACCAAGGTTCATCACCATCATCGTCTCCATAATACCATCCTGACAGCGACAAAGAAATCAACGACACTGCGTGGATGGAAAGGACAATGTGTTTTGTATACGAAGAACGTCTGTCAAAGTCCACTTCCAGGATTTGGAGACTGGGCAGCGTTATCGGTAATGCAGATGGTGGCTGACCGAAATCTATAAGCTGTAACTCGAGACGAGTCAGGCTCTTGAGAGCCATGAGAGCGTCGCGCAACGAAGCATATCCCCTGTAAGTGGTGATATCGAGGGATTGTAGTCGCAAAGACGTTATGGGACCAAATGAAGGTAAGATGGATCGCATGTGCTTCTCCCTGAATGCGCCGTCAAGGTTGACGTTTTCCAGGCAAGGGGCAGCGACCTGCCATTGGAACTCTACCCGATCATCGCTGTATAAAGTGGTCAAACTAAAGGAACTCAAAAGAGGCGCCGGTTGGTAGGAGAAAGACTTGAGAAGGATTTGGAGGGATCCTGCAGGTATGCCGTTAATGACCAATTCACGACAATGGCCAATGTGTTTGCTGATCAAGGAAATGAAGCCATCGGCAAGATCGTTCTTATCACGGAGACTCCAGTCGTTCGGTATGGCACTGGATGATGTGCCATGGATATGGATATTCACAGGGAAAGACCTGGATCTGGACAGAAAAACAGAGAGTCTTTCAAGCCTGCGGGCGGGCATTTCGTCTTCGTCTTTGGGCCGCGTACATACGCATTCTATGTGGGTCCATAACCTGGAGGTTGCGACCGCGATGCTGCGCCAGCGGTTCGAGACATGAGACACGATGGTCCCAAATGAAACTTGGGCATAAGTCGGGGGGCTCAGACTCATGCCCGCTTCAAATATCATGGTCATAATTTCGTCTGGAAGATTTGAAGTGAGGGCATCCAAGTTGTAAAGCATATTGTGCTCTAGCTGGGCAGCACTGGCCTGCGCATCCAAGTCTTCCGGCTGAATGAGAAGTTGGCTCCTGGCGGTAGCAATCTCTCCCAGGCGTTTCGACAACGACTTAACACGCCGGCGCCGGTCCCCGTTGATCTGGTGCATTTTGCTGGGCTTCGTATTAATGTCATATATGAGTCAAGGCGAAAGGTTTGGTACTCGTACCAACTGCTGATTATTATGAGCACTTGGCTGCGTATGAAGGACCACTGCCTTGGATGTTACTTGAAAGTAAGCACGCCGTGGTCGGTGAAGCCTGAGGGCGCGTGGGATTCTGGGAAGCTTTAGTACCGTGACTACATGTTTACTCTTATTTACGCCTGTCGAGTCTGCTTGGTTGATCGTGCAAATGCAATGTGAATGTCAGAGTCAACGAACAGCGTACTCAACAATGTTTGAAGTATACAATGGACGGGTTACATAGATGTGTTTCGCGTCCGCAGTTCCGTGTCATTTGGCACGTGTGTATGTACAACGCCCACACAACCTGCTCAGTGCTAAGTGGTGGCACTGACTGTAGAAAACCTCTCACAAAAAATTGACATAAGAAAGGTCAGGCGGGTATGCAAGTAAATGCACACAAGTTCAAGACACCACATGAAATGTGGTAGGTGGTATGGGTACGGAGTGATCTGCATTTACTATAAAGTGCAGTGCAGCGCAATGACTCGCAAAGGCTCCAACGCAGAAGGCTAGTACAACGCCGTGACTGGCTTGGGAGCAAAGTATATTAATCACGGTAGGTCCACGTAACACGTACATCCGCTGCCACAATCTCTTCGGCAATTGGATAGGTTAGCAAAGCAGTAACTTTCGCGGTGTTGTTTCTATCTTGTCCAGGTAAAATAGCAGAGACAGCGATCGTGTGAGTGGAATGGAGGGCTTCATGTCCAGACTTTCTGAAGCCTAAACACAAATGCCACGCTTCTCCTATAATCCCGTCTGGTGCAAATGGCCCAGTCTCGGAGATGTCATAAACATTTGGCCGGGATCGCGCTTGAGAGAGATAATTCAACGCCATAAAAGTGGTATGACGACCAGGGGAAGCTGCGAAACGAATACGAGGCGACTCTTGATGGAGGAGATCATCCGTAATGAGATGCGCAAGCCATCTGAGATCGGGGCTGGACAGAGGGAGCAAAGCTGTAGGACAACAATAATTATCAGCGTCAGCCGCAAAGGTTACCGTTGCCCTCCAGAGCTTACCTCCAGCATTTTTATTCATGGCATTGCAGAGGATTTTGTGCGGCCCGCGCCAGTCTTGTTTCTGGCAGGCAACGCTACAGTATAGGGCGAGTTTACAGCCAGAACAGCGGTGGAGAGTTCCTTCATGGTCCGTAGAATCGCACTAAGTACATAGTCGGGCGATAAGTAATTTGTTTCTCAAAACAAAAAATACAAGCTTGCCTGTCTGCTTCCACAGCAGAAGATGGGCGGGGGAGAGCGCTTATAAGTCTCATATGCTTCCAAGAGTGGACCGATTGTGGATCTTAAATCCAAGAGGCCAGCGGCAATCGGTATGTCGCTCCTGTCCATAAATGCAGATATCGCAGTAGCTCTGAGGCTCTGGTTTATCCTGGACAAAATGGGCCTATATATACAGACGAACGCCAAATTGCGAAGCAAGCTAATGCAATAGCCGCTGAAAGCTTTCGTCGTTGGTCGAAGCCACCCTGGAAAATTACGAGTCATCAATCCAGCTTGCATAATGAAATCCAGAAAGGGAGTGTCCAGCAGCTCCAGAAACCCAGAGTAGGGCTGAACTTCAGTAGTTTGTAACATGATAGTCTGGATTGAGATATTAAAGAGCTCAAGCTGCCCTGGAGGGTAACGCAGCACTAATGCGTGAACCATGACATCGACAAAGAGTGTGATACACCCAGTGTGTGCTCTGAAAGCACCGCAAAGCGCCGAGGACGGTTGCTCCCTGTGCTCATGAACATAGGCAGCATCTTCGATCAGTTGAGAGTATTTGTCCGCCATGTCTTGACCCAGGATAATCTCGACAGCTTGTTGGCGTAACCAGTGCAAGTTGTATGCAACACGACGGAAGGCAATTTTGGCTACCTCTTCTGCGCTGCCGCCGCAGCCAGCAATGACGAGTTGCTGGATTTCCGATCTTGCATGGGCAAGAGATTCAGAGTATATTGCGCTCGAAGGAAAGCCTATGATGGCTCTCTCTTCTTTTCCCTCCTCGATCCATAATATTGATATCATCTGTAAGACTCCGTCTGTCTTTTTCACGAGCGTGGAGAGTCGGTTCAGCTTGGAATCCGTGGGTCCCCCCCTCTCCCTCTCCGGCTCATGGTAGCCTAAGAAGAACAGCAGCGCTTGGACTAACGCCGCATACCTGATTTGAGTGTTTTTTAATTGCCCGTCGGAAAGCAACGAAGTTTGATCGCGAGCGTTGACGACTTTGCTATGTAGTAATTGGATCCAGATCCAGATAGTAGGCCAAATGACTACTAATCCTTTGATATGGGGAATGACGGAGGGATGAGTGATTTCGACACCGCGTGTGGTTTGTGTGATTAGCGAGACTATGAGGATTGTAATGTTATCTGGAGGAAGGCAACGATTCAGACTGGCAATGTCCGACTCGGATGGGGTGTGAGGAGCAACAAGTTCCTTCCAGTCTTGGATAATCTTCTGGTACCCGGTGGAGGTTATTGCACGGGTGTCGGGGTTCCAATCATCGGCTCGTGCTAACAGGCGGTGTTTGAGCTTTTGAAAAGGGAAAGACTAGACGCGACCGATTCATGTCAGGGCCTGAAAAGGTTTCATATTGGTAGACCGAAAAGACCTCAATCTGCTTGGAAGTCCAAGCCATCTTCAACGGCTGTGAGAGCTTTAAAGTTGCTACAAATAAAGGTGTTGAGAACGAAATGAGCTGAGGAAGGTATGGTTGGAACTTCAATGAGGGGGAATGGGAGAAGGTAGTGATAGGAGGGAAGAAATGCGAAGTAGGGAACAAAAGAGAGCAGCGCAGGAATTCAAACGGCGAGATCCAGAGGCTGACATGTCCCAAAATGGAAACCAACATTGTCACGTGAGGCTCACCAAGTCGCAGCGGAAATTAGGATAATAATTATGTCTGGTGAAAATCACGGGAAAGGAGTCCAGAAAGAGTAGGAATCAAAGCGATCCGATAGCACTCAGGTCTAGCGGCTCTGTCCGAAATTGTTAACTTATAGCAAGGTGACAAAAACTGCATATATTCGAGAGACACTGAGGTGGCGTAGAGTCTGATAGGCACATCTAGTGGTGGGAGTCACTGCCCGGGGGGTGCAATGTCAAGTGGCCTGCTTTGCTGTTCTGCCACTCATCACGGCTCTTCGCCCAGGTGTACGTCCCGTATCCTAGTGATATCGCGCACAAAACACATCAGCACCGAGGCAGTCACCATGAGAAGGGACGTGTACCGATAGCGACGGGGACGATCCAGTAAGGCAACTGGCTAGCAAGGCGGCGGGTGCCATTGAAGAGATACCCGCGGAGCGCACCTGTCATTGGGTTTTGGCGGAAGGGGGATTGGGCTGCCGGGGCTGCCAATTAGCATATGACGTAGGGGATGCGAAGAAATAGTGCACGCACAGTAAGTTATGACTCCACGGCTCTTGCGACGATTATCGGAGATGTCGCCCCACCAGGAGATCTGCGCACAGCTCGGTCGGGGAATGCTTATAAGTGTTCGAGAGACTCACGAAGGTTTTGCCTGTACTCGTACAAACAAGTTGATTGATTCGGAGCAATTAACAGGGAAGAGACAGACCCACCTCCAGGCATTTCACTCTTTCGAACGCTGGAAGACCTCATTTGTGCAAGATTGTGTTGATGGATTGGAGATGTTGTTATGGTTGTGCAAGGGTTTTGATTGGTTTTAACTCAGGAGAGGATCGGCGACCACGGGCGGTCTGTCTTCGGATCGGAGATCGGGCCACGTTCACCTGCCACGACGCCACGCCTGCTGTACCGTACTTGCCATACACTCTCCAAGACCTCTCAGAACACTGTGAGTTAGACTCCTGATCTCTGTTATATGTAATCATCTTGCTCAAGCACTTAGATTCACAGTGCTAACTCTCGTTTCCTCCTGTACACGATGATATCGCACGGCACACTGTACAACCTCGCCAATACCCTCGGCGCCCTGGCCATGATCACAGTTGTGCTTTACCATGTCGTATCCGTCAACGCCAGACACATTTCACAATGAGTATCAGTGTATATGTATGTGGAATATGAGAAGGCATGAGCTTCGGGTCGCGTACTAGGTATGTATGTGCTGCTCTGTGCTTCTCCAGTCTGGATACTGAACATTCGTGTTGCAGACAGACTCTGCGGTTTGACCATATACATATAGCAAGAGATGGTCCAGGACCTACAATGCGATAAATTATATATCCAATGTGATTACACCACTTCATATCATGCTTGTGTAGTTCGCGCGATCACTCCTTGGACGCCACAATGCACCGTGTGGATTGGTGTTCATGATCCATGCCCAGAGCCAACAGGTCAACATTGGCTGAGGGCCATGACAGCGTTGATCGCTGCACACACTGTCCCCTCAGTTTCCTCACAATATTATTGCAACTTGCCACTGACGTGCGCGCTATTGCCTGGAGCACCTGTGAAATTCTCCGGGATGGAATGGACCCTGCCACTTGCTAGTTGGCAGTTCTTTCCCCCGAATTTTGGAACTGGAACCGGAAGATTACAAGCACGCTGAACCAACGCTGGACTGTGGCTAATCCAAACTATTACTGGAGCAGAAACGACCCATATAGGTGGAGCGCAGGAGGGACAATGATTCTGCCTCCCGCGACGCGCTATCTACTGGCCCATAGCGATAGGTCAGTATTAAAGCTTAAGTGTATACACACCACTAGTATCATGTATTTGAACCGAAATAAGATCACGGCATGCAATATGGATGTGGTCTCTTCGCGAATGCACTTATGAGGATCCACTGCACCAACTAAACCGCGACTAGAACTTTAGTAATACAGGTGATGTCGTGGACTGGCACTCACGATGTCCAGGACAACTTTCATCAGCTCTGATAAGAAAACAATGACATCGCCACTTCCCTGGGGTGCTGTTTGCAACAAATGGTTTCAACAAGAGGGCTGGCCTTGCCAACAATTGTTCAATTATCGATGATGTTTAGAACAGGTTATCAACATATGCTAAGTCGACGTCCCAAATCCACCTGACTTGAGGAGCTCTTCTATCTCTGCCATAGACTCAGGCTCCGCACCGAAGGCATTCGAGAGATCCAGCGAGTTCATGTCAAAGGAAGGGTCTCCATGCATTGCGTTTGTGTCCGTGGACATTGATGGCTGTTCTGTGCTCATTTCCGACCCCGAAAAGCTGGCTAATAGGGTCCCAGGAGATGGCGCACCAGGTGTCAATGGCAGGACAGACAGCAAACTGCTGCCTTGCGGTTGCAGCTGGCTCGATGACGAGTCTTCACTTTGGGCAAATGATGCAAATATGTCATTGTTCGTTGAGTCGGCATCACCTGAAGTGGAAAGTGCACCCAAAAGATCCAACTCCATGTCGTCCTGCTTGATGTCCTTGGGTAAGTCGGTCGCATTTGAGCTTGTGTCTCCGGTGTCTCCGAATAGGTCTGACATGTCCAATTCTATGTCATCGTCGAGCTCTATCGGTTTATCAGCCGAGCTGCCCAACGTTGTTGTGATCTCTATGTCCATATCATGGTTGCCCATGCTGACATCCGATGGCCCGGTGTCTGGTACTGTCAGGTCTATGTCGACGGGGCGGCCAATTCCGTCGTCTGCGACATCGAAGGCTGCCATAAAATCAGGTGGGATTTCATTGCTGGCAGAAGGTCGAGCGGAGCGTGGAGCGAGCGTAACAGGGGACGCCATTGGACCACTGGAGAACAAGGACGCCTCTTCGGCTGTGATGCGTAAAGTAGTGGCAGACAAATCGAGTTTGTGCGGGAATGCAGGTCGATGAAGGGAAGAGAGGGATATGGTAGCAGCTCGTCTTCCAGGGCCACCGGAACTGGCAGAACCGCCAGATGTTGGCGGAGGAGACATATTCCCTGAGGGAGGCTCAGTGAGTGTATGGTCCGTGATCATTTGCTCCCCTGTCAATGAGCTCTCTGGAAGTTGCGCGCGAGCCACTGTCGGTGATTGGGACAATGATTTGGACCGTGAAGGAGTGGTCGTGGGCGCCTTGTCGGCATCTTGTAGACGGCGCTGTTCTCTGGTAAGGGCTCGTTGTAGCACTGTGATGGCGCGTAGCTGGCAGATGTCTCGTAAGCGGCGTTAGGTCTTGGTTGCGAGTCCACGGCTCACCAGTTGCGCCTCGACAGCATCACATAGCTGGTCGTATTTCTCTACCTCACGTCCAAGCGCGGCGGTGAGTGCTTTAGGAGGCTCAGATGCATACTTTTGAATGCCGCTAAATAGAAGGGTATAAGTTGACATCTTCAGAGGGCGCGTACAGATCTCACAGTCTTCGGGAATCTGCATAAAATCCATAAATTTGACCTGTCTTCACGACTGCATTCTAATGACATGTGAAAAAGAGAGAAAGATATCTGGAATTAAGACAAACTCTGAGGCAGCTAGAGAGAGCTTTCATTTCTGGTTCCAAAGCTCCTACAGGTGGGGTGGGGTTGGGAGGTGGCTGCATCGCGGAGAGAGCATTCGTTTCCGATCCCAAGGCTCCTAATGATGGTGGTGGTGGTGGTGGCATCTCAGCGAGGTTGGCTGCCGGTCTTGGGGTATCTTGAGCGGTTCCATTATTAGTAGAGTCATCTTTGCCGATGGACGTCTTTCGCGGAGGACGAGGTCTAAGAGGAGGCATTGGAATGGGTGGTGGTGGTGGTGGTCGGGTGAACTGTTGAATGATCGAATTCGGACTATGTTCCTGCTGCTACTGAACTACTTACTACAAGGGTCTGGACTCGGAAACGCCCCACTTGTGGCTACTGAACCAACTCTCTGCCCGACAGTATCTAGGGTGCATTCCGGGAAGTCTTTGCACAGGACGGCTACCTTTCACTTGTCGAACGGTGGTGTAATTGGGCACACGGGTATTGGAACGTTGGGCAGCTCAGACCGAGACACCAAACAGCCCGATCGCACGCGAGGATATCATGGCCGAGAGCCTCATAGAAGATCCAAGCTGTTTATCGGAGAATTCTTTGGGTCTTAGCCCCAGTCCTCAGGTCAGTCCTTAATGTTTGCTGGCGATTGGTGTCAAACTGTAACAGGCAGTCTCTCAGCGCCGGATCAGACATATAACCTCTATTCAAGTCAGGAATTTGACACCATTTCCCGTCCGCGATGCTTTCGCCTTAGCATTACTGCAGCCCTCCGCGCAGTCCCAATTCACCTCACATGGTCATTTGTCTGACGACCTCGACGTGACCGTTGGTCGTAAACGAAGTCGGCGTATATCTTCAAGCTCTGTCAACACAATGCGGAGCAAAGCTTCAGAGGATGGGATTAAATCCGATGAATTGCGCGGAGGGTCGATGGGCAGTCCTGAAAGCCGACCAAGGACGGGAAGCAGCGCTAGAGTCAATTTTGCCAGTCCACATTTAACGAGCCAACCCAACGGCTCGCCCAACCGCCCGCCCGGTGCAGGCCCTTCGATAAGGCCTTCGAACAGGCCACGTACAACCTCTATTGTGTCCTCTGTTAGTCTCTTACAGACTCAGGCATCTACGTCTGCCATGCCCTCATCTACAACCCGTTCTTTCCCCGCAATTCTCCCGGACAACTCCCAGAAAGCTTTGGAAAAAGTTATCAACTCTCGGCTCATTGAAACCTTCATCTCCATCACTGCAGCCCCTTCATCCCCAGGGAGTTCACAAGAAATACTGCCACCCCATTCGTCAACGGCGGCTTCACCCTCGTTATTGAAATTCCCTTCAACTATTGCATCTCCAGGAACCGACAAGCTACCCACAGAGCATCGGAAATCTGCATCTTTAAGTAGTTCGGTACGTAAGGGTGCTGCAACTCCGAATCAGCATGCCACGGTGACCAAGACTCTCACTCGTCGAGATTCGGCGAGAACAGCACATCCGGCCATTTCCATACCAGCAGACTCCGTTCCTAAACCAAATGGAAGACCGCATGTACCATTACAGTCCTTGCCGTCAACCTCGTCTCCCTCGAAGCTCCAAGCTGCAAACGGGGCACTGCGCCCTTCCGCACACACTGCATCTATTCCAAATTACCTCTCGTCCATTCACAGACCTTCAACAAATCCGTTTTTCGCCATCGACGCGCAATCTGGAAGTGAGCTTGCTGGATGGACTGACCTTAGTGGGGAAAACATCCATGTAGAGTGTTGGGGCAAGGTTGCAAGCGATTACACAGGCAATGTTGGATCTCTCATAGGGAAAGGGAAGGAAAACACTCCATCAAAAAATGTAGAGAGCAAGCAGGACTGGAAAGTGCTCGAAGAATGGAGCGTCAACCTAGCAAACTTGGTGCCATTACCCGAACATGTGAGTTTCGAGCACCCATTCAAGGATTTTGCTAAGTATGTCTTTATGCTCAGCTGTCTTCTCATCCGTTGCAATTGCCATCCAACACAATTCTGATAACTCTGGCACCGCACGACCAGGTTTATTACCTGCCTTCGAAATTAGCCCGAAGTCGCTCTCCATCACCCTCAGCCGGCTACAACTCTGATCCCGAGTCATCGTCCCGAAAAAGCATGATATCATCGATCTCTCGCGAACTCACTGACGGAGAAAGATCAGGACAGTTTGCTAGAGGCGCCCGCAGAAATGGCACGTCAACGCGTGAGTCTCGATCTACGCCCAAGACGGCGGGGTGGCAAGACCTTCTGAAGTAAGTTGATTTGGAAGACTGCGACTAGGATATATTCTAAACATGCATCATTTATTTGAAGGCTGGCCACACTTCAGACATGTATCGCGGACACGGAGGAGTCACTATCGGAGATTATCACTTCTATCGACGCAACTCTTCATGGAGATGTTGTAGCCGTCCTGGTCAGTACCCTGTCTTTTCCGGGCTCCCTCATACCTACATTTTTTTTTCTATTTTTCTTCTCTCCGTCTGCGCAAAATGAACTCAAAGACTGAAAGAAACGCGAAGCATCGGAGCGAGAATGCCTTGTGGAAGAAATTAGAAGCCACTGTGACCAAGTCAAGCGTGGCTCAGAGGAACGTGAGTATTATGGCATATGAACTTCTCATGCTCGGCTCAGCGTTCCATTTTGCCTTTCTCTTCCAGTCCGGGATCGTATTGCAACACGCAAAGAGCTCCTTCGGGTCCGCAGAGAGAACCTCTCCCAAGCCCAGGAGCACCTTGAGGAGGATCTTTCCCGCCAGTTTGAAGTGGAAGCCGAACTAGCCAACGAACGGTAAGAAACCGCCGACTTACTCATGTCTGAACCTAACACCGTTGTATAGAGCGCAATTAACATCTCTTCGCAAAGGTCTTCCTCCTGCTCGTACCACGCTAATCGCTACTTTGGCTGCCATATTTCCAATAGAACTGCTATCTCCACCAGACCTACTCTATACCATTCTCGCCGTTCCACTGCCGATACCCTTATCATCGACTGACCCGGCTCCACCGCTCTCGCTTCCGGATCACAAGGAGGTTACAGAAGATGCGGTAGCTACCGGCCTTGGGTTTGCCGCTCAGGTCGTCCAACTGCTCGCGGCTTACTTGTCGAAAAGTTTGGTCTACCCTATCACTTGCGTTGGAAGTAGGAGTCTAATAAGGGACGGGATATCGGCTATGGTTGGGCCTAGAATGTCAGTCGTACCGTTCATCTACACCATGATCCAGCCCTCAAACTACTATACTAGGTTTCCTTTGTTTTCCAAAGGAGTCGATACGTACCGTTTTGAATATGGTGTTTTCTTATTGAACAAAGACATAGAGATGGTCAGTGCATATACTGCCTTAATGGAATACAGTGCATTAATCGACATTTTTATCGTTTCAGCTGATGGCGGATCGCGATTTGCGAGCTTTGGACATGCGACATACCCTACCGAACTTGAAGAACTTACTACTGACACTAAGCGATGGAGAAGGCACCCGTCTGAGGTACGCTATGTGCACCAACACCGGTTTGCTCCTCCCTAACCACCGCCGTTTTCAGAACGCCGCGAATGGTCATTTCGCCCACTACTTCTGTTTCTGGCTTAGAGTCGCCCCGCGCCCAATCACCGCCGCTTCTCGAGCTCACAGTGGCCACCAGTGCTGAACCAGAAGGGCCAGGCTCAAGTGGGGCATCCACACCGACTGCTACTGCGACCTCCGATGATCGTAAAACTCGCTCACTGCTTGGATTCTATCCTCTCGCCGGATTCTTGCGCTCAAGATATCCCTCAGTGGTAGGACGACCATCCGTCAAATCGGTTTCGGAGACTCACGAAGGCCCCGAGCCTGCGCCGGTTCCTTCTACCGGCGACACGCCCGAAGCATCCAGCGGAAGTGGAGAGGACGATGACGATAGAAGAACAATACGAGGCGCTGGCAGCGAATCGCAGACCGAGCAGGAGGTGAAGCGCATTCCTAATGGCGATGGCATCGCCAACGCAGGCCTTCAAGGTCACAAGGAGAAGTCTCCTCATGATGCCGATCCAACTGACGTGCCTGTGATTGTGTCTGATATGGGTTAATATGTATATTTGTTGGATATTAACACGCCTGAGCTGTTCGCTGTCGCCCGTTCAACTCGCTAAGCCTCGAGAGCCTCGCGCATCAAGGTTTTTCAGGGATCTGTTGAGCCGCCTCCGCATTCTGCGGCCCGCCAATGGTGGCAGATGCGACATGTTTTTTCGACGGTGATTACTCAACGAGACCCTATGACGGTTAAACCTCTAAAACGTGGCACTTTGGATCATAAGCTAGGCTGCAATGTGAAGTAAAATTTACATCCGCTACGTTTGCACCACCGTTTACAAGTGCAATATTGAGCCATGTGCCTGGCGCCGGTGTTCGGGATGTCAAGTAGTGCGGTTATTATAGAGCCGTGAGGGAAAGGACCACCACAAGTGCCTTTGAAATAAGGCTTCTTAGTGGGCTTTATCGGGTTTATGCTTATGAGTAGGTCACCCGACGCGTCGGGAGGCCTTGCTACAATACTAGAAGCTCAAAGTCAAGTTGAAAGGATAAATGTTATTAAAATTATTGGATAACTGGAAGAAGAAATATAGGTCACGAAGAACAAGTAACGTTGCGGATTAGGTAACCGCGTAAGTGCACACTGCACGACGATCACCGGCAGCCAATTAAAAGTGGCGCCCGCCGCCTCCTGCGCCTGCGTCCCAGTAGGGTTTCTCTGAATGAGCGGCTCGGGGAGCGCTGAATTTATAATAATATTGGAGTTGGCATGCTTCCGAGAGCATTGTAGCGATGCTTGAGTGCGCGGGGGATGGAAACACGAAGGAAAGCGCACATTAGAGAGGTAATATACGGAGACCTCGGAATCTATCCACGGTGCTTCTTATTCCCCACGCTGTCTCTGCGTCCATAAATTCGCCAATTCACGTTACACAAAGACTCTATCCTCCAGTCTCTCTGACTTGCAACAAAAAAGGTCGCCTATCTACCCTGCTGGCCGCTCATCCTTGCATGCTGATCTCTGACTGTTAGCCCTTCTAGCCGCCCTGTAACACCAGACCCTTCTAGACGGGCTTCAAAAACGGCTTCAAGTTTCTAGGTGCGCACAATTTTGGTGGAACACCCAGCAATCGTTGACCTTCTCTCTTTTTCGTCCTCAGGATCATCTTGTTCAACTAGCCATCTCTTTCGCTTTACCCTCATATTCATTCAATCTTGTTTTCTGTCTTTCACCCCGGAAGAAAAGTTTTCGACACCTAATACTATCCAACATGAATAACATGGACAGTCATAATAACCATATTGATAATCGCCCTCCCTCCGAAGGACGCAAGCAGAGCCCCCCAGCTTTCCTGGACCTCGCTGATTCCGTGAGTCTCGTTGCTTGTTCATTCGCCCCGCAATAACACTAATGGTGCGAATTCTGCAGGCGGCAAGGCTGGGAACTAATATGTCGGATATTTCTGCAGTGAGTCGATCACACCATACTTCGTTCAATCATTTCGATTATCTGACGCGTCATATGTAGCGCGTCGAGCTTAAGCGTCTCGAGCATGAACGCCAACGTCTTCTCCAGCGCAAACTGTTCGAAGACCAGATGAAGGCACTCGAACAACAGCAGGCTCAAGAACTGCTAACTATCCCCCTTCCTTTCGACCCTAACAGCTTGAACGGCAACTCCCTTCAGCACATGGCTGCATCTGCTCCCACCACCCCACCGCGCGTCAATGCTGCTCTCAACGACGAACACCATTCCGTCAGGTTCAGCGCGTACCAGCCACCCATGGATGCGGATATCCTCTCCAAAGCAGTTGGCTCTGCTGCCGACAAGAGGAAATCTGTGACTTACGCGACCTCGGTCAATCACTCGCCAGAACTTGGTCCAGGCGCGTCTACCAACGGCTTCAGCAGGCCTGCCGGGGCCAAGAGTATGCCTGCCAGCAGGCGTACTTCTGCTAGTGAACATGACGAAGATCTTGCTGGCCACTTGCAGGGTCTTTCGCTCGCCGGCGAGCGCTCAACGAGGGGATCACCCGCCCCAGGCATCTCACCACAATCCATCTTGACGAAGGCCAGTCGCTACGGCAATGACGAGAGCCTCCGTTATGGCAACGGCTTCAACGCTGGTATGATGCTTGATGAGCAACTTGACCAAGAAATGCACAGTGCGTCATCTTGCAACCCTTTGTCTCCCTTTACCGGCACGTCTTGAACTGTCCATCAGATGCTATGCGCAATTTGCCCACTTCCGACGATGACAAGTATCACGGAACGTATAATAACAAGGTAAGCGTTTTTTTTTTTTTGAAGTTGTTAACACATTTTTTCTCATGCTCACGTGGATGCACAGATATCGGCGTCATCTGCAGCATTGGATTTAGCTCATCTGTCCCAGACCTCACCGCGAAGCTCATTCTCTGGTCGTGCTAACGACGCTAGAGAAAAGTCTTCTGAGTGGCCCCAGTATGGGCACCCCCGCGTACCTGAGAACTTGCAGCGCAGCGACAACAGGCGCACTGTTACTAATCCAACTTTGACTCTGTCTTCGGCCTTGGAAGACCACGCTAATAGCCCGTACAATGGCACCCACACCCCACACACTGCCAACCACTCTCAGAGTTTCATAATCAACGGCATGCCTTCGTCTCGCCACGGTACTCCGCCGGTCACTTTGGACAATCTCTCCATTAACACTCGCTCTGTTCCTGCCACCCCACTTGGTGTTATTAACGGTGCTGCAGCCCACCTGCTGAAGACTCCCGGTACCCCTGACAGTCAAGGCTTCGGAACTCGTGTGAACTCTCAAGGTCCCCTTCATGAAGGATCTCTGAATGCTGGTGACCTGCAAGCATCGCTCTCGCGTTTGCCTCCTGGCCAGTACGACAACAGTGGTCTCTCACCTTACCGCCAAGAGGACCCTCTTCAAGTACGTTGATATCCACATTCTAGCCCGGGAGGAGACCTAACCTGGTGCATTTGTAGCAATATGGCGACTCAGTTTACAATCTGGATGACAACGACTCGTACAATTCGTACGGCTTTGAGACTGGTAGTCGCGCTGGGTCAGGCCCGAACAGCACTAGTGGCTCCACTGCGTTGTACCACCACAACGGCTCCCGCTACGGCTTGGGCATGAGTGCGCGTCCCCCCAGCGGCTCTGACAGCAAGATGAATGGCTTGCACGGTCCCAAGCACAAACGCGGAGATGTTGATCGCGAATGTAAGCCAGCGATCAAGTTTGCCTGCGTGGACGTTTTCTCACGTTGGCTGTAGTCAACCGTTTCGCCGGCACAAGGCTCGAAGACCTCCAGGGCGAGATACCTGCTCTATGCAAGGATCAGCACGGGTGCAGGTATCTCCAGAAAAAGCTTGAGGAAGGCCTTCCCGAACACCGTGATATGATCTTCCGTGAGACCTTTGGCCACTTCGCGGATCTCATGACCGGTAGAGACTTTTTTTATATCATCGATTCCTCACGTACTGACAATTTCACAGATCCCTTTGGCAACTACCTTTGCCAGAAGCTGCTCGAGTACTCGACTGATGAGCAGCGCAACGTCATCTGCGAGTCTGTTGCCCAGGACCTGGTCAACATCTCGCTCAACATGCACGGCACTCGTGCCGTCCAGAAGATGATCGATTTCCTGTCTACGCGGAGACAGGCGAGTGTAGTCTCAGCCTCATTTAACACCTTTGACTTATGCGACGGGTACAGGCTGATCTCAGATACAACACCCAGATCCATTCTATCATCGTCGCGCTCAGCCTTCACGTTGTTGTGCTCATCAAGGATCTCAATGGCAACCATGTGATCCAGAAGTGCCTCAACAAGTTGGCTCCTGAGGACAACCAGGTATGGATACCGATAACTCCGCTCGGCCGAGATTTTGACTAATTCATTGATTCAGTTCATCTACAATGCCGTTGCTGCGAACTGTGTCGAGGTCGCTACCCACCGTCACGGGTGTTGTGTTTTGCAGCGGTGCATTGACCACGCGTCGGACCAGCAACGTATCCAGCTCGTCAATGAGATCACGTACAATGCATTGACTCTAGTCCAGGATCCTTATGGCAACTATGTGAGTCTCAGCATGCCTTCAATCCTATAACAGCTTCTCAATTTTTGTCTGTTCCAGGTGGTGCAATACATCCTTGATCTGAACGATAATCGTTTCAGTGATGCTGTTATTCGGCAATTCACCGGTAACGTATGTGCTCTTTCGGTTCAGAAGTTCAGCTCGAACGTCATTGAGAAGGTTTGTGGCACGCAGTATACTTGTTTCTATCTCCTGACACCCTTGATTAGTGCGTCCGCGTAGCTGAACACAGCACTCGCAAGCTGCTCATCGAGGAGCTATTGAATCGCACCCGGCTGGAGAAGTTACTCCGCGACTCTTACGGCAACTACTGTGTTCAGGTATGGTGCATTTAAACGCCTATTCTGCCCTGATCTGACCGTCATCATTAGACTGCTCTGGATTACGCCGAGCCTGCTCAGCGTGCTCTCCTTGTCGAGGGGATCCGACCAGTGCTTCCCCTAATTCGTAACACCCCTTACGGAAAGCGCATTCAGAACAAGCTTCAGCGCGAGCAAATGGACCCCTTCAGTGGGGGTGGTGCCAGTGCCTTCAACAACCAGCCAATGGTCAATATGGGGCTCGCCAACCAAGCCATCGGCATGCCCAACGGCGGCGCTCGCCACATGTCCTCTGGCCATCTCCAGAACAACGCCATGGGCGATGTCTACGGCGTCCAAAATGGTCTCTATTCAAATGGCGGGGGCATTCAGCCTCAAGGCTCCTTTGGGCAACAGGGTCATCTCGCCCAGCAGCAGTTGCACACTATGCAGCCACCCCAGTCCATTGATGGCTACGTCCTGCAGGGCCAGGCGAACCACAGCCAGGGTATCTCTCCCTCGCACTCACATGCTGGTGCCTACTCCGGGCTCTCTGGATACAACAACGTCAACGCGTTCGGGTCCGGTGGACTTGGTGCCGTCTCCATGAACGACCCTTACCAGAGGCCCAACTTTGGATATAGCATGTAAATGCTAGGGACAACTCCCTCAATGCTCGCGAGATTGCAATGACTTCTCCAACATGCACCATATGCCGTCTACATTTCTTGACACCCATTTAGCTTACACCTGTCGCTCGACGCCATCTATAACACCACCTCCCGCTAGCTATCTTTCATATCCTCTACATCTCTATCTCTACTCGCCGGACGTACCCCGCCGTTTCTGATTGTCCCTTAACATACCATCGCGCATTTGTATTTTGCCTTCATACAACCCATCGCTTTTTTTGCTTTGCTGACGCTTCTTATTTGCCACCACTGTACAGCTTATTACTTCCTCGTTAGCTAAAACCGGTTGTCATCCTGTAGTTATTCATCTATCAAATCTAGAAAAAAAAATTAGTGCTTTGAATCATGGAGCGGTGGTGTGCATGTGTGAACAAGGCGGTTTCCTGGTTCATGGCAGTGCGTCGAGAACTGAGCAGTTGCTGCGTGATTTCCAACTAAGCTTTCCTCCACCCATGCACTTGGCGCCGATCGCTCACACTCATGCTTGTGGTTGAGGGTTCCAGATGTGAAAGCGGTGACTCGATGACAGGTCGTGTTGGGCATATCATTTGAGCATACAACAATAATCTAGTCGAGCCTATGTGTTTTGACTTTGCGTGTGCGACCGGAGAGCAGAATGTGGGGGAGCATGAAAGGGCAGGAGACGGAATGTGCGATCATCGGTTCTGTGAAGCCATCGCCGTTTAGTTGGATGATGGTCAATTGCCAGAAGCGCAGATAACGCACCTTGACGAAGCCGATGGCTGCAGCCTTCTCGCGGAAGCACTGTCTGCAGAGATCAATTCCGTACTTGCGGACGATACCAGCCTGGTGAGCGCAGAGACGGCTGTGTGCATCGCGATTCGCATCAGAACTGACTGCGCTCGGGAGGGCCGGGCAGAGATGTACTGACCATTGACGACTGCCCTTGCCGTATTTTCTGGGACGAGAGAACCAAATAGCGTCGTGGGTCATTTTGTCGAGAGTTCGCTTGAGCACAGATTAGAGCCGGATCCACGAGCACCAGAGAGTCAGAGCGTTACCTTGCCCGGGGAGTTGCACAGACGATGTCAGGTAACAAACAAGCAATACTGGAGATCGAGACAATGGCAGCTGGGAAACGATTGGTAAGACTGGCCAGCTCTGTAAACTCCCACGGTTTGTTTGCTGGCAGCGATGCTCTAGTGCCGGCATTATGCTCAAGTCTTAAGGTCGTCAGTATAAATTTGAATTCAGAAGCGTTTGAGCGCTGGGAAGTGACATTTGAGTAAAATATACATTGGTACTCGCAGTACTAGTCAAGAGTTTAGGCCACTTATGCCGCCCCCTTTAGGTGTCGGCACCGTGGCACCCGTTGATCACTTATGCCCGTAGTTTAAATGTAAATTAGCCATGATAATTTTGAGCTCCGTAGGCTCATTAACCAGCCTGGATATCCCATCCAATACTCATGTGATAACAGATAAAGACATGCAAGATTATTGGTATGAATATCGGTGGGGCGCCGTCACTGGCCGTCATTGTGCTGCAAAAGACTTGAGAGTGGCCTGAAGCATAGGACCGCGCAAGCGGACAAATAATGATTATATATTATATACTGACTGCCGGTCGCCCTGTTACATAAGACACTGTTGAAGATGATTGTAGCTGTGCAGTACCTGATACATGGCCCCGTAAAATTGTGGAATTCCCGTAAGATGAACAGTAGCAGTAAGTATGTCGTGAAAACGAAGAGAGAGCAAATTGAATGAGAGATAAATGTTAGCTACAGTCAGCCATACGCCACTTTGTTTGTCGTCTAGATTATCCTCCGTTTTATTATAGATATTCCTCTGCCTTCTTTCTGACTTTCCACATGAAATCGAATTCATAGGATCATCACATGGTCAGGAACGCAGTGGTCACCAACATTAGCTGAATTATAGGGTAACCCGAGGATCTCGGTGATGTAATACTAATCGCGACACTCGACGGTCTGATTGCAGAGGATTCGAATTCATAAGGATCATTGTACTTACGGTCGGGAACACATAATGGTCACCAACATTAGCTAAATTACGAGGTAACCCGAGGACCTCGGTGATGTAATCGCAACACTCGAAAGTCTGATTTAAATTACACGCGACCTCTTTTGGCCTGTTGAACGCTTCCTGTTTATTAATCACGTGAAGATGCCACTTTCGCGTCGCGCACTGAAATCACGTCACTATGTAAACATTTTCTCTCCCGTGCCCGATTTTTCAATTTCTTGCTCATGAATGGTCTACGCTCTTTGTATATGTACTATCGCCCTAGACAGCCCAATATCAGTTGCGACCCTGTAGAAACTCTAAACCGCACGGAGCCCAGATCACAAGTTTAACCTTCTCCTGATCATCCTGACGACAAACTGTTGACAACCATGCATGGACTGATGGCAGTTGCTCCACTTCGTCAACCGACAGCTTGAATGTTCGAACGTCGGACCACTTGTTATGTCTCCCGGGCTCCTCTATGTCGCATGTCCTTGCTTGTCCATCACATATGCGATGGGCGCTGGATCGCACCCACATGTCCTGCCCGAAGCGGGATCTCGAGCCATGGAGGTATATATAATGCTCAGTCTGTTTAAGTGGGAACACATTCTACATCGAGATTCGATACCACATTCCCTTTAGAGACGATCATGAAGTTCTCTGGCTCGTTTGTCCTCGCTGCACTGAGCGCCATCAAGGTCGTGTCAGCTGCAAACTCTTTCGCCGGGTCAAATTTGTATTATGCTGCTGGGCTCAACTCCAGTCAAACCGATACCCTCCTCAGGTAAGCCCCCTTGACCTCCCCTTGCGAGGCCAGCTTTTAATGCGACTTTATAGTGGCTTGCAGGACGCAGGCATGAAGGTCTTGCGCGTGTGGCTGGACGGCGCGTCGGGAACGACGAAGGGCACGGAAATCGACTCGTACCCGGACCTGGAGCCGTCCGCGATCGGGACGTACGACGACACCGTGCTCGAGCGCCTGGATACGTTCATGGTTGCCGCGAACAAGGCGGGCATCAAGGTGCGCTCCGATTCCAAGCTACATGACAGAGGTACGAGCTGACGCGAGCCAGCTCATCATCAGCATGCACAGCTTCAACGCGCTGTCGGCGGGCGACGTTTACGGCGCCATATACGGCACGGGGGATTTCTACGAGCAGGCCACGCCGCAGAAGCAGTTCGACGCGCGCCTCACACATGTGCTGAACCACCAGCACACGACGTTGGGCAAGCCGTGGAGCGAGCTGTCTGAGTACATCTTTGCGTTTGAGGCGCAGAACGAGGTAGGCTTGAGAATTGTGCATGTATGCAGTTGTTGACGGATGTGGGCAGGCGATGATCGGGAAAGGGCAAGCATACATCGAGGACAACCAGGGCTGGCAGTGCGACCGCGCGCAGACGATTAAGGGCGTGCTTGGGAACAGCAGCGGGATCCTCGTCACCACTGGCGGCGAGTCGTGGATGGCAGAGTCCGTGCAGCCCGACTTTCTGGCTTGCGACGCGCTGGACATCATCGCGATCCACGCATACGGGACAGGCGACTTTACCACCTCGAACATCGAGACGTATGTCAAGCAAGCGCAGAGCGCCAACAAGCTGCTCATCTTCGAGGAGTGGTACGTGCCCGCCGTTCTCGTGCCCATCGAGTATGACTGACAAGCGCACAGGGGAGCTTGCTACTTCAACACCGAGAACAACGTTTGCGGGACGGGCACCCCGCTGTCTGATGACGAGCGGAGCGCCAACATTAAGAGCTGGACAGCGTCGATCACGGCCGCGGGGATGCCATGGTTGTACTGGCAGGTCCTCCCCAACCCGGACCCGCACAGCGGCTACGACTATGAGGTGGCTTTGACCGACCCCAGCTGGGACGTGCTCAAGACGGCGGCGCTGGCTGCTGCACAGGCTGACGCTGCCTTTGATTTCTCGGCCTACCTCCTTTGAGGATAGAGCGATCATGTATACCCTGTCCACGGTTTATTAGCATACTATTATTTATTGCATGGTTATTGGAGATGTGGGCCAATCTCCCGCCTTCAAAGCGACGTCCTCCAACTCCGCAATCACCTCCCCTATTTCTCCAGATGTGTTGAGGTCCAGTTTGGCAAAATCCCGTTCGAATACGCTTCTGTAAATGTCCACCATCCCCATTGCGACCGCTTCTACGCCCACCTCCTTGCGCAAAGCACCCTCGATGGACCCCGCCTTGACGTCCGTAAGCCCACAAGCAACAACCTGCTCAAACCAGCGCACTGGCTCCTGCGTGACGTTCATGGCGAACCCATGGCTCGTGAGCCGATGGCGCACCTGCACGCCGATGCTGGCGATCTTGGTGCACTCATCGAGGAAGACACCCGTGTGCTCGCTTGGGAAATGCTCGATGCCATGCACCTCGCGCAGGTAGCGCTCGAGGCTCTTCTGCATGCGGCAGATGTAGTCGCGAATGCCCATCGTCGGGGTGGTGCGTGACAAATCGAGGAGAGGGTATCCAACGAGCTGGCCTGGCCCGTGATAGGTGGTCTGGCCACCGCGGGCAGTGGTAACGAAGTCTGCGCCAAGCCCAGTCAGGCGTACGCGTTCATGGTGAATCTCTGCCTCTGTCTGGCGGCGGCCTGCGGTGTAGACGGGGCGATGCTGGAGGAGAAGGAGGATGTCACTGTGGGATCCTGCGCGGCGCTGGGAGAGCTGAATTTGATGTAAGCGTTCCTGTAGTGCGAGTGTAGGTCCGTAGGGGAGTGGCTTCGGGAAGTAGTGATAGAGTACAGGAGGAAGAGACATTGCACCGCACTGCACGTAGACGCCGCCGGCAAAGAGCAAAAGTTCCTGGCTATGGGCGCTTGTTCAAGTGGCATACGCATAAATATTAATGCCGGTATGTACCATGGGCCGCGTCCTGCCGCGTCAACGCGTCAGCGCCTGTCAGCACTTGGGGATCCATATGGTGCAATGGAGCATATTTGCAGCCGGCTTTTCGCCGGCTATCCAAACAGCGGCTGCGAATATGAGTCTAATATTGCAGGGTGGTTCCAGGTGGTTCCGGTTAGCATCGAGTCATTATGCCTTGGCGTCGATTACCCCTCTTTACCCCTTTGCTCCTGACCATGACTCGACCTGCAGAGAAACCTCCAATTGGCCTTAGATGGCGAGCTTCCCCGTGGTTCGTTACACTCAGTGAGTTTTACCTTTTATTCCCTTGTGTTTGGGTTATTGAAATTTTTACTATGTGCAGTTGTGGGGGCAGGTCTGTCAGCAAGTTACTGTGTCTGCATTGCTTATACTCACCGAAAACTGAACCATAGGAGTGGCCACAGACCTTCTGGTCTATTCAATAATTATCCCGGTCTTGCCGTTCCGACTCGAAGAACTCGGATACACCGAGGTATCTTCTCTCGTCGGATGGCTGCTTTTTGCATATGTGTGTGTTGTCCCTTCAATGCATCGTCCAGTCTCTCAAAAAATTCCTAGTCCGGCGGACTAGTACTCTCCACTATCCCCATTGCTCTTTTCTCCGAACGCTACGCTCAGCGTTGGTGGCCCCTCATCGTGGGCCTGGTCGTCCTGCTCGCCGCCCAAATTTTGCTCATGGAAGCGCCGAATTATGCGGTTATGTGCGTCGCCCGGATAATCCAAGGCGTAAGCTCTTCGGTTATCTGGGTTGTGGGCCTAGCACTGCTGTAAGGCACATATAAACCACCTCCATACCGCACAGTACTGACAAATTTCGCAGCTGTGACACTACACCTGAAAAGAACGTTGGACGTGCGTATTTATCTCTCCTGAAGAAAGCCACATTTTAACGTGGTAAATCACCAGGCCAGCTGGGGTTCGCTATGATGGGCACATCACTTGGGTCTATACCGTTCCTCTGACGTTATACGAGTGTAAACTTACAGAGTCATCTAGGCTGGTCGTGGGTCCACCCGTAGGTGGTCTCCTCTATGACCGCCTCGGCTACCGTTCCCCATTCATATTTTCCGCTATATGGACGATGGTCGACCTCATAGGCCGGCTCCTCGTTATCGAGCGCAAGGACGCTGTGAAATGGGGATATGACCCTGCCTTGGTCACTGTGAACAGTAGCGTAGAGGAAGCCTCGCCCGCTGTTATCGAAACTACGATTGCCGAAGTACCCGAGCTCACCACCGACAAACCTGAATCGCCCACTCCGTCCCCCGCCCACAGCCCCGCAGAGCACAAACCTGCCCCGATCTCGCTCCTCGCAGTTGTAGTAAAGCTGCTGCACTCCCCCCGCGCGCTTATGGCGCTCATACTCTCCGTCGTCTTTGGTGCGGTATGGACCGCGCAGGAGACGGGGCTCCCTTTACACCTACAGGCGGTGTGGGGCCTCCAGAGCGGTAAGGTAGGGCTTGTGCTTCTCGCGGGAGTTGTGCCAACGCTCGTGTCGAGTCCACTGGCAGGATGGTACGCGGATGTGAAGGGTACAGAGTGGGTCAGTTTGCTTACGCTGATTGGATCACTGCCGTGGTGGTGCGTAGCGCGTTCTTGGTACAATTCCGGGACTTCAACTGAGTTTGAGTTTCGTAATGCAGGGGCCTTATGATAGTGCAGTCATCACTGGCGCTGTTTATTGTCACATTCGCCCTTGCCAGTACGTCGACTTTGCCTCTGACCGATTATTGACTGATTCTGACGTATTTGATTTCTGGCGCAGCGTTTTTCACGTCGGCAGTTGTAGCCCCCATCACAGCCGAGCTCGCGGCCGTCTCGCGGGGCATCCAAGGTGTCGGCTGTGAGTTTCATATCCGCCGAGCACTATCATTTTGATTCGGGCTGAAAACATATCCTCGCAGATGCACATGTGTATGGCGCGTTTAACCTCGCGTATGGGATAGGCACTGCTGGTGAGCCTCTTCCCGCCACCTCCTGATTTTGTCCCCGCTAATATTTCCCAACCAAAGTGGGACCTATTATGGCTGGCCAGGTGAGCATCAACGCCTTATACTGATAGCTCCGTCTATGCCGCTGACATATACACGTAAGATATATAGCCACGTCCCGCGCGGCTGGCTAGCGATATGCTGTTTGGGCATGGGATTCATGGGCATATGTGTGCCGCTCTCGTTTGCGTTTACCGGGGACAGGCCGTTATTAATTCGATGGCGTCAGGGGGACAAGGGAGAGGAAGAGAAAGAGTAGACCGGAATTGGGAGTGCTAATACGTGGGATGTTGGAATACCCAGCACGCATTTTTGGAGGTTGTATTCGGGGAGTAAAACGTCACACTCTATGCAGTATATGTAATGTAATACAACGCACCACTCAAAGTAAACTCCGAGTCTCAGGGCACACGCACTACTGCGCTTTGTTGCTAGTAAGGATCACGGTGCAACTTTGGTGGCTGGAAGCCTGCAACCGGTGGTATCCGCCGAGCATCGGAGGCAGTACAACTGACAGGGGGTCACTGTCGATTGCAGCTTGTCAATGTTTCCTCTGTCCCTCAAATCTGCATACTAGCACTGGCGGACTACAGCAGCGCTAATACCTCTTTGGTAGCCAACGCCCCCAGCAACTTTGGTCATAGCAGTGCTTTCCTGTAGGCCACGTGCCTTACTCCGAACCGGGAATCTGGATTGTCAGAGTCGGAGACGATTCCCAAGCGCTTAGTAGTTGACGGGAAGCAGCCCAAGGTACGCACTTTCATGACCATCCGACTCAATCTAAAATGAAGACCCAGCCCTGCTACTCCATTTCTCCAAAGCTATCCGGGTTGCGATCATGGACACCAACGGTTCACCTACCAGCCCAGCGCCAAACCCTCCATCTCCGATCCCTCAGCGCGAAGAATCGGCGGAAGAAACGCGTCTAAACAGCATGATCAGGGAGTTCGGGCACATGGACCCCGATCCCCCCACAGATCTTTTCGCCACTGAGCGGGACCACCTCTCACAGGCGTCTCTTGGATTAACGGAGGCGCTGCATCGGCTGCAGCAGCTGAGGACGAGCATCGCAAGCCTGACCGATAGGTATCCGAACGCACATGCACGTGCCGTCGGGGATGGGGACGGAGTGGGGCCTTCGCATGCTGCAATCGTGCTGTCTGACAGGAATAATGAGAACCCCCGGAATGGCACCGCAGACGACCCCATACCGGTTCGAGTCCGCGGCAATATCTCCGCTACGGCCATGGAACGCCTGGAGGAATTTGAAACCCTTCGCGCCGCACGCGCATCTCCCATGCGCAGAAGCGTGCGGACGCCATCGTCGCCCGCGCTCGCGCCGCCACGGCGGGGGCACCGCTCGCCCCCGCTGCCCGACTTGCTTGTACCAACAAGACGTAGTTGGCTGGAGACCCCTGTCGCACGACCGAGGGATACAAGCCCGGACGACGGGAGTACCGCCCTGGGGCGCCGGGTAGCGGCGCGCGCTGCAGCGGGTGGCACAAGTGCAGATGCGCGGCGTGCGGGGCTCTCTGAAGGGGATCGCTTATTCCTGAATAGAACCACAGAGTTCGCAAATGGTCTCGAAAGAGCTGTTCAAGATTTACGGGGTGGCACAGCGGCAGGTTCTCAATGGCATTTGCTTCGGAGTGCGCGGGCGGTCAGGGACGAGGATGGTCCTCCTCCTCTACTACCTGAAGGATCTCGGTATCCCGATCCGATAGGTACAATTCCGGATAGGATGCGGGCCTCGACCAGGCCACCTTCCTGGACAGGACCAGCTTCGTCGGCTGACGAGCTTGAACAAAGACGGCAAGATGGGTACACACGCTCAACACCTAATGCATCGGGTAGCGCCGCCAGCGGTGCTCAAAACCGGAATTATCTCGTGCGCCGTAGGTTAAATGCAGATGGTGAGGAGCATGTGCATACGATTGATTTAGAGACTTGGGAGCAAGATGAGGCGATGGACTGGCTCATGCCCTCGGTGCCGCCTACTGCGCGCCAAAACCCAGATTTGCCAACTCCTGCTGAGCACCGCACGCGCCTCACACGCCTCCAAAGGGAACTTTATCGCACCGCCAATGAACCGGTTGCGAGCTCCGAAGATCGGAGTAGACAGTTTGTTCCGCCAGTGGCAGCGTCGCGACGGAGTCGTGGGTGGGGTGCGCCTATATCTCATCTTTCTTGGATGCTTCTAACATACATCCCATAGCTCGACTAGATGCAGATGGTGTCGAGATCGACTCTGAAGAGGAAGGAAATCAAGAACGTGCCCGGGCCCGAGAGTACCTCAGGGCTCGCCGATTCAACTCGTCAGAGCTTGTTGAGATTGAGCGGCGCGCCCCTGTCAGGAGAGAGACTTTAGTTCCCATGACCAGAACATCTATGTCGCATGCGCTGCCCGAGGTCGCTGCCCCGGCGCGAGTGCGCATCAACCCTCCTCCGCCGCCATGGGCAGAATGGTCGCCATCTCCGTGGGTGAATGCGTTGTACGACGACCCGCCGGCAATTCGCCCATTTGTCGCACCTCCTAACAGACCACAGAACGTTCCAATCCGAACACCTTCGCCATTGAACGAACTGTATCATGCGTTCATTGCTGACCCACTGCCTATGCCTTTGACCGCCATGATTCCTGAGATTGCACTGCCGCGCAAATCACATAATAACAAGATCAGGGTGCATGACCCCATTGCCGGCCGCTAAGCAGACAACCTGTTCATCTGGCATGCTCCACTACATATCTTATTCGTATTAGCGCTTGACATGGATTATACAAACACTCTTTGCATTCACAAAATGCCACGACCTTGTGGAGAGATTAGCAGGCAACTTTGAGGCAACTGCTTCCATCCCATGTCCGGCTCTTGAGATGGTCCCCATGATGCTTGCACACTTGACACAAAAATGATAAATTAGATGCCCCCACATTCTCAGTATACAGGGCGGAGACGGAAGGAAGGGTAAAATATTGTCGCCAAAAGGATGTGTATAAGAAAGGCTATAAAATCATTCGGATGTCCAAGGGGAATCTATCGTATAGGTGTAGTAGGCTGATAGGACCCATATTGATATCCGGCTGTAGGCGTGGCGGGTTGCGAGGCGCTGCCGTTCCACGTTGCTGGATTTCGCATGTGGGGAGGAATGGTCGGTGGCATAGCGCCGTTGGGTTTGGCAGAAGTGGTAACAGTATTCGCGACTGCTCGTTGGGCTTGCGGCTGGTTGTAGTAGCCGAAAGGTGTGCTAGCCCCAGACTGTGCTGTTCCCCCATTCACAACCGGTGCTGGCGTGGTAGGTGCATAGTACTGGGAGGAGTATTGGTATTGATTCTGCCCATATTGCTGGTTCGAATAATACTGCTGTTGCTGCGCCTGGGGTTGAGCGCTCGCTTGGCCATTGTAATAAGTCTGCCCTGGCTTGAAAGGCTGTTGCTGTTGATAGCCACCTGCGCGATAAGGTTGGTATTGCGATCCGGTGGCATTGGTCTGTGCTGCGGGACCCGTGGCAGAGTTGGCGTTCTGCAGGATGGCGCCGGACTTGATCCGTATTGTGGAATCGTCCCGGAGGGCCGATGTTCGGGACGGTGGAAGAGTGCCGTACCATCCTTGAGTGGCGGTCGCTGGCAGCGTGCGATGTAAGTTCCGAAGGGCATGAGGGGCAGGGGCTAAGGGAGGGGGGCTGTTTGTGCTTGATGATGATCTGGGTCGCAAGGAAGCCAATATAGTAAGCGAATTCAAGATTCCTTGGGCTAAGATTATATCAGTTCCCGTTCAATGAATCATCAAGTGAGTGAAACTTACCAACATCCCATTCCTCAGAGCCCTCTTCCACCTCACTGATATGACCGTCATCTGCGCCAAGTCGCAGTCTCTGCAGCTGCTCCAGCCGTATCAAGGCCTTTCTGTTCCTTTCCAGCAGCTCGGTGACACTCTCTTCAAGCTCAAGGGTCCCAAGAGCAGCCATTATGTCTGCAACATCCGCAGGCGGTAGTAAACCTTCGAGAGAGCTTCCTTCCTTCGCATCATCGCTCGCAGTTGGAAGAGCTTCAGTCTCGAGCTCTTGCACATCGCCCATTTCCACATCCCCTGAAGCAGCCTCATCCCTGATCTCAGTGATTGTCCCCGTCTTATATCTCTGAAGAGCGCGCTCCCTCTTGCGCTCTTCCCACCTCCAAATTGTCTCACCAAGCCCAATTCGACCGATTTCTACTCCCTCGCCCTCGAATGATGGCGCAAAACTGGCGAAAGGGCCATAGTCAAGAAATGTCCCACAACTTGTCCGCCGGGGGCCTATTGACCGTGCTCTAGGCATTAGGACCTTTTTGGCGTACGAGCCGAGAGTGGGAACGGTGATAGATAGGTCAGGCGTGGATGCCGAAGTAGAAGGGGAGGGAAGAATGGCAACGAGCTCAGCATGTGCTGTTCCCAAGTCGTTTAGAGATCTGTTATCCATTGCTGGATGGGCGCCAGAATCTGAGTTCAGCGAGGTCCACCATTCCGTGCCAGACAGCTTTTGCATTAGAGCGTATTTCCGCTTATACGTGATCACTTGAGATGGTTCAGAGGTTTGACGTGAAACGGATCTGAGGTTAGATTTCGGTTCTGCCTTTTGGTCGGCATCCTCGTCGGTTGTTTGTAAGGGAAGTGGGAGGATGGTTTCGAGGTCCAGGGGAATGGAGACCGAATGGAAGGAAGCCTGGTCAAGGAGAGACAGAGCAAGGTTGCAAAACTTGAGTTGCTGTGCTGCAGGCGTTGCAGGGCGAGAGCGTGGATGGAAGGAGATCGGGAAGAGATGCTGTACAGCAGACTGCGGTTGCCAATGTGAGAATGGATAAATCATGAGATTTTAGGGATAACTCACGCGTAATTCGCATAATGAATGTTGCGAAGACTCCTTGAGGAGCGTACGGAACGAATAGAAAGTCGGTTGGGAGCTGGAAGACTCAGCAGAGCTCGCGGGGAGTGGAAATACTCGGTCAAGCAGACCCTGGGTATCGATCCTGTAAGACATCCTCATGATCAGATACACCGGTGAAGATTGTCGAGGAGGCGGATTGAGTCATACATTTCAAGAATGTCCAGTATTTTCTCGGCATCTTCTGCGTTTATGGGTACATCTCCGGCGTTTGGCAAATCGGCCAGCTTGTCTGCCTCCGGCACGTCCTCGGTCTCGCCCTCCTCTTTGATGTCCACGTCGCCACTGCGCAGCTGTTTTGAGGCAGGCTGCTCGTCGTTTTCTGCCAGTGAGGCTCGTTTCCGTTTCTTTCCAGCAGCCTTTCCTCGCGGTATTTGCGGTGCAGGTTCCTCAACTTCCTGGGATTGTTGAGCGTTGGAGCGAGTTGCTCGGGCCATGATGACAGAAAAGAGAGTCCCAAAGAAAGAGCAGAGTTAGAGTAGGGAGTAAAGATGCAGCGAAGATTGCGAGTATAGGTACGCGACGCGTTTCTTGTCCAGGATATTGAGTCGCGACTTGGCGCTTCGAGGCTCTCTGCGGCGGAGACTGTCTCTGAGCAGCCCGAACCTCTGCCAAATTCGAAATTCCCACGACTAGTACTGTTTGTCCAGCCACAACAACCTCACACTCTCTTCTCTTGAGTCTCACAACCTCATTCACCATGGCTACTCGCTTTCCTACCAAACCCATTCTTCGAGCATCTTTACGGACGAAGCCATCTAACGGCCATGAGTCATTCATACCACAAATACGGAAAATGGTCTTTGAATACTGCGAAACTTGGCCTACATCACGGAATTTGCGCACCTACATTCAGAACCAGCTGGAGGTCGTCGCGCGACAGAACCCGCACGTGGAGATTGTAGTCATGCCTCGACCGCACAGAGAGCCTATTGTGAGAGGGATGTACTGTAAGTGCTTTGACGTATGGAGAAGAGGACGCGTCTGACTTTCGTCACGTCATGCTCAGTGAACTCGCGAGACAAGGTCATCGATCTCAAAGAATTCGAAGTCACCGGGATTCAAAAGAAGGTCGAACTCCTGCTCGACGCTTCTGGTGCAAAAATCAAGCACATAAAGGGGTCTCATGTAGTGGAGAGTACGACGGAGGCCACGAGGGGAATTTGGAGCGGACTACACGTCGAGTCCACCTTCAAGATCTGAGAAGCCTCGGAATTGGAGCACACGCACACACCATGTATCTACCATTCGCATTAATTCGCTGTTTCGTACAGCTCTTACGTGCCGTAGCAGAGTTGGAGCCAATTGGAGCAGACCTCTGCCGAAGTTTCTATGTTTTGGTCCTCTCCGGTCCGCACCACGTGTGTGCACAGCTATCGCGAACACGCCTCTTCCGCATGGCCCTTTACTAACTATATCGGAGTCTACGGCGCCCCCCAAAGCCTCCCATTGCTATCAGCCGCCCTGAGATGTACATAACGGGGGTGCATGCCAACACGTGTAGAATGCAATATCTAGCCAGCAAGATATTCGGCTCACACTATCTCATCATCACTTCTTCAACCTCACTCTCACTTCCTAGTATTCACTCAATCTTAACATGACGGTCATCGTGAGTCTTATACTTGTTGTGGGGATAGAAAAGGACTCATAGGCCGCAGGACCGCGTCGACCTTGCGGATGATATCTCCGTTCTCTTAAGCGATGACGGGTCATGGCCCGACATGCCAACTGTGGACGAAGAGGACGCAAGGCCGTTCGGAACGGTATAGTAATCGCTTTTTATGCTTGTGACCTCAACTGAGTGAGCGGATCTCAGTCGTCAGCCGACACTTCCCCTGCAGCGAGTCTAGTGTGCGAACCCGTGAGTCCAAGTACCAGACCAATCGCTCGTGCAACACACTCTGACCAGAGTCATAGTATCACTACACTCTCCTACCAGACGCCCAATACGACAAGGTGTCTCACCGATTGCAGTGCCTCCTTACCCCGCCTACCCCCGTAACGCAGGATAACCCGACAGCTGCCTTCGTCGACCTTCCTCCCAGGAGGAGTTACGACTCTGATTCCGAGTCTTTAGACATGCCTCTTCCCTCGCCCATTAAATTCCAGTCTAAATGGATTCACCGCCGACTATGGGCACGCGAAGACCAATCGGGCGATAGCCGGCGCAACTCATTGCTCGGCACTGTCGTGCCTCGGTCTTGGAGTAAAGACCGCGCTGGGCGCAACACTTCAGAGAAGTCGACTGTCAATCGCTTTGCCGCTGTGGAGCAGCCTGCACTCGCTCGTTCTTCGTCCATTTCCCCTTCCATCGCCTCCTCTATGGGGTCCTCCCGCGCAGCTGCGAAGCCAACAAAGAGTGCTCTATCAAGCCGTGCATCAATTTCAACCAAGGCATCCAGAATAACCCGCGCAGGCTCTGGTTCCGCACCCTCTGTCAAATTTGCGGACGCCCCTACGTATTACCACGACTATGAGTACCAGTACCATGCGCATGGGCACCCCCCGATATCGGAGTATGATGCCGAGTTTCACTCGCCGCTGCCTTCTCCAGCCGCTTCGCCAACGGTACCTTGTGCAAACCCGTCACCACGACACAGTGTAATAACTGCTCCTGCAACCTGCGGAAACAAAGTCCGGAAAGCTCTGAAGCGCCTCCTACCCACAACACCACGGCACTCTACAACCCGCTCTTCTACCATCTCCATATCAGGCCCGTACCCGCTATGGAAAGATAACGATGGGGCAAGCATCCGGAGTGGGAGGTCGATTCCGTCAAGCGTGCAGTCTGCGCCTGCGAGTCGGAGTAAGGTCAACACCTTTTGGGGGAGAATGATGGCCCGCACAATGTGATCTTTTGTGCCTTGCAAATGTTTGTTTATATGGTGAGGCATATTGCTCGACTGCTCAGGGAACACGATACTAATATTGCTACATTCGAACAGCGCAACTGTTTGTATTGATCGCTGCCAAATAATGTCTGTCCATTTGTAACCCGTCCAGTCCGGTCAGTAATTTCTTATCCGTTTGTCACTCGTTGGCTAACATATCCTTCCAGCACGAGCCAGGATGTAGCTCAATTGACTCTTCTTGTAGTAGCTTTTCATCTTTAGTTACATATCTTTATTCGTCAGGATTGATTCTGGGCGTCTTCGAACTTCACATCCCTTCGTCGCTTGCGCAATAGGACTTTTGTTGTTGTACCATTCCACCCATGACAGAACAGAAGCAGTGAAACATTAATCCATTTGATGAGTGACACGAACATTCCTGATGGCGTGTATGCATAGTCAATTATCAAAGGATGGGCGTAAGTACTGTGCAGTAAAGTAATTAGTTAGGAGCTTTTGGACGTCTCGCAGGCTCTGCGCTCCGCGGCCCATCGCGCACGCATGATTGAGGCTCCGTCAGCTCGTGAGCGAATCAGTGGCGCCAAAAGTTGCATGCGAGCGGCTTCAGCCTGCGGTGAAAGCAGGCCAGAGTCACTGCGAATGACCTTTTCAAAAAAGTTAGTCGTCTGAATAGCTGAAATATTTCATCATACGCACTGAGCCGATGGAGAGGAAGAACCCAAAGGTGGCTGCGCTGCTGAGCATGTATTGCGACAGCGTTGCGAGGAATCCTCGTGGTCCAGGACCAGCCCTGCTCGTCATAAGCACCTTCACACTCACACTGTTGCGCAACCAACATACCTCAGGATACTATATGACCCAAATATAAAGCCTATTGTCAAGCCTACGCCCCCACCCATCATTGCGCCCATCCTGGGTTAAGTTCAGTCAACGAGGGCTCGCAGTGACGCGCAAGTTTACATACTTCACTGTAAAGAAATATGCCTCATTAGCGTCGTAATGATGAGCCAGAACTGTACTGTGCTCACTTTTCTGGAATACCGAAGGGCCTTGTTGTTGAGGGGGAGCTGCATATGCCATGGTTGTGTACAGAGGTAACGGTGGGTCAAGCGCATGACCGGCTTGCTCAAATTTGGTCGATCGCGTCGGAATAGCTTCCGTCATGCCGTCCCCCACCTCCGCTTACACTCTCCCGTCCTTTCCTCGGGCTCAGCAAGCTCAAATCAGTGCGTATTGAAGATTGCTGCTCGAGATGATCCGACAAACTAACCCCTTGAACAGTCAGGGCCAATCAGAGGGATATATATCATGTATCTTCTCTGAGGGAGCAAGCTGAAGCTGTCCTGCGCTCCTGGCTAGGTTAGTATATATCAACCTGACCACCATTTGGACATTCTGCCTCCATACTCACGATTCTTAGGAACGCGGTGGCTGACACGTTGGGACAAAGAAGTTGAGCTCCTAGTAAAGCTCGGCTACTACGGCCTCACAACCGGTCGAGGTCAATGTGATTCAGCTCTGGCTTTCAAGCATAGACTGACAAGCATTCCATAGCTATTCAAACACTCGGAGAAGAATACACTGACACATGGCAACATTCTTCGATCCAACAGCGACTGCCCTCGCCTAGAGTGCGAGCTGCGCTTATCTTGCTGCCGACTCTGCCCTCGTACATCCTTGCACGTTATAACTCGGGGCTTTCTAGGCTCAACCCACGCATAGCAAATCTGCTCAAATCATTGCCCACTGCGTTAGAGGTCGTATCCGAAATCAATCTCGCCGTGTTTTACCTTCGGGGGACGTATTATGACATTGTCAAGCGCGTGCTTGGAATACAACATGTTTGTCATTCCCTCCTACCGCGAGTGTCATTCACTGACTTCTACGCAGCTATCATCACTTCCACAAGACCCTCACACGCGACCACCGTCATATTCCGTGCTTGGGATACTGATTGCTGTTCGCCTCCTGCATCGATTAATATTCTTCATGCGAAGCACCTCAGCCGTCACTTCTGCGAAGGGTAAGGAAACTGCACAGAAGTACCCCTCGGGGAGAGAAATGTACATCGACGATCAACCGGTGTCGTCATTCCTAGGGCCAGTTGACCCTGAGGGTGAACCAGCAAAGCCCGCAGAAGAAGACGAGCGGACCATCCTTGATATCTATTCCATACCCCCGGCAATGCGGGCAGGGCGCAATTGCACACTTTGTCTCGAAGAGCGTACGGATAGCTGTGCGACAGAGTGCGGACACTTATTTTGCTGGAGCTGCATCGTTGGCTGGGGCCGAGAGAAGGCGGAATGCCCGCTTTGCAGGCAGTCGTTGAGTCTGATTCGGTTGTTGCCTATATACAATCTGTAGCATACAGCTCACCGGAGTGATATAATATTATAAGGACAACGACGGTTATATTCTCCGAAATTGGCGACGATGCCACGGCCTGCTACTTACAACAACTGTCCTGCCAGTATGCAGATGCAAGATTATACAACTTGTTGTATGAGTGTGATGTTGTCTCCTTTTAGCAAGATTCGGCCTGATGCCATCTAAGTCACTGCCATTCACAAGAGAAAAAATTGGCGCACCTATTTCGCGTTTTGGTTTCGCATCTTTGACGTACACTTCGACCGCATCGTCGATCACGATGTTCATGAACTCGTCGAAGCCCTGGTAGAAGAGATTCAGTGAGCTATTTGTTCCACAGAGTAATTAAGGCAGCAGGGATGAAGATATGAATATGAGGATATGTATGAGGATATCATGGTGCCTTTGCAGGCCGAAGATGCCAGTTTCAACACGCATAGTGTCTCAGAAGTCAAAGATAATACACGTACAATGATTCGTCCTTCAATTCGCATCTCAATGTTGTCGTAGAGCCATATCACAACTTTTTGTTTCTAGATTAAAAGCACGGTTTAGATCTGCAATCATTCTTTCGAGAGCAAGGCTATCCGACCTGTTGCAAGTTTTTGAAGATAACATTCTGAAAGAGTCGCGTTTAGCAGTGCACTAAACAGGCGGTTTGAATAGACTCACGATGGGCTGAACCATCACGCGTTGTTGGCGTCCCGACATGGCTAGAAGGTGGACAGGGGGACAGTGACTAGACGATGGGGAGATGGCTTTCCAGTGGAAGCCGAGTGAGTCCAAGATTTAGAGTCCATAAAGGGAACGGCTGCCACGCGGAAGTTGTGCAGCTGGCGTTTGCTGTAACTTCTGAACGCGTCGCCATCCCATATCCATTCCCTCACCACCCACCATGGAGGTTTGTCAATATCAGTTCCATCGCCATAAAACATTTACTAATGCAATCCTCTGCAGGCATTTAGCCCTTCAAGCGGCAGTTCGACCGCCAGCGCGGTCAATTTCATCACATTCGTACAGGACTTGAAACGCAAGACCAAAACATGGGGGCCCATGATAGATCTATGTGCCAATGGCGAGAAGACACTCGAACGATTCAGATATCAATTTCCAGACGACTGGCTTTACAGCGATCAGCTTCGTGGGGAATGGAACGCTTACAACGAGATACTAAAGAGGAAGAACGACTCAATACAGGAGCAACTTGGTGCGCTGTGTCTCATTTCGCGTCTGATATCGTGTATTAACCGCTCGCGGATACAGCTGGACTCCAGCTGAAGATTGTAGCGGAGGATAAAATCGTGGAGAACAAGATCAACGACATTCTGCAAGAGTGGGAGCAGACACGCCCTGTACAGGGCAGCATGCGCGCCGACACGGCGATGAACACTATCAACGTCTTCGAAGGGAAGCTTACGCGTGTCCAAGAGGAATACGACCTGGTCTGCAGAGCCAAAGAAGCCCTGGATCTGGAGCTTACGCGTCATACGCGGCTTGAGCCCGTCTTTGAAGAGTTACGCGACCTGAAAGCTGTTTGGACCGCGCTATCGGGAATTTGGAGCCAAATCGGAGAGTTGAGGGAATTGTCTTGGGCTACCGTTCAGCCGAGGAAGCTCAGGCAACAAATTGACGGGCTGCTCACTTCCACGAAGGAAATGCCCACGAGAATGAGGCAATATGCGGCCTTTGAGTATGTGCAAGACATTTTGCGTGGCCTATTGAAGTCGAACACCATCGTTTCGGACCTCAAGTCAGAGGCGTTGAAGGAGAGGCACTGGAAGCAACTATTCAAAGTGCTTCGTCTGCCCTCGCAGATCAGCTTGACACTGTACGTTGTGTTCACCTGTGGCGTTGATTACTACTGATTTTTGGACGTTCAAGGATGACCCTGGGCCATGTGTACGACCTAGATTTGAAGAAGAACGAATTGCTCATAAAGGAGGTTATCATCCAGGCTCAAGGCGAGGTTCGTCTGGGCCCTTTAAAGTAACTGATGATTCACTAATACATATCCTTAGATGGCTCTCGAGGAATATATCAAGCAAGTGAAAGAGGTCTGGACTAATTATACCCTCGATCTTGTCAACTACCAAAACAAGTGTCGACTGATCCGGTATGTCCAATTATGTAAATTTCCATCTGTGTTGTGCTTATGTGTGTGGTTTAGCGGTTGGGATGACCTTTTCAACAAATGCAGTGAAAATTTGAACTCGCTGACCGCAATGAAGCTCTCGCCCTACTACAAGGGTGCGCACCATTTAAATTGATATGAATTGCCTCTGACACTGGCACCTAGTCTTCGAGGAGGAAGCCGCCTCATGGGAAGAGAAACTCAACAGAATCCATGTCCTCTTCGATGTTTGGATCGATGTTCAGCGACAATGGGTGTACCTCGAAGGCATCTTCTCCGGTAGTGCGGATATCAAGCATCTCCTCCCGGTCGAAAGTGCTAGGTTCCAGAACATCAATGCAGAGTTCTTAACCGTCATGAAGAAAGTTTACAAATCCCCCTTCGTGATCGACGTCATGAATATCCAAGGAGTACAGAAGAGCTTGGAACGTCTCGCTGATCTACTCAACAAGATTCAGAAGGCACTGGGAGAGTATCTGGAACGCGAACGGTCATCCTTCCCTCGATTCTACTTCGTTGGTGACGAGGACCTGCTCGAGATCATAGGGAACAGCAAAGATATCCTGCGCATCATGAAGCACTTAAAGAAGATGTTCGCCGGGATTTCTACTGTCATGCTTGACGACGATCTCACTCAGATCCAGGGCATGGCCTCCAGAGAGGGAGAGGAAGTCATGTTCAGCGCGCCCATCCTGCTCAAAGATTATCCCAAGATCAACGACTGGTTGGCGAGAATCGAGTACATGATGGGCTTGTCACTCGCCGATCTACTAACAGATGCTGTCGCGGAGCTGTTGCTTTTCTACGGCACCGATACAAAACTGGTTGCTGATCAGTTGATGGGTTGGATGGAGAAGTATCCTGCCCAGCTTGTGACAGTTGCTGTCCAGATTGCCTGGACGGGCTCGGTTGAGAGCTCGCTGGAAGCTTCGCAAGCCCCCGAAGCATCTCTGAACACGGTGTTGCAGGCCTTGGACCTACTCGCCGACATTGTGTTACAAGAGCTCAACCCGGTGACGCGACGCAAATGCGAACATCTCATCACAGAGTTGGTGCATCAACGAGATGTCACCAGAACTCTCATTCAACAGAAGGCCTTCGATCCTTCCTCTTTCACCTGGCTCTACCAGATGCGTTTCTATCTTGACCGTAACTTGGAGAATCCCATCGATCGACTTGCAATCAAAGTCGCAGACTCATCATTCCCATATGGATGGGAGTATTTAGGCGTCACAGACCGACTCGTACAAACTCCTCTTACCGACAGAGTATACCTCACTCTAACACAGGCGCTGGGCAACCAGCTTGGGGGTGCTCCATTTGGTCCTGCTGGCACCGGTAAAACGGAGTCCGTGAAGGCACTTGGTGTCCAACTTGGTCGTTTCGTGCTGGTCTTCTGCTGCGACGAAACATTCGATTTCCAGGCCATGGGCCGTATTTTCGTCGGTCTTTGCCAAGTGGGAGCATGGGGATGCTTCGACGAGTTCAATCGTCTTGAAGAACGTATTCTTAGTGCAGTCTCTCAACAAGTCCAAAGCATTCAGCAGGGTCTCGCGAAACTTGTGACAAACCCCAACATCGAGATCGAGCTTGTTGGCAAGCAGCTCAAGATCAACAAGAATATCGGTTGGTGATAATTAAACTCTGGCCGTCGCCCGTTTGCTCATAATCAACATTCAGGTATATTCATCACCACCAATCCCAATTATGCCGGTCGGTCGCAACTGCCTCCCAACTTAACAAAGCTTTTCCGACCGTGAGTGATTTGGTATACTATTATGATTCAATCTGACCCACATAATACTATTAGGATGGCCATGACTCGCCCTGATCGCGAGCTAATCGCACAGGTCATGCTCTTCTCACAAGGCTTTAGAACAGCGGAGTCACTGGCGTCCAAAATTGTCCCCTTCTTCAATTTGTGCGACGAACAGTTATCCCCTCAGCCTCACTACGACTTTGGTCTTCGCGCCTTGAAGGCTGTTTTGGCGAGCGCTGGTATACTCAAGCGAGAGCGCTTACAAATCGCCCGTGCAGAGACAGAAGAAGGGGGAGAGAATGTTGTAGGATTGTCAGACACTATTTCAGAGCAGATTATCCTCATTCAGAGCGTCACCGAGACAATTGTACCAAAATTGGTCGCCGATGATGTGCCGCTTCTTACGAGGTCGGTTGTTCCATTTGCTTTTCGTATACTCTCCCTGAAAGTTTTTACAGTCTTCTCGCCGACGTGTTCCCGGGAGTCGACTACGTACCCGTTGACTTGGACGCTCTACGGGAGCAAATTCTGAAAGTGTGTACGGAACGTCGGCTTGTGACTGGACATCGTTGGGTCGAGAAGATCCTTCAGCTCTATCAAATTCAGAAGATTCAGCATGGACTCATGATGGTCGGGGCTTCAGGCATGGGCAAAACAAACGCGTGGCAAGTCTTGCTGGCAGCTTTGGAGCGCCTCGACGGCACTGAGGGAGTGGCATATGTTATTGACCCCAAAGCGATGCACAAGGACGCTCTATATGGAACATTGGACCAGACTACCCGTGAATGGAATGACGGACTATTCACCCACATCCTGCGAAAAATTGTAGATGATGTTCGTGGAGAGAGCGGCAAGAGGCACTGGATCATTTTCGACGGCGATGTAGATCCTGAATGGGTTGAGAATTTGAATAGGTATGCTTTCCCCATTGTGCACGTACGCAAAAATCTCACGTACTTGCAGTGTTCTCGACGACAACAAACTGCTTACCCTGCCAAACGGGGAGCGGCTCAATCTGCCGCCTAATGTTCGCATCATGTTTGAAGTTGAACATCTCAGATATGCGACTCTGGCTACTGTCAGTCGTTGTGGAATGATCTGGTTCAGTGAAGACGTCGTCGAACCTTCCATGGTCTATCGACACTATCTTGACACGCTCGCATCGGTGCCTTTGGATGCCGACGATGAAGATACATTCGATATAGGCGGCCGACGTGCTGATGCAGACAACGCAGTGTCAGCCAACTTGACAACCCAGAAAGAGATTGTAACAATCTTCGAACGATACTTCGCTGATGGCGAACTCGTCGATCTAGCATTGAAGTTTGCCGAAACTATTGAACACATCATGGACTTTACGGCAACGCGGGCGCTGAACACGCTATTCTCCTTACTCAACAAAACCGTGCGGAATGTCACCGAGTACAATTTTCAGCATTCAGACTTTCCTTTATCGTCGGAGAGGGTGGAGCAGTACGTTGAAAAACGTTTGCTTGTCAGCATCATCTGGGCCTTCTCTGGAGACGCTAAACTCGAGTTGCGTGCGGAAATGGGCGATTTTCTGCGCAAACACACTGGCATCGACCTTCCGCCGTTGCCTCCTGGCATTTCTCTACTCGATTTCGATGTCCAAGTAGCCAGTGGCGAATGGATTGCCTGGCAGACAAGAGTACCCGTCATTGAAATTGAAGCGCACTCCGTCACCGCCTCGGACGTCGTAGTTCCTACAATGGATACAGTCCGACACGAAGAAGTCTTGTATTCCTGGCTTTCAGAACACAAGCCACTCCTGCTCTGTGGCCCTCCCGGATCTGGGAAAACAATGACCCTCTTTAGCGCACTTCGCAAGCTTCCTGACATGGAAGTAGTTGGCCTCAATTTCTCCAGTGCTACAACGCCGGAATTAATCTTGAAGACATTCGAGCAGTATTGCGAGTATCGCAAGACTCCAAATGGTGTCATTTTGGCACCTGTCCAAATAGGTCGTTGGCTTGTCGTCTTCTGCGACGAGATCAACTTGCCGGCTGCCGACAAGTATGGCACCCAGAAGGTCATCTCTTTCCTGCGCCAACTGGTGGAATGTGGTGGCTTTTGGCGAGCGAGCGATATGTCTTGGGTCAAATTGGAACGCATACAGTTCGTAGGCGCATGTAATCCTCCAACAGATCCTGGTCGTGTGCCACTTACACACAGATTCCTTCGACACGCACCACTCGTCATGGTCGACTACCCGGGTGAAGTTTCGCTGAAGCAGATATATGGCACCTACAACCGCGCTGTTCTAAAAGTCGTTCCAAGCTTACGGGCTTACGCCGAGCCTCTCACGGATGCCATGGTGTCTTTCTATCTTGCATCGCAAAAGCGGTTCACCACAGACATACAAGCTCATTACGTTTACAGTCCTCGTGAGCTTACACGTTGGATTCGTGGGATTTACGAAGCTATCCGACCTCTTGAGGTATTATCAGTGGAAGGCCTCGTTCGTGTGTGGGCACATGAAGCTCTTCGGCTCTTCCAAGACCGTTTGGTCAACGACGAAGAACGGCTCTGGACAGACGAACATATTGACGCTGCTGCTCTAGAGCATTTCCCGACCATCAATCGTGATGAAGCCTTGAACCGTCCCATACTCTTCTCCAATTGGACATCTCGAAACTACGTTCCCGTGGACAGAGAATCTCTCCGAGAGTACACCAAAGCTCGTCTCCGCGTCTTCTACGAGGAGGAGCTGGATGTACCTCTTGTGCTCTTCAACGATGTACTTGATCACGTTCTGCGAATCGACCGTGTCTTCCGACAAATTCAAGGCCATCTTCTTCTCATTGGTGTGAGCGGTAGTGGAAAGGTGCGTCTCAACTCTTTTGCAAGGCGACCCAGCTCTGATTGTGCTCATGTAGACTACCCTTTCCCGATTCGTGGCATGGATGAACGGGCTCAGCATCTTCCAGATCAAGGTCTCGAACAAGTACACAGGAGAGGACTTTGATGAGGATTTGCGAACTGTTTTAAGACGCGCTGGATGCAAGGGCGAAAAGGTTTGCTTCATTATGGACGAATCGAACGTCTTGGATTCTGGATTTTTGGAGCGGATGAACACTCTGCTCGCTAACGCGGAGGTTCCCGGTCTATTCGAAGGAGACGAACACTCTGCTCTCATGACTGCGTGTAAAGAGGGGTCGCAGCGAGACGGTTTGATGTTGGATTCCCATGAAGAGCTCTACCGCTGGTTCACCCAGCAGGTTGCCAAGAATCTCCACGTCGTATTTACCATGAATCCACCCCAAAACGGCCTAGCATCCCGCGCCGCGACATCACCGGCTTTGTTCAATCGTTGTGTACTGGATTGGTTTGGCGATTGGTCCGACCAAGCATTTTACCAAGTCGGAATGGAGTTTACCCACACCCTTGATCTCGATCTGGCTTCATACAACCCACCTACGAACTTCCCAATTGCCTATCGGGAACTGGCTATGCCTCCTGTACATCGCGCAGCAGTCGTCAATGCTCTAGTCTATGTCCATTCCTCGCTACACCAAATCAACCAAAGGCTCAGTCGTCGCCAGGGTCGTTACAATTATGTCACCCCTCGGCATTACCTAGACTTGTGAGTACTGCGCCAGCCACTTGGTAGTTTAACTAACCGTGACGTTCCAGCATCAACCAATACGTTCGGCTCTATAACGAGAAACGTGACGAACTGGAGGAGCAGCAGCGTCATCTACACGTTGGTCTTGATAAACTCAAAGACACTGTTACTCAAGTGGAAGAGCTACGGAAAAGCTTGGCCATCAAAAGGGCACAACTGGAGGCTAAGAATACAGAAGCCAATGATAAGCTACAGCGGATGGTCGCAGACCAGCAGGAGGCCGAGCAGAAGAAAGCAGCCTCCATTGAAATCAAAGCTGCCCTTCGCGAGCAAGACATGCACATCGAGCAACGTCGAGCAGTCGTCATGGCTGACCTTGCGGATGCTGAGCCTGCGGTCCTGGATGCCCAGGCTGCCGTCAGTAGCATCAAGAGACAGCACATGCAGGAAGTACGGGCTATGGCCAACCCCCCAGAAGCTGTCAAGCTCACCATGGAATCCGTCTGCACTATCCTTGGTCATAAAATCGATAGCTGGAAAGCGGTGCAGGGTATCATCCGTAAGGACGACTTCATCCTGCGCATCGTCAATTTCGACACCAATAACCAGATGACCAAGCAACTGAGGGAAACCATGAAGAAGGACTTCCTCAGCAGGCCCTCGTACAACTTCGAGGCTGTGCAACGTGCCAGCAAAGCTTGTGGTCCTTTGGCTAAATGGGTCATTGCACAAGTCCGGTTCTCCGAAATCCTGGACAAAGTCGAGCCACTGCGAAACGAAGTGCAGTCTTTGGAGGATCAAGCTGAAACTACCAAGACCCAAGCAAGCCAAATCATCACCATGATAGCCGAGCTAGAAGCCAAAATCACCCAGTACAAAGATGAATACGCATTGCTCATCAGCGAAACGCAGGCAATCAAGGGCGAAATGGAAAGGGTGCAGGGCAAAGTCGAACGCAGCATGAAGCTTTTGGAAAGTTTGTCCTCCGAGCGAGTCCGGTGGGAGTCTGGCAGTCGTACCTTTGATGCTGAGATGAGCACTATTGTCGGCGATGTTCTACTCTCCGCCGCTTTCCTGGCATACGGTGGATTCTTCGACCAGCACTACCGCGAGGTGATGTGGCAAGAATGGTCAAACCACCTGGCGGAAGCTAGCATCACGTTCAAACCTGAGCTATCCTTGACAGAATATCTTTCGACTGCAGATGACCGTCTCAGCTGGCAGTCCAAGTCCCTACCAGCTGACAACCTGACCACGGAGAACGCGATAATGTTGAAGCGGTACGATCGTTATCCTCTGATTATCGATCCAACTGGCCAGGCCACAACATTCTTACTCAACGAGTACAAGGACCGAAAGATTACCGTCACCAGTTTCTTAGACGAGGCGTTCCTCAAAGTCCTCGAGAGCGCTCTTCGATTCGGAAATCCTCTTCTTATCCAGGACGTGGAGCATCTCGATCCCATCCTTAACGCTGTGTTGAACAAGGAGATCAGGCGCACTGGAGGTCGTGTGCTCATTCGCCTTGGCAATCAAGACATTGATTTCTCACCATCCTTCACCATGTTCCTGTCCACAAGAGATCCATCCGTCGAGTTCTCCCCAGACATCTGCAGTCGTGTCACCTTCGTCAACTTTACCATGACGAGAAGTAGTTTGCAAAGCCAATCACTTGATCAAGTCCTCAAAGTTGAGCGACCTGACACAGAGCGCAAGCGGACCGACCTTATGAAAGTACAAGGGGAATTTATGCTGCGCTTGCGCACTTTGGAAAAGTTGCTTCTCCAGGCCCTCAACGAATCCACTGGCAACATTCTCGATGATGACAAGGTGATCGATACTCTGGAGACTCTCAAGAGGGAAGCGGCAGAAATCACGAGGAAAGTGGAGGAAACTGATGTCGTCATGAAAGAAGTCGAAGAAGTAACAGCAGAGTATCTGCCGTTGGCGCAAGCTTGCAGCTCGGTGTTCTTTATTTTGGAACAACTCAACCTCGTCAATCACTTCTACCAATTCTCTCTACGCTTTTTCCTCGACATTTTCGACTATATCCTTCTTCACAATCCCAATCTGAAGAATATCGTAGATCATCACAAGCGCAGAGAAATCCTACTCAAGGATCTGTTCCTCGTTGTGTATAAGCGAACCTCGCGAGCACTGCTTTTCCGAGATCACATCCTCTTAGCAGTACTATTGGCTCAAGTCAAGCTTCGCGGCTTCGAGGAAATCACAGACGAGCTAGAATTCCTTCTCGAGAGTGGAGATGGCATTGTTCCTGCGCCAGGAGCCGCTTCAGCTTTGCAGAAGAACTATACGATCCTCACACCTGATCAAGCACTGCGTCTAGAAGGATATGCCAAACAGTCCTTGTTTAAACCTGTTCAGAACCATATCACGGAGCATGAAAGCGAGTGGGTTCCGTTCCTGGAAGCCAGCGAACCTGAACTCTCAGTCCCATGTCCTTGGGAGCCAAGCACCCGTAAGTTAACATCCTCCCTTTTCAATAATGCAATATCTGATTATCATTTCCACAGCCGCGGTCGAAGCTGTGCGTTCAATGTTGATCGTCAAATGTCTCAGGCCAGACCGCCTGCTGCAAGCAACTGCGACCTTTGTGCGCATTGTCTTTGAAGCTGATCTTTCTGCGGAGTCTGCATTTGACCTGGGTGCCATGGTCTTGGACGAAGTTCCCGCTGCAACCCCGCTAGCTCTCATTTCGGTGCCAGGCTATGACGCCAGCTACAGGGTTGAGAACCTCATTCAAAACACGGGTGCTCGATCCTCTTCGGTGGCCATGGGGTCACAAGAGGGCTTCGCTCTGGCTGATCAGGCTATTGCCGCAGCTTCTCGTCAAGGATCTTGGGTGCTATTAAAAAATGTACATCTTGCACCGTCGTGGCTTGGGCAACTGGAGAAGAAACTGCAGACTCTGAACCCGCATCGCAATTTCCGACTCTTCTTAACCATGGAAGCCAATCCTTCGATCCCTGTAAACATCCTCCGCCAATCTCGCATCATAATGAATGAGCCTCCCCCAGGTATCAAGGCCAATCTCCTCGATTCGTTGCGCGGCATATCGTCCACTCGTCTATCACAAGGGCCGGCTGAGAAGGCACGCTTATACTTCTTGCTAGCTTGGTTCCATGCCATTGTCCAGGAGCGTCTCCGATATGCCCCCTTGGGCTGGAGCAAAGCGTACGACTTCAATGATTCGGACATGGCAGCTGCCTTTGGAACTATAGATACATGGTTGAACGCGGTGGCTAAAGGTCGTGCAAATATTGACCCTGCTGCCATTCCTTGGGATGCACTTAGGACTCTGGTCAAGCAATCCGTATACGGTGGTAGAGTTGACAGTGACTTCGATCAAAGAATTTTGGATGCTTTCGTGGACACCTTATTCACGCCATCAGCATACAACGTAGACTTCAACCTCGTCCCGAGTGCTTCGGGTGCCACTATTCTGGGAGCACCAGATGGTACCAAGATAGAGCATTTCTTATCCTGGGTCTCAGGTCTGCCGGATCGTGAACCGCCTGCCTGGCTTAGCCTCCCGCCTACAGCTGAGAGAGTCATTGCTATTGCGCAAGGTGAGTTATGAATTTATCTTTTGGATGCTCGCGTGACTCATTTATCTTCTCTCAGGCAATGAGATGCTCGGAAAGCTGCGTAAGATGAGGATGCTTCAAGATGACGACGACGAGACGACACCCTCAGCGGGCACATCCAAGACACAAACCTCCCAACAGCCAGCCTGGATGCGAAACCTATTGGAACGCTGCCGAGAATGGCTATCCCAACTTCCCTCTGTATGTCCTATGCAATTCTTCCCTTGGAGCGTTGCTCATTGACCTTACATCCAGGTATTCAATATCCTCTCGAAGCAGAGCGGAGATAACCAAGATCCTATGTACCGATTGTTCTCCAGAGAGGGTTCTGTGGGTCGCAAACTCTTGGGACAGGTACAAAAAGATCTCGCCGATGTCGTCCAAGTCTGTCAAGGCGAATTGAAGCAAACCAATCACTTGCGAACTTTGATGAGCTCGCTCACCAAAGGTACGTTGTGTATTAATTTCAATCGATCCGATCTTGATAGAACTTCTGATTAGGAACCATCCCAACCCACTGGCGACGATACAAAGTGAATAAGTCGATGTCAGTATCCGAGTGGATCCCCAATTTGGCACGCCGCCTTGTGCAGCTCAACGAAATCGCTGGATTGGACAATCTGGGTAACGTCGAAGTGTGGCTCGGTGGGCTTTTCTTCCCCGAGGCCTATATCACTGCCACAAGACAAGCAGTTGCACATCGGAAGAGGTGGAGTCTGGAGACGCTTACTATGAGACTTGACATCGAGAAGGTCAACGACCCCAGTGCATTCATTGTTGATGGTAGGTGCAGCAGAGTACACTAAATTTCATCCTTACTAATGAACTTTATTTTATAGGGCTCGCTCTAGAAGGCGCGGCATGGTCCACTGATAAGCTTGTGCTCAATGATGGCGAAGCCGTCAGGCTCGGTCCATCTCAAATCCGCTGGATCCAGTCCGATGAATCATCTGATGCATCCCTCGTCAGCCTGCCTGTGTACCTCAACAGCGACAGGAGCGACGTAATGTTCACCATCGACCTTCCATTTGATGGGACCGCAGCAGCACTAGTAGCGATGAGGGCTATATGCTTGACTGCAGGCGGTTGAGTTCCCAGATGAAAAGGCAAGCATTAGATTATTTTGCACTTTGTATAATACCCTACACACGGAACGACCCTTACAACATACCTAACCTCTCCGCATTTAACGATCTTCATGTACTGCACGATTACAGGCTATTCATCTCTTCGCTTTCTGAAACAATCAATCAACTGTGTTCTACCGTGCAACCTCCAACGACTTCGAGCAATTTCCAGTCCACCTCTATACCTTCCTTCTTGAAGATCGCTCGTGCGTCATCAGCAATTTCCTCAAAGCCTCCTGTAGCGAGGGCCAAAATAGTGGGGCCAGCGCCAGAGAGGCAAATTCCCAGGAGTCCTGGATGTGTCGCAGGTGTGATATTGGAAGTGACTTCAGGCAGTCCCGGTATCTGCAGTCGAATGTCATTAAACCGTGAAGTTGCATGTGGATAAAACACTGACAAGCAACTTGCGGTAAGGCTGGTGCACGCGATCTTTCATGGCCTCATAAATTAGGTCTGGATCGGGAGGTGATTGACCAAGTGCTGTGGTCAAGACAGCAAGCCTTTGCATGTTAAACACCTATCTCACAGCAGATTGAGTCGCCACAGCGAGCGAGGTCACTGAATCACAAACCAGATCTTTGCGGGAATATTGAAGAGGAAGGACCTCGCGTGCCTTAGCAGTGCTAAGCTCGAATCGAGGGATTATTGCTACGGCCTTGATGCTTTCTGACCAGCCAAATCGCACGTAGTGCCCGATGCCCATCGGTGGAGGTGGAGGATGCAAGCCCCACTCTTCTCCTGCATCTTGTGGATATTCAGGAAGCACTTCACTGAGGGGAACCTCGGACGCCTCTGTTGCTGCAGCGTCAAGCTCGCGAAGATACGAGCCCACAAATCCGCCAATCAACGCAGCCGTCACGTTATCCGGGTGCCGTTCAACCATGAGCGCGAAGTCCAACATGCGCTGGACCGAAAGATTGAGACGGCCAACTTCGTTCCCCAATAGAACACCAGCAATAACTGCTGCTCCTGAGGATCCAAGACCGCGCCCAAAGGGGATCTCATTATCGACGTGGATTTTTGTGTTTGGAGGGAAATTTCTGATGTTGTTACAGCGCAAGACATAGAGTGCCACGCGAGTAGTGAGATTCTTCCATGGGTTCAAAGGAACTTCTAAAGCACCTTCACCCGAGTACGATAGTACTGGTGGAGCGGATGGCGACTCGGACGTGGGTGGCGAGATGGCAACAGTCAACGTCAAATAGAGGGAAAGGGAGAGACCGACGACGTCGAATCCTGGCCCTATGTTGGCAGATGTGGCGGGGATGCGAAGTGTGAAGGATCTTTCGTCAGATAGAGACATGTTAAAACGTTATGAAAATGAGAGGACTCCTTGGATGCTTTCAACGATGGTGATCGGAGAATCGTGTGCAAGGCTACTCACGGCTAATTCCCTGCTAAATGTCCTCGTTATATGGCAATTTCTTCGATCCAGAGCTATAGCGGAGGTCTGAGTGTCCTAAGATGTTTGATCACCAGATATAATACAAAGAAAAAGTTCCGGAAAGGCTTTCAAGGGTCGTTGGATTTTTTGAATTACCATATCGGGCAGCTGATTAGATTAGATATCTTCATAGACTCCGAAATTTTCAACCTGGGTGGGGAGGTAGACGTAGACGGCGGGGAACGAGCAGGCGAGGTTTCACCGTTGTGCCCACAATGCGCACCACGCATAGGAAGAAAGGCTCAAATATCAAACCTTAAAGTTATAACGGCTGTCATGTCGGCTGTATTAACAGGTGAACCTGGAAAGTTAAACAATGCTCGCTCTTACATCGACTTCGCGCGAACTCTCATGACCCCCAGTTTAATCCTCGCTCTTCCTAATGTACTCGCCTTCTCATGATCAGCGCCAATTTCCATCGTCTCCCAACGTTATGCTTTGCAGCAGGCCCGCGACCGACACGACCCCTGGGCCCAACGTTTCTGTTGCGAGCTCGAGTGACTCGGAGGTGCGTGCCTGGACTCTGCTGCTGATAACTTCTGTTGGGATTGGGACGACATTTTTTGTCTCGCAACTTGTGGCTTGCATCCTCTGCTGGTCTCTGTCCCGGCTGCTCTGGTGCTGATTACACTGTAGCGCTGACTTGGAATCGCAACCTCCAAAACAAACTCCGCCAAACGCGATAGAATCCCCGCCCATGTATCTGCCGCCTCCGTACCTGTACCGCATGGACCAACCCGCGCATCTGGCGTTAAAACACCACCCGTTGTACACACGCGTTCCGCATTGAAGATCGCCTGTGCAGCCCGTGAGCTGAATCGAACAGCCCTCGATTTGTTCTCGCGTCTTGGTCACGAATGAAGAGCGACACAACTTCCTCCTTGACTGTTTGGGCTCAAACTGTGGCTTTGGACTGGGAATTATGCATTCGTATTGATGCAGCAAAACTGCAGTGTTTTGGACTCGGACTACAGGGTTGTCATCAATTATCATCGCATTTGTACCTGTACTTTGAGCTTATTCGGAAGAAAAAATTGATACGTCAAACCACAATACCCAAAGTTTACATGAACAACCGGGCAAAAGATCTTATGCAACACATTTTAGGACTCAGACGAAGTGCAAGGGCAGAATCAGATATGGCATCGTTATTGGGTAGAGGGTATCAACAGGAATATAGTAAGAATACGGACTAGATATAGTGTATGCGAAATGAGAGATGTGTAGACCAGATGATGATAAGGATGGGAGTTCTACATGCGCAGACACGAGAAATTGACGTCTCAATTTCTCTGTCTGCGCAGGCAGGGATAAGGATAAAGATATGTTTGTGTATATAGATACGGATGTGGATGTGGATGTGGATGTGGGTATGCATGATGAGATTCGAGACTGAAGGGCGAGGGGGAAAAGATAAAACCCGGGTGGACAAGAAAAGAAAGGAGACAAGACAGTAGGCCTGGCATCGGTGGTGCGGCGGGGGAGAAGAAACCCGAGAAGGAAAGATTAGGAGATCCAAGTAAAGACGGTGGGGCCTGGCATCGGTGGTGCGGCGGTGGAGAGAGATATGGAAAGAGAGATCCGACGAGGAGAGGATTTGAGATACCAAGTAAAGACAATGCGGCCTGGCATCGATGGTGCAGCCGCCAGCGGGAGATGTTGGAATGTGAAAAGAAAACCGAGAGATGAAGGCGGCCATTCGCGAGGCGGAGTGTTCAGAAGTCCATTCGAGCCAACGTTGTCGCGTCGCTGCTACATCCTAATAAAAAATCGGGCGGATGCAGTATCAGATGAACGCGATACTGATGAGAGCGACTTGACAACGTTGGCGGGGAAGTGAAGAAAGCTTTGGCGGGGCGCCGAACCATTACACCTGCGCTGATGTACTGGTTCGGCGTCCCGCCAAAACCTTCCTCAGGCTCGGTGTCGAATGGATCCGAACGGGCGCATGCGAGCGCAAATTAAAAATTCAGCGGGGTCCGACCCCGGGTCCATGCGATGCCGGGCGAGTCGTCCTCCTAAACCCGAGCTGCGAGCTCCCGCGCACGCCCCAGGGCCCTCGTTTCTCGGATGCTCGCGATGTGTCCATCGAGGATCACAATGAGCTCCCGAGTGTCACGGCTCTGCTCCTCCGCCTCGGCGGCCCGCTTGCAGCGCAGCTCCTCGGCGGCGGCTTCGGCGGCGAATTGCGCGCTGAGGTGCCACGGCTGGATGCGGAAGTCTGCGCGGATGTCCTGCTGAAATGGGCTGGCGTGCGCATACATGAGAAGCGAGCCGGCGCCGAGGGACGAGCATGCAGCTAGGGAGAGCAGGAATTCACGGAGCGAGCAGGGCAGGGATGCGGTGAGGCTGGACGACTGGGTGGCCCCGTTGGTGGCGAGGCGGTTCAGGAAAAGCTGGAATGAAATAGGTATGTCAGTAGATGAAGCAATCGAGTGATGTTCTATCAAACACACCTCGAGCATTTCCCACAACGATGCCACCCGCTCGCATATGCCGTGGAGATCGACCACAGCCGCGCATGGTATACGCGCGACGAGCGAGAGAAGGGCGCTCTAGTAAATTAAACCAAGGTCAGCACTTGGGGGAGACAATAGATTATATGCGAACACACCTTGTGCCACCTCGCCGTGCCCAGGAGCGGCGTGCAAAGCGCCCTAAACATCAGGTGCTCCACGTCATCGACTTGCGATAGGTGGTGGTAGATGGTGAACATCATGGCGACAATGATTATGGGGGAGGCCGGGAGCAAGACAGTGTGCATGATGAAAGCGATAGAAGAGAGGAGCCGGCCCCAGATCGAGCGAGAGTTGGAAGCAGAGAGAGAGACCTTGCAGTAGTTCTTGTGGGGCTTGGGCTTCGGTCGAGTGCGAGACAGGAGCATGTAAGCGGACGCCAGGGTGACCGCGACCATGAGTGCGGCGGCGAAGATTATCGGCCCGATTGTGTAAGGCGACGAGCCCGCCACGATCTTCTTAGTCAGAGTAGCCACCATCGGGGTGTTTGATCCTAATTGTTTGAACGTGGGAGTCCACACGAGGGGGGGAGACTCAGGCATGAGCCATATTGGCGGCGGCAGGGGCTGGGGCTGGGGGAGGCCAGTGCGGAAGAACGAGGTGAGAAAGCCAAGGGCGGCGCCGCTGTATTGAGGTTTGATAGAGTACATATCTTCCTTCAGATAGGAAAGACGAGGGATGCTTGGGGGGAGGTGGAGTGAATGAGAGCAAGGAAGCGGGGAGGGGCTCCGGTATTTATATCTTCTGGAGCGCACAAAGACCAGCAAACAGCCCGTCGCGTCCAAATTTTTGGATCAACAAAGAGGTCACGAGCGTAGGCGATCGGGCGATTGGCATATGTATGGAATATTGCACCGATCCAAACACGCAACACGTGACCCGTGACTTCGACCTGGACAGATGCAGCCTCCAGGGGTTCAGTTGGCCAGTACCTCCAGCGCATTTACCCTGTTTGATGCGGTGAAGAATATCTCATGATTTATTTAGTGGCAATATTGTACGTAGTGATTTAGCTACACTTCAAGAACCTGAGATTCTATCGTTTCAATGAGTGGACTACATCCCGATCACATTGCGCAGGGAGTTCAATTACAAGACAGAAACTAACCGAGAAAGCCAAATCGGTAGGAAGTGACCAGCCTTTGAGCTCAGAAGGCGAGCTGCAAATCCACTGATTGTCGCGGTTGCCACCAGCACTGGACAGATAATCGACGTGGACCGGCACCAGTCCTTGGCTTTGGCGCTTACGTGCTCTGCGCTTCGAAGACGATTATCTCATCCATGAGTCTACACATCTTTCCACCCGGGCTGTTTTTCACGGACAG
>KV417486.1:527785-627242 GCA_001630335.1 Athelia psychrophila | reverse complement strand
CCACGGCTGGATGCGGAAGTCGGCGCGGATGACCTGCTGAAATGGGCTGGCGTGCGCATACATGAGAAGCGAGCCGGCGCCGAGGGACGAGCATGTAGCCAGGGAGAGCAGGAATCCACGGAGCGAGCAGGGCAGGGATGCGGTGAGGCTGGACGACTGGGTGGCCCCGTTGGTGGCGAGGGGGTTCAGGAAAAGCTGGAATTATATAGGTATTGTCAGTAGATGAAGCAATCGAATGATGTTCTATCAAACACACCTCGAGCATTTCCCACAACGGTGCCACCCGCTCGCATATGCCGTGGAGATTGACCCCAGCAGCGCATGGTATACGCGCGACGAGCGAGAGAAGGGCGCTCTAGTAAATGAAACCAATGTCAGCACTTGGGGGAGATAATAGATTATATGCGAGCACACCTTGTGCCACCTCGCCGTGCCCAGGAGCGGCGTTCAAAGCGCCCTAAACATCAGGTGCTCCACGTCATCGACATGTGATAGATGGTGGTAGATGGTGAACATCATGGCGACGATGATCATGGGGGAGGCCGGGAGTAAGACAGTGTGCATGATGAAAGCGATAGAAGAGAGGAGCCGGCCCCAGATTGAGCGAGAGTTGGAAGCAGAGAGATAGACCTTGCAGTAGCTCTTGTGGGGCTTGGGCTTCGGTCGAGTGCGAGACGAGAGCATGTAAGCGGACGCCATGGTGACCGCGACCATGAGTGCGGCGGCGAAGATTATCGGCCCGATTGTGTAAGGCGAGAGGCCCGCCACAATCTTCTTAGTCAGAGTAGCCACCATCGGGGTGTTTGATCCTAATTGTTTGAACATGGGAGTCCGCACGAGGGGGGGAGATTCAGGCATGAGCCATATTAGCGGCGGCAGGGGCTGGGGCTGGGGGAGGCCAGTGCGGAAGAACGAGGTGAGAAAGCCAAGGGCGGCGCCGCTGTATTGTGATTTGATAGAGTACATATCGTCCTTCAGATAGGAAAGACGAGGGATGCTTGGGGGGAGGTGGAGTGAACGAGAGCAAGGAAGCAGGGAGGGGCTCCGGTATTTATATATTCTGGAACGCACAAAGACCAGCAAAGTTTCAAACAGCGCGTCGCGTCCAAAATTTTGGATCAACAAAGAGGTCACGAGTGTAGGTGATCGGGCGATTAGCATATGCAAGAGGCAAGCAAAACTGTAATCAGGCATATCAACTCATCCCAATTGAATACAATTCGAAACTGCATCCGGGGTCTTCATCGGTTTTCGATCTTTTGCCTGCAGTTTTCGCTTTTCTCAATCATTTCGGTTTCAAATCTTCTGGTCAAAATTCGAGAGCAATAATATAACATATGAGATACTGTATGTAAAGTAGCTAAGCCTCAGCTATAGTGGTGCTTGAGAAATGCAAAAAATGCAAGCATTTTTGCGAAAACCGATGAGACGCGTCCACATGACTAGGCTTGCGGCACCAAAGATGCGCGGTCACCGTTGACTGCCACTATATCTTTGTCGCTGCCCTGTGTCCCTATTGCATGAACAACCCCGAAAATGAGCTAGAGAATCCAAAGAGAATCTGTCCTATACTGGAATAATATCTGATGATCTGGCATCAAGCTCGACAACTTCTGGGCAGTACTGAACTGGAGCGTCGGCAGTGGATCTGACAAGTCCTACATTGCCAGATGCCAGACCGCATGCAATAATAACGGAAGCTGAAGATGGTGGTGTAGAGACGATGGGGTATGAGGTCGCGAACACGAGAGTTTCCGGCTGGTCCAGTTCCGCACTCGAAATCTCCACAAAGGAGCAACTCTCCATGAAGATACCTGAAGACACCTGAACCCAGCATTCGTGCACCAACTGAAGATAACGGTGCAAGCTCAAGTGTCGCCAGCAAACGCAAACGAGTGCCAGTGCCAACTTCACCTAATTCCTGTAAACGACAGAAATAACATCGGACATGTGCCAAGTTCTGGGCTGGACTTTCTTATAAATATCTTTATTTACATTCCTAATTCATAGATAAGCTACTTAAACTTGTATATTATACCTTCATACACCTATAATAGACCAACAAGCCTCTACATTTGCTCTACAGGCACGTCAGCGGAAGCCGTCCCGGTGAGCACGTGGCTGCTGATGAGTGCCGTCTGAGCACAGTCAATATTGCGGATCGCGTTCCGGTTTGCCTCTTGGGCATATGTATGGAAAATTGCACTCCAAACACGCAACCCGTGACCCGTGACTTCGACTTGGACCGATGCAGCCTCCAGGGGTCCAGTTGGCCAGTACCTCCTGCGCATTTACTCTGTTTGATGCGGTGAAGAATATCTCATGATTGATTTAGTGGCAATCTAGTACGTAGTGATTTAGCTACACTTCAAGCCTGAGGACCTGAGATTCTATCGGTTCAATAAGTGGACTACATCCCGATGACATTGCGCAAGGAGTTCAATTCCAAGACAGAAACTAACTGAGAAAGTCAAATCGGTAGGAAGTGACCAGCCTGTGAGCTCAGAGGGCGAGTTGCAAATCCATTGATTGTCGTGGTTGCTACCAGCACCGGACAGATAATCGACGTGGACCGGCACCAGTCGCCTTGGCGCTTACGTGCTCTGCGCTTCGAAGACGATTATCTCATCCCGCGGCGAATACTCATGCACATGGGTCTACACATCTTTCCACCCGGGCTGTTTTTCACGGACAGTCCGGAGGTTCGCATCCGGTGCGGAGACGAGCACGATGATGATCTTAAAGCCGTCTTGTCGGAGGAGCTTGGACGGGTTGACAAAGGCACTTTGATGCATTGGTTTCTGAGACCACGCACGCCAGAAGAAGCGCGTGGGCACTTTACTCGAATGGAAGGGGTCAAGAGAATGGACAATCTTGTCCGACAGTACAAGGATGGAGCCACGTTACTTCATTTGTCTAAGGTGCTTTGATTGTCGCTGAAAGCACTAAAAGCATTTTAAACTCGGGTCACTGACTGGGTCGCTCAGCCGATCTCTTGGTTCGCGATGCTCCCGTCAGCTCAACATCCATGTGGTATGCTGTCCGCAAGCGACAAATGGTACACTATGTATCTCGAGGCTTGGAATCAGGATCGATATAATAAATCCGACACCCCAAGTCTCATACCGACCGAACTGCAAGGCGGTATGTGGCACAAGTTATCCGAGCCACGTGAGCACGTTCCCTTTCAGCCGTCTCCCAGGTCCACTGATCAGGTCCGAAGACTGCCAATACTGTAGCAATAACCCTTGGCAAGGCTAGTCGCACGTCTTTCCTACGGAGCGACCTTGTCTGTTTCCCGCTGCTCGGAAAATACAATCATCGTCTTTGTTTCAAACTCTAGCTCACTTCTCCGATGTTAATCAGATAGCACTGGCTGGTTCTAGAGAAGTGAGAGCCACTAGAACTACGATAACATGTCAAAGGCACAATAGTACCATCGCAAGCACTGTCGCAAGTTTTGTGCACGCAAAATTGGCGGGGCAGAGACTAGAGTGCTTAATTGACTGAATGAATCATATATCATCTTTCAGAATCATGTGCTTTACTTGTCGATGAGATATATGGCCACCTCCCCTCAGTAAGACGGCCCTTCTGAATTTAGATAGCTCGACTGCATTTCGCCGTGAGCAGGCTTGCAGTAGCCACTACCTGCCGGACAAGGACATCCCGGAGTTTATGCAGGTTCGATCAAAATTGTCTGGTTTTTGCCCTCGGGAGACTAATGGAAGCGGTTTTCAAGCTGCTCGAACTGCGAAGACTTCGGCCAGAAAACTAAAAGTGCTTTTACTAAATGGATCGACAACACCGGTACATTTTGATCAGAAATTGCGGGAGTCGGTCTCCCAAATTCAAACAGAAGCTGGACCACATCTGGCGCTTTGCTTTCCTGAAGGACCAAGAACTAGGCCATGCCCTCCGATTTTTTATTTATTTCTTCGAACATCATAAATAAATCCAAGAAGTTTGACACAACGTGGAACACAGACGACTCCTGGTGGCACGGGCGAGATAACTACTAGGTACGTCGACATAATATTGGAAGCCGATACCAAAGCTATTCCCTCATCTCTCAAGACCGCCAGCGGGATCAAGCCAACAAAAGCGTGCACAAGGGAGCCGTGAAGTTGATCTCTTATATCAAACCCCCAGATCTTCTTCGATGTCACGTCATTGTGATCTCAGACTTTGTTGACATCACGACTAGTAGCATTTAAGTAGTCACTTTGGTATTTGGCAGGATAATACATTTCGACTGTAAGGTATGGCTACAATTGCGTAGAACCCTCTAGAGAGCATTAATAGTGATATATATACAAATCTGCAGCGCAAAATCGCTTCTCAATTTCCCTTGCCCCCTTTCTTCGAACCAGTTGTGGACTTCGAAGCCTTCTCGGTGGTCTTAGTAGCAGCCGCGGATGTTGAGCCATCACTCTTCCCATCTGCAGTCACAGTAAACTGAACAACGATTAGCATTCTACATCGATCGGCGTAATGGATAGAAAACCAACATAGACAACGTCTTCAGTCGACCCATGTTGAGCAACAGGGACGAGCACAGGCTGGTGGTTTGCAGCCGTATTGATTGACGTTAACTAATATGGATAATTGTCAGACACAAAAGCGCAAATTCGAAGATCGGGTTCACCTTGTATGTACCAGCAGGTAGACCCTTTGTAACAGCGCCAGTGAGAACACCATTCTCGGCGGCGGCATTGAGCCCCAAGAAGAAAGCAAATTTGCTCGGGTCGGTGGGTGTCGTTTGCGTCATCGATGTTAACGCCTCCATGACAATGTGCGAATGCCCAATAATTTGGCCTTGTGCGTTGACCTGCTGCGGGGCAGAGAAGTAGTTGCTCGCCGCGTTCACAAAATTACCGGTCTCCATGTTGATAATGTTCATCGTAACGTCGAATGCGGTGTTCTCCTTGATGATATCCATGTTCTTTGGATTTGAGAATTTGCAGGACGGCATGTTGGTAGACGATGGGATGGAGCCCATGGGCGCAGGATTGCAAGACCCGGTCTTAACTTGCGCACCGTTCGTGATGGCCTGCTTGGTGCTGGCACAGAAGTTGATGAAATTGTTTTTGGATGTGATGGAGGCGACTTGGCCAGCTGCCGGAGTCTGCTGACCATCCTTAGCAAAGCCCGAGGCTATAACTGATGAATCTAGCGTCAGTGACGATTGTATATCGCCACTTGCTCCTTTGGACGTGCTAGACGATTTTTCGGCAGATGTGGTCTTCGCACTAGTGCTCTTTTTCGTACTGCTCTCTTTGGCGTCTGCTTTTTCAACAGCCCTTGCCGCGTTCTGTTACGTCCTTTGTCAGACGATGCGTTTTTTTTATCAGCGATGCAGTAGTACACACCGTTTCACTGGCCGCGGTCATCGTTTCTGTACTCAACTGATTCCCTGTTTGCGCTCCCGTCGCCGCGATCCGAGTGTCAAGATCTGCCTGAGTCGTGCAAGCTATTGATGTCCCTGCGGAGTTTACCAGAGGCAAGGCGGCGCATCTATGCAACGAGTGGTGATGGGATCAGCTCTTGTCCCGTGCATGTCCATTGTGATGTGGCTTACATTTCACCGGAAGCACAGGCTGTCGTGACAAATTTCCCCCCAACACACTGGGCAAAACTGCTGCCCACGCATGCATTCTCTCCCGTGGTGCAGGTAGAGGACGCGGTCAAGCTGGCAAATTTGTTACTAGATTCACCCGTCAGTCCCCAAGTAGTTCCCGAATAAAGGAAATTGCTCACTTCATTGATATGGCGTCCTCTCCATTCTGTTTTGTAAAGGATGCGCGACGCAAAGGACGGCTGGACGAAGCCAGAGCCAGATACAAGACAACAAGGGCGAAAGACCTCATAGTGGACGATGAGTAGACGAAGTAAAGAGTCGATGTAAGGTGACACCAGGTCAAGTGGAAAAAATAGGTCTTTCAAAGACAAGCGAAGGACGATGCCTGATCGTCGAAATTGAGAAGCTGAAGGAGAGGGAACGCCAGGTGTCAGAGAAAACATTTAAGAAAGTGCCCCTGCTTTTATTCATCTCAGCGAGCGCAGTTTCTCTTCCGTAGCTACGACCTGCTATGACTTGGCAACCAAGATACACCACACCATTCTCAACGGCCTACTCGCGGCATGCATGTCTCGTTACGAGGTCAGGATTTGCATAATGGTATCATGGCAACACCGAGGAATGAACACGGCGGACAATCATTGTAGCCTTTTCAAGGGTACATACACCCTTTTCAATTTCACTGTGATCGTTTCCCCGGTGAACAAGGGTGAACAGTCCGTAGCGACAGGGAGCAAGGCAAAAGCAGCTGGTAGTGGTGGTAAAACAATGAGTTGCCAGTCGCGGTTACAGTTGACTCGGAAGTAGCGTTGTGCCGCAGTGGCTGTGGTGGCGCATCTGTCTGGCGTTGCAACTTGCGAATGTGAATTCTGCAAACGCAGTGGCAATAATAGACCGACACAGGGGGTTTTGAGCGGATTTCCTAGCAAAGTACATCACTTCACTATTTTCGACTTCTGCCGCAGCAATCTACCACATGTACTCTACAAATGTCCGGGTTAGTAAAAATACCATACAAGTCAAATACAAGTCCAAGACAATGCGTTACCATTGCTCATTGCGCCAGTGTGGGCAGCCAATTTCATAACGGTAGCAGATTCCATATAACCCGAAGGGGTGGGGCAGACAGCCTCACAAAAATTATGCGAAATGAGCCAAGCATTCATTGCCTTTACTATTCCCCTTCAAGCGTGTGCCAACCAATCCCGGCCTTCCCCGAGGTTGGGCTGGTCTGCTCTTGTATTCAATATCCATCCCTGTTCGCCGCCAGTCGATAACTACAGCTGGAAATGAGCAGAGCAGAAATCGCTGACACCTTAGATATTGCGTGCGTTGTGCCTGCCAGAGGCTGCGATTCCAAATATTTGACATAAGATAGCTAATTATATGATAAATTGATAATGCGGCGAGAGCTTTGCGACCTAGGGTCGATGTTCAGCACGGAGGTGGCCTCAGGGCGGCTTGGATATGTGAATTTGTGGGCTATGTGTACGAGGAGCGAACTTTGAAACAAGTGAGAAAAATTAAGACGCAGTAAATGATAGTATTGCATACTGGAGCATATACACAACTACCGGTCAGCTCTGGCGGCAAGCCAAATCACACCGGTAGATTCTCCGGGTTCCCATGCTTCTTCGCGGAAAGCCTTGGCGCTCAGCATGAATCCGTCCTACAGGCCCGATACCACTGAGTAGAACGTGTTTCTGTAAATGGCATGAGCGCGCGTCGTTTGTGCTTCCCGCCGTCCGCTTGAGTGTCGCCAAGAAGCCTTGTTGCCGACCATGTTGGTGCATCGATTAGAAACCGAAAGGCTTAGAGGGCCTCGTGAGGCCATAGCATCGTTAAAAGCTTCGCGGCCCTGCACACATGCTTTGAAGTTTTCTTTTGAAAGCCTGCGCAAGCTGCCAAACACAACATCTATATCAACTTGGCAGAGTCAGTAGAGGGCCGCGGGTAGGATCCAGTGCACTTCCGTCTCTCGCCTGGTGGCACGCAGCACGTCACCAACACACAGGTAAGTTGTGGCGCGTTCTTCAAATTCAACCAAGTTGGCGGGAAATAGCACTGAAGTTGTTCGATCAACCTTTTGCGAATAACGGGCATGTCGTACTTGGTGTTCTGTCGCAAAATTCCGCACGCAGCGTCGACATCCCTGCGATTTTGACATGCCGCACCATGCGAAAATAGACCCGAAAAATAAATCAGTTGGCTTGACAAATTGAATACCGAAAGAAGAAATACAATACTTACAAAGGTTTGTAGAATGCCTTCAGCAGGCAAACAAAATATTTTGGACTGTCTGGCATGTCCACTAGACAATCATCTCGCTCATCCCATGGAGAGATCTGCGGCATGCTGAACGTTGTCGCGAATAGTATCGAGTGTGTGCACAGCATGATCCGGTGGACAGGGAAAGAGGTTGGCTTGACATTTAGTATGGTAGAGCCGTCATCGAACGAGTAGGTTGGATGGGCGTCCAGACGCATTCTTCGTCTGCACAAGCGCGTTTCAAGGACATAGAATAAGTCAAAGATAGATAGCAAAAGGAGCAGTCACTAGTTCAATGGAGGGAGCTGGGGATTTGGGAAGGAAGCGGCCACGAGGTGGGGGTGAAAATGACTGCGGTTCGTATAAGACTTATGTGGTGGTTCCAGTCACCAGTGAGAGCAACTAGATCAGCACGACGTACAAGGTCACGACAGGCAGCCACTCTCATGTGTAAGCAAGCTATACTTGATGTCAGCTGCTCGGTTATGAGTTGTGAGGAACGGGTACAGACGGGCAATATATATGCTATTAACCCGTGGGAAAGTACCCGTACCCGTTCTGTGCCCGTTAAAATGTCTACCGCGGGTAAGTACCCCTTAGGGATGCTAAGTAGACTGTAGGGGTCGACCTCGATGTATTATTGTTTGGTTGTTGTCGTTGCTGAGTACGGCCCGGGGTGACAAAACGTGACGAATCCTCGCCGAAGCCGAAGGTGTCGATCAGGGGCTGCGGCCAGGCATGATGCATGACGCGCCGAGGGGCGATAAAACTCAACCCAAAACAACTCAGCATGGCCCTACCAACTATATTTCTTTCTTACTCTCAGCTACCATGTCAAACCTTAACAACTACTCCATATACGCGATCCCCGCTGCATGGGTCCTTTGTTTCGCTCCCCACGTCTACGCTACGAGGGCAGTGTTCGCGAAATCTCAAGGGAAGGAATGGGACAATAGCTCGTGAGTCCCCCCCCCCTTCAGTTAATTTCACGGACCAGGATTCCTGATGCGTGAAATGTAGCCCCCGCTACCTGGTCCAAAAGATCTCAAGCAAGACAACTGAATTGACACCCGCTGAAGCTATGTTCTTGAGGGCTGCAGGTGCTCAGCAGAATGGGTTCGAGAACGTTGCGCTATTTGCCGTATCTGTCGTACGCCTCGCGCTTCAGATCCTCCTGAACACATTTTGACTTGCATTCCCGCATACAGCTCGCAGGAAACGTCGCCAAACTCCCCGCAAGCCACCTCAACAAACTTGCTTTCGGGTATTTGGCTACTCGGTATGTCCTCCTCCCAATTCCCCTCTGCTTCGCGTCTTTCTCGACCGCACTCCCGTTCCAGGCTGACCTAATTTTGACTTCGCAGAGTCGTCTACAACTTCCTGTACATCAACATCTCCACCAACGAAGGCTCCAGGCTCCGTAGCGCTTCCTTCCTAGCTGGGATTATATGTTGCATGACGTTGATCCTTCAGGCGGGGGCTAAATTTAACTAGGGCGTGGTCGGTTACCATGCGTAATGTTAGATGAGCGGAAGCATAAGAGGTAGACGGCCTTTAGGACTTGAGGCTTGGGGATAGATTGCGAATTGTGCCTGGCTTTATATATTTATATGGATTCCATCATGTTTGAATCTGCTTCTCGGTGGCTGCATTTGGCAATATTAATGTGTTCGATGAGACGGCAATCTCTGACGACGCATGGGTCCTGTTCTGTGGGTGCTGAGAGCATTGTGCTCGTGAGAGATCGTAATCAAGCTCGGTCAGATTATTTGATCACAAGATAGCTGTGATATGATAGCCGTGAATATTTGAATGGCAAAAGCTTCGTGACCTAGTTTAGCGCAGAGGTGACCTCAGGGTGGGCTTCGGTGTGTACAGTAAATGAATGAGATTAAACTGAAAAATGGATGAGCAAGGGAAGATGAGGAAGCTGTACACGGATAGAACTGACATATTGGAAGGTGGAAAAAATTACTGAGCAGCTCTGGCTGCAAGCAATTCTGGCCATAGCGGCAAACCAAACCACTCAGGTAGCTTCTCCCATACTTCTTTGTGCCAGGCATCGGTGTTCAATGTCAAGTATTCACTGCAAGCATGACATAACACATCAGAAATTATTTTGAATGACAAGAGTGCGGCCCGTTTGTGGTTTTTCCGTGACAGCACCGCCAGCTTGACTTTCACCAGGAGAGCATTATCGCCGACCACATTGGTGCACTGATCGGAAATTGAGAGACCTATAACTCCGCGTGAGGCCACAGCATCGTTGAGAGCTTCGCGGCCCTGCATACATGCTTTCAGGTCCTCTATTGAAAGCTGAGCAAGATTATCGGCGAATATGACTTCTATCTCGGATTGGGAGAGCCAATAGAAGGCCGCGGGTAAGATCCACTGTACTCCCGCCTCTCGCGCAACGCCGATGGCCCGCTTTACATTGGTAGCGGGCAATTGAAGTGTGAAAGTTGAGGCGCATTCTCTAAATTCAATCCAGTTGGTGGGGAAATAGCACTCCAAATGTTCGATCGACCTTTTCCGAATGGCTGGCATGATGTACTTTGTGCTCAATCGCAAAATGCCACACGCAGCATCGAAGTCACTGCGATTTTGACTTGCCACGCCATGTGAAAACATACTGAAAACAATGGAAGTGTTAGGTTAGCTTGAAACATATTGTTCAAGAACATAATACCCACAAAGGCTCGTAGAATGCCCTTAGTAGACAGGCAAAATCCTCTGCGCTATCTGGCATGTCCACTACAGGACAACCATCTTGCTCATCCTGCGTGGAGAGCTGAGGCAGGCTAAACATATCCGCAAAGACCGTAGAGTGGGTGCATAATGTGCTGCGATGCACGCGGAAAGAGGTTGACTCGACATGGAGTATAACAGAGCCGTCGTCAAACCAGTAAGTCGGATGGCGCGTCAAGACGCGTTCTTCGTCTGTACGACCGCGTTTCAATGGATTTCCTGGGGTTGCAGACATATGGGTCGATTTTGATAGCTAAAAGGCGAGGTTGGGCGTTCGGTTGAGGGGGGATCGCTCAGGCTGTTGGATCGCTCTGAGAAAGAAAAGTCGATGAGGGCAAGGGAGAGTCGCACTGCGGCCGCCATCAATAGCGGCCGCTCCGGTATTCGGAGTAGCCCCTATCCGGGACCGATAGCTCATTAATCCTTTGTTCGCATCGCAGGCAGCCTTTGCTTCAAGACATCATGCGCGTCCTTGTGCTCGGAGGCACGGGTGAGCTCGCTCTGCAACACCTCAAGAGTCGTCTACTAACCGCATCCATCCAAGGTCCATCCGGCGTGCTCATCATCCGCGAGCTGCTCGCAGCCGAGCATACAGTCGTTGTGTACGCGCGATCGCCCAATAAACTGCCAGAAGACATCTCCTCGGATCGTCTTGTCGTCGTTATCCAAGGCACCTTTGACGAAGACGACGACTCCTCCCTTCGCAAGGCCATGGAGGGCGTCCACGCCGTCGTATCATCCCTGGGCCCCACCACCGACGTGAAGAAGGCCCCCTTCTATCCAGGCAACACGCCTCTGGCCACCGCTTACGCCCGCATTATTCACGTCATGCACGACATGGATGTCAAGCGCCTCATCGCACTCGGCACCGCAAGCATCAAGGACCCCAACGACAAGTTCAACTTGGCATTTTGGGTGCTGGTCAATGGCGTCAAGACCGTGGCGTACAACGCGTACAGAGATGTGGTCGCCATCGGGGAGACAATTAGGGGCGATGGGAAGGATTTGGTGTGGACGATAGTGCGGGTCCCGCTGCTCACGAACTCGGAGGCCAAGGACAGGATCGCGGGGTATGTGGGGGATGGCAAGGTCACCACAAGCTTGTCGAGGGCGGCGTTCGCAGCCTTTGTAATCTCAGAGTTAGAGAAGAACGAGTGGGCGAGGAAAGCGCCTCTACTATCAGCTCCTTGATTATTTCATTCGCGTCCCGGCGGTCATTACTATGTCTATAATTGTTACCTGTGCCGCACTACAGTTTGGCATGCTTTAATAAATCCTCCCACTTGAACTCCTCTGGCGTGTCGTGGAAAACGCGCAGCAGCCTCTGTGCTTCGCTCTCCTTGTCCCCCTTGTTCCATAGATAGAACTTCTGGACCTCCATCGCCAACAACTGTGCATCTGCCTGGCTGAGCATGTGTCTCCCTCCCGTGCCTTGGGGCATATCGACCCCGGGAACCGCACTAGCTCCTGCAGGCGTGATTTCGCCGCGCATCAAGACGGTGCCGTGGCTGCTAGCCAGGTCGGTGTAGAAGGTCAAGACCATGTACGGAGTCGCGAAAGAGGCCCGCATCTTGTACTCCTGCAGAGGCGTGAGGAGAATCGTGGCGATCTGCGGATTTTCAGACGGCGGCTGGGCCTTGCCGGCCAAGAACGGATCGGCCTCGACTGCAGAAGGAGTCGGCGGAGGCTCGTGGAAGTCCCACTGCAGGAAGTAGAACTCGTACGCGGTGTCTTCCTCTCCTTCCGCCGGCGGACCATCGCGCACCCGGGGAATGGGCACGACGAAAGAGGGGTATTTGCGTGAGATGCTGGTCAACTTCTCGTACAGCTCCAGGGGAAACGACGCGCAGATGTAGCCCTTCCCGGTGCCGCCTGAGCGCGAAACGTGGTATGCCGTCCACAACTGCGCAATTTGGTCCGCGGTGTGGGGCGTGGCCAAAATTCGCGGGAGGTTCATGATGGCGGAAAGCGGCTGGACAGAGGACGCAGATGAGGTCGGCAGACTACTGTGCGTCGGCGTACCCACTTTGACAGGAGAGTTGTCCTTGCGTGTTTTGCCAATGGCATCAAGGGCCGGTCGAGGATTGGCCAGCTGAGCTTTTGCGGCCTCTGCGTTTGCGGCAGCGACTTTGGCGGCAGATGCTGCAGCTCGGACTGCAGCTTCGGCACGCTGTGTGACGCGCAGTTCCTCTTGGGCCTTTGCTGCCAACGCAGAGACGCTCAGACCCTTTCTAGGAGAGGAAAGTTCGAGTGAAAGAGAAGAGGATCGGGGTTATCTGTAAGAAATTTTACAAAGGATACACACGACAGCGAAAGACCTCGCACTCTTTGGCAGCCCTCTCCAGCTTTTCGGTGTACTTGTCGGCGAGGCTTTTCTGCTTCGCTTCGGTCCCGGAATGAAGACTTCGAAGTCCATAGCGAGGAGCAGTTACTGCATTACGGGAAAGAGCACTGCGAAGGATGAGACGAGACGCGTGAGCTCCAGTCATTGCGTGAAAAATGGACCAGGTGGACGTGTTGGACGTGTTGTCGACTGAGGGAGTAATAAATTCGGGCCCAAATGTAACCCCTGACAGCAGTGAGTCTGACGTCGCGTCAGGGGTCACCGGTCGGTCACCTCTTCCCCAATAAATTGTTAAGTTGTAACTGCCGATCCCCTGCGAAAGAAGTACATCCCACTTACTCGAGGTATCCGCGAACTAACTTATTGCAAGCCTGAGAAGCCTAGAAATTTATGGACGGTCCTGTTGTAAATCTCTGGTGAGCTTGAATTTGTCCCCTATTGGACCACTAATTTATGGCAACTGCAAAGGCTGGACGGGTGTTTCGACGGGTTTCACGTACGTCTACATCTGTGGGCTTAGATAACACTCTCGTATTAAAAACTCCTATGTTTTTGAATCGTACAGTACGCCCATGCAAATGCCATTCGACAGGCCAAAGTTAATATCATCAGCGGACCCGCCAATGTGCGCGTCGTGGTCGGGATACACTCGGATGCAGAGATACTCAAGTCAGTACCAGTGCATCATTTACAATACACGCGCGACCTGAGCATTACGAATTTATATTGACGAATTCTGACAGGATAAAAGGCGGGCCTCCTATATTCGACGAGGCCGAAAGGTATGCTGGGCCATATTTCGGCCCCGCAATACCCATGTTGACGAATGCAAGATGCGCACTCGTGGCGGGCTGTCGGTGGGTAGACGCGATCGTCCCAGACGTTCCCTATAACGCACATCCCAATATCCTGGATAAGCACAGCATCGGTACGCGTAGAATGGAGCTGGCGACCCTGGATGGCACACTGCGGATGCGGCTAATCGATTTTAGATTTCGTGGTACATGGCAACGACGTATCACTGGTTAGTCATGGTCGCCCAACAAGTTCTACGCGGGGCAGTGCTCATGGAGTCCGGGTGCAGGATGCGTCTGGGATAGACTGCCTCTCGGAAATCAAAGCGATGGGGAAGTACAAGGAGTTTCAGAGGACGTGAGTGGCCCTCCTTGAATTCCCGATCAGTGCAGTTCGGCATGGAGACGTGATTGATAGGGAGGGCGTTTCGTCCACTCTGCTGCTGCAGCGGATTCTTCACCCAGCCTGGCCCCGACCAGACCCGACGCCACTAACACATCTCCTTGACGATTTTGCGGATGCCATCTCGCCAAGGCCGAAAATCATCGATCTTCGCTCATTGTCAGGTCATCATCACGTCTTTCCGAAGCCGCGGAAAGTGAACTCGAAGGTGATTTATGTGGGGGGTAGCTGGGACTGCTTTGGGTCCGCACATGTCGAGTTCCTGGAAAGGGCCAAGGCATTGTACCTTACTGATCAGATCGTGCTCGTTGTCGGAATAGTGTCGGATGAGGTGAGCAGCTCGGTGCAAGGAACACACCTGTAGCGGACACTGAGTGCAGCTCATGACCAGGACGTGCTCGAGCACACAGGAGAACCCGCCCTGTTGTCGCTGCTAGAACGTGCTCTCGCCGTAATACAGTGCAAGGTAAAGCATTTGCGTCCTAGCGAACGAACCAAGATTCTCACTGATGTGAACGCAGTATTCCGATGCGCTGTTGCTTAACGCCCCTCGGCACATGTGCGCAACAACTTTGATACCTTTAGGCGTTGATGTGGTCGCAGTGAACGATCCGAAGGAACGCGTGAGCGGTATGCAGGTAAGCAATTTTTAATTAACTTGCCGCTGCAGTGATCCGAACCATTACCGGTGGAGAACTTGCAGGTATATGCTCCAAAACGGTTCCAGACGGCGCAGGATGTGCGCGCTAGAGTCTGGGAGCGAAAAGAGCAGTACGAAGCTAAGCAGAGGCGCAAAGGGCTGGATTAGAAGGGTCGAGCGATAAGGAGCGTGTGCATGTATTTTACTTTATACTGAGCTTTCAACGATATGCTAGAACTTAGGGGCTCTCCGCAAGATGTCCGAGATCTAGAGTTGGAGCAGGTGACTCCCAAAGTGATATGAGGCAATAGGGTGGTGACGATTTAAAAATTTAGCCAAATAAACGCTCGCGTTATCGTCTGTTATCGTCCAATGAAAAAGATAGGATGATCGTAGAGACGAGGAAGCAACTGAATTTGACGGAAGGGATCGGCGTCAGCGCGCTCACTGAACGTCACCCACCTTTGATGGGCCGGTAGAACGTTGGCCGTTATAAAGACCTGTAAGGGAATTCAAGACCCTACATTTCTCTCTCGCCCCGCCTCCTGCCGACTATGGACTACGTGTTCGATGCTGAGGTGATAGCAATGTTGAAGAGGTCAGGCGCCTCTCTTTTACGTCGTGAGTGATTTATTGCCAGCACCGCGGTCACGTTTCCACTGACGCGTTCCCCTTGTCCTCCCCTTTTCGATTTCTAGGCGACGAAAGCCAGTGAGTTACATCCAGGCCTCAAAATAAAACTTGTGATACTTACAACTTCCCAAGATTCGACAAAGGCGATGTTGCAATCGTTACGATCGGCGGGGCGATGGTCTCATTCATGATACCAGGTGAGTCTTTGTTGTAGTCTTCTGCGGCTGGTGTCTGATCATGCGTTTCATTAATCGACTGGGCGTCATCCAGGCCTCGCATTTCTGTATTCAGGGCTAGCCCGAAGAAAATCGGCTCTGACCTTGGTCTGGGCAGTATCCGCTGTTAACGCAGTCGTCATATTCCAATGGTTCTTCTGGGGCTACTCCCTCGCATTCTCCTCGACAGCAACCAACGGATTCATCGGAAACCTCTACAACTTCGGCCTGCGAAACGTCCTGGGCGATCCGTCACCCGCATCCCCTCTGATCCCCGAGCTGCTGTACAGCTTCTTTCAAATGGAGTTCGCGTGTGTCACGGCTGGAATTCTTATGGGAGCTATCGCAGAAAGAGGTCGGGTGCTGCCAGCTATGGTTTTTGCCTTCATATGGATGACTATAGTGTACTGCCCTTTGGCTTGCTGGGTATGCGCAGATCCTTTGTGCCCTTCACTGTGTCTAATTCGTTGCTTCGCACAGGCCTGGTCCATCAACGGGTGGGGTTTCAAATGGGGCGTGCTCGACTATGCTGGAGGTGAGCATTTCATCATAGATTCTTCCGAAGGCCAATCTGACGCGCCGCAGGTGGGCCTGTTGAGATTGGCAGCGGAATCGGGGGGTTGGCATATTCATGGGTGCTCGGGCGCCGAAGAGAGAAAGAACTCATCAACTTCCGACCGCACAATGTATGAAATTTTAGTGCCGTCTTCCACTTCCCATCCTTAACATCCCGTTAGGTGTCCATCGTAGCACTTGGTACATTCATACTCTGGTTCGGCTGGCTCGCATTCAACGGCATGTCCGCCTTCGGCGCCAACCTCCGCGCCGTCGTCGCCATCTGGAACTCCATGATGGCTGCGGCCTTTGGGGGCATGACATGGTGTCTGCTCGATTACCGCGTCGGGCTGAAGTTCAGCATGGTCGGCTTCTGCTCTGGGACGATCGCCGGACTGGTAGCTGCCACGCCCGCGTCGGGGTACATCCCCATCTGGGCCTCGTTGATCATGGGCGTGGTCGCGGGCACTCTTTGTAATTTTGCCACCAAGCGTATGCGGTCACGTTTGCTCGTCTGATTTCCTTAGTCGCTAACCTCGACGCCCAGTGAAATTCTATCTCGGCATGGACGACGCACTCGATCTGTTAGCAGAGCACGCCATAGGCGGGGTCATCGGTCTTCTCTTCAACGGGTTTTTCGCAACGAGCGCGGTCATCTCACTCGATGGGGTCAGCTACTCTATCAAGGGCGGCTTCCTCGATTCCAACTGGAAACAGCTGTACATCCAGTTCGCTTACGTCTGCGCTACCGTGTCATACACATTCGTGGTCAGTGCCGCAATTGCCAAGGGCATCGATTTAATCCCTGGACTGCATCTGCGCTCCAACGAGGAGGGCGAAACGCTCGGGATGGATGAAGTAGAGGTGAGTTTCCCAACTCGCTTATTAAATGTCTTTCTGATACAATTGTCGAACAGATCGGCGAGTTCGCCAACGACTACATTGAAGTCCGCCGCGACTTCCTGGATTGGACGCTTGAGCCTGGAAGTGGTAGGGACGAGAAAGACTTGGTCGTCGAGACGCACGTTGCTGCTGGCGATCGCCACGGCCAGCCGGACATCGGTCCCCACACGCATTCGCAGATGAGGGCGCACGCCGACATGAATGGGAATGGGAACGGGAACGGAAATGGGCACGGGAACGGAAATGGCTCCCACGCCAATGGCGATCTCTCACCCATCGACGAAAGGGAGAAGGGGGTCAGCGGTGACCGACACGCAGCACCCGATACCACGTAGAATCAAGCAGTAAGAGTCAATGTAAATTCATAATGTATATAACGGGCACTACCAAAAAGCCTGCATCATAATATCCACCCAGATAGTTTGTAAATCATGAAAAGCAAAAACAGGCAAATAATGTAGACAAAGCGAGTTCACATCCGCATGGAAAGGGGTCCGTAAGAAGCGTAAGTAGATTCCAATCATTAGTTATCAGTTCAGCAGTCCCAGCCGAGCACAAAATCGGCGGACTCTTCATGGGCTTGTTCTTCGCCTTCGACGGCCTTGCAAATGCCAGTGCCGAAGGACTCGGTCAACAGCGCGTCGACGACGTTGCGAGAAGAGATTGTCTCCGTTTCCATTGTTGAGATGAAACTGGGTGAACGGATTGAGCAAGCTAGACTGCGCCCGAGTGGTGAAGGTACTCACGGTTCAAAGGCGTTAACATAATAAAAGCCGTCGGCCAGCTTCACAGGCGGGAAAGTCGTGGTGGGGGGGAGCTTAGGATATGCATCCCACTGGCATCAAGGTCAGTCGCGATTCCATCTCAGATGCAGTAGAGCAACAATACCTCTTTGCGATACACCCAGCCAACCTGCCCCGGGAATATCTTGTCCAGCCACTCGTCGGACACACGCTCCTTGGAGAAGATCTTGACCACGCGCTGGTCAGGAGTGCCAGGGACGTCCTTCGTGATGTAGCCGTGGTACGACAAAGAGTTGAATTCCGGCTCTTTCCCGCCATTGCGGACGCCCTCATATGTGGTCAAGACCATAGAAGGAATGTGCGAGCCTGCGGCGAGGCCGAAGTACGCTGGGTCTGGGGTGGCAGCCGTTGTCGAAAGTAGGGTGACGTGCAGGTGCACATAGGGCTGCTCAGGAATTTGCTCAGAGATCTCTGAAGGGACATCGATGTTTGTCTGGTGGAAGGGGGCCGCCAAAATGACGCCCGTGTAATGCCCAGTGCCGTCGTTGGTCTTGACAGTCCATTTGCCCTCCGACTTCTGCTTGATGCTGAGGACCTGCAAGAATGGAGAGCCATTAATCAGTAGAGCAAATTGGTGCGCGATAATCAAGCAGACTCACGGTTGTGTTCAAAAACACGTTAGCCTGGGATCTCTTGAGGAACTGCTCGAAGATCTGCCAGTTGCCTCCCTTGATACTTGTGGCTCCAGCTGTGACTTGGGCTCAGAGACGTCATCAAATATGCATATTGAACAGAACCCACTTGTCGCCAACGAGCAAGCACCCTCCAGAGCGTGGATTTGATCCGAGTCTTGGCCATAGTTAACGCGGGTGGCTGCCTCGACCATCTCGCGCGTGAATTTTGTGGCTACCCCATGGGTGTCAAGGTACTCTGATGTGCTCTGCGCAATCATATCGGACCAGCCAAAGGTCGTTGCAAGGCTCGTCAGGTTTGCCCACCTGGGTGATCCGCGAGTGTATAATTGAACGAATTGGTCGACCATAGAATCAACGCTGTATAAAGGTCGATTGGTTTCAGAGAATTTCATGTTGTGCCATATGCGCTTACATCTTCTGTGTCCGCGTAGGCCCCGTGTAGCCGTACCTCCAGAGGACTTTGATGGTGTCCCACCATTGGCCAAGCCGGCCACTTCCTGTCTGCGCGGTCAAATCAGTAATGGAAATATGAAACCATAAAGGCTCGGAAAGCTCACCGTCAACAAGAATTTCTCTCCATCCCAAATACCCATCTCCGCCTCCTCTCCTTCGAAGTCGATGCGCTCGAGGTTGAACTCTTCAGATGCGCGATACAAGTTCTTGTTGACTTTGACGAATATGGAGGCACCAAGTTCAACAGGCTTCAGGTTCGTGTCATTAAATGGGTAGACAGTTGTGCTTCCTGCTCGATTGTTCAGCTGCTGCGGGCATTCATAAAGGCGCGCACTCACTGCCCCCAATATACGACGCCTTGTCAAACACGTCGACCTCCACATCAAGACCATATCTTCCCTTGGCTTTGGCGATCCAGAAAGCGGCAGAAGAGCCTCCAGCGCCCGCGCCGATAATCGCAATACGAGGCTGAGTACTCGCCTGGGACTCAACGACAGCTTCGAACACTCCCTGAGTGTCTGTGCTGCCTTGAAGCCAGGGTAGCTTGAAAGGAAGTTGGAATGCTAAAGTCGAGCTTGATAGCAACAGGCAAGCCACACCGATACGCATCTTGCTTGAATATGAACGCAAATGTAAGGAGCTGAGGTGTACTTGGGCGGCGCTTGGGCGCCTTTTCCATGCACTCATCCCATATTATAGGTACCGATGCCCCTTTGTTTCATCCTCCCAAATTTCAATTGGCTCTCAATTAGCAACTCGATTTCTTGTCGATTACGCTTCACGACGCATCTCTCCGTGCAAATACTGTTTATAGTGACTTTGAAAGACTTGCAAAGTGTAGGTCTATGGGCTCTATTGTCTGCACCCAAATCTCGTTGCCATCGAGCACATTCCAGCAATTTCCAGCGGGGCCGCGACGCAGACTCACTGACGGACTCTTACAAATGTGGAAACTCGGGCTTTCGAGAATGATCTGCGCAGTGCGATACGCGTCGGGACGCGTATGCTAAGAGCTCTGTCAGATTCAAAGGCATGCGTAATCGCTTTCTGCGCTTTAATATAAAGGCTCTGCCTGTGTGGCACATCCTATCATCCGTTCTTCACTGAAGACTTCACCCACCCAACCCACACCGAAACCAACTTCTGATAATCCAAACCAATGTTCTCATTCGCTCCATCATCCGCTTCCGACTTAAACCCGCTGCGTCAACCTCGCCGCTATCGTCCTGAGGCTCCCCCTTCTCCCACTTATGCCACCAACCCTCGCGATAGGTACCTAGCAGCTCTGGCCGAAGCCGAAGCGGCCGAGGCAGAGTATGTCGCGTCGATTGCCAGGGACAAGGCCATTCAGCGTCAGAAGCAAGATGAAGAAGCCGCCGCCGCTCGTCGGGAGGCCATTGCTTTGCAACGGCAGCGGACCGATGCTCTCCGCAGGCAGGTAGCACTTGATGGCCTTAACGCACACGACAACTATCCCAGTTACGAACGTTACCATGCCACATCTCTCCCCACCCGTTTACCACCTCGCTTCTCTGCCCAGTCGGAAGAGGAGGCATTGATACTCCGCGAACTTGAGAGGCGCCGCCGCCGTCAGCAGGAAGAAAAAGAAGCTGCGCGCGTTGCTACTACTCTGGAACTCAAGAAGCGTGAACGCGCTGAGGCTAAGCTTTATCAACAGCAGGCACAGCTTAGTCGGTGCTCTAATGAAGAGCTGCTCAGTCTTCTCTCAGGTCACGCACGCCCCGCAGTGCACAAGACTCGCTCGCAGGCTGTGTTGCCTCCAGCGGTCAGCCATCTCCTCCAGACCCTGACCGAACCATCCCAACATCAGACGCCGGGGCCCGCTCTCCGCACGCCTTCTCACCAGGCGCCCGATGCTGACCGGCATCAGCCTGACTTTCTCGAGTTCTTGAGTACCATCTTCGGTGGGCTGGCTGAGAAGGAAGAAGACAAGGCTCAGCGAGTTAGTCCACAATCAGTTTACCCCATCTCATCATCTACTGACGTATCTGTCTCGCAGCCTCAGTGTTCTCGCCATGTCGGTTTTGCAGCGCAGCCTCAGGTGCCATCGTCATCTGCCTCGGATGTCACCGGCGCCGCCCCCACCACCCCACTTGCCCCAGTGTGGGATCCCATTCACAAGCACTTGAAGCTCGCTCCTCTCATGGATATTTTCAACGGTGGCGCGGACAAGGAGGTTCAAAACAGCATGTACTCCACTCTTCAGAGTATCTTCGGCCCCACCTTTGGCGGCACCCAAACATCAACTGGCAATAAGAGCGCTCCAGCAGCAGCCCCCAAAGCCGAGAACCCTGCACCCGCACCAACCCCAGCTGTACCATCCACTGCCGCTGGTGCGCTGAAGGATATTCTCCAAACCCGTCTTGACAACGAACCGGCGGCTGAAGTGCGCGAAACCCTCCAGGGCCTCCTTGGCTCCATATTCAAGGGGGCGTCCCATTTACAGGGGCCTTCAACAATCGAGACCAAAGCTGCTCCCTCCCCTGTTCCCGCGCCCGCTTCTGGCTCTGAACCGTCGCTGATAGAGCAGTTGCAGGCGCGCCTGAACAACGACCCTGATGTTGAAATCCATGACACTGTCCGGGCGATCTTCGCATCGTTAATGAGCGATAAAGCACCTACCCCCGCATCCGCCACACCGGCCGCGGCCACCAAGGCCACCACTTCTACCTCTCCCTCCACTTCGTCTGACGAGGGCAAGGGCAAGGGCAAAGCCGCCACCATTCCGGCGTCTGAATCTACCAGCAGTAGCCCTACTTCCAAGGACGTTTTGGATGTCATCAACGCCATCCACAGCATTGAAGACCACTTCGCCGTGCTCACGTCTGAATTCTCCTTCCCCAGCCGCCTCGACTTCACCCGTTCCTCGACCCGCCCGCCATCCCCCTCGTCCGACTCGGACTCATTCACCTCGTGCTTGGCGTACACATCCGCCAACGCTCCGGTGCGCTACTACGAGCAGGCGTTGAGTGCGCTGCTTGTGCAGCTTGACGCAGTCGAGAGCTATGGTAATGATGATGTGAGGAAGACTAGGAAGGAGGTTGTCGCCAGAGTAGAGAGTGCGCTTGAGGAGGTCGAGAGGGCAGTCAGGGCACGGTTTGTTCAGCACCAGGCAAGAAATGCGACTGCCGATGCTGCTGAGAAGCCCGTCGTTGCCACTGAGCCAACTCAATCGGAAGTCAACACCACCGAATCACTTCCGGCACCGGTCGGAGAAATACATGTGAAGGGCGAGGAGCGCACAGCTCAGGACGTCGTCGAGGCCCAAACTGCCGAAGAGCCCATCATTGCGCCTGATGCAGAGTCGCAGTGGCCTGCTGTCGAGCATGCTCATTTGGGTGCGGAGTCGTTCACACTGCCTAGCGGGATCGACACCCACATATCCAACGACGGAGCCTCATTCACCACAGCCGAAGAAACCGCTCCAGTCGCTACCCAATCACCCAGAAGCTCAGCCCCGACATTTACATCCACCGCACCGAAGGTTGCATTAACCAATTCCGCATTATTTTATTCTCCTACCCCTTCATCAGAGAGTGCCAGCGCCGAGCACGACACTGAAACGGTCGAAACTTTCCCGATGCCCAACCATTCTCCCAACATCTCCAAGCGGACTACGTCTTCGAATGGTGAAGAGGAGCTTGTGGTTGTCGACCCCCACGGCGACGCGAGTGATTGGTCTGAGGTTGACGCATAACTAAGTAGCATTTCGCCGGTTTGGACTTTTGAAAGAAGACATGTAACATTGTATGTATACTATAAATCTCGTCCCTAGTAAATCTCGTTTTGTACATCATCTTATATATAGCTTCTGATGCGTCCATTTTGCCCAATATTCGTTTCAAATCATGAGAATGGTTGACAGTTTTAACGGATAACCCGTGCAAGTTGACTCGTGGTTGCAGATACTTTTCTTCACTGCTAGGATCGCAATGCACAAATCCTTGATACCCCCATAGAGTAGAGGTCGTCGAACAGCGCGATTTTTCATCTCCGATATCCCCGCCATTGGCCAGCCGGCACTTGAACGGCATGGAATAGTGTGCTCCGGCCCACACCACGCTGATTCGGCTGACTCGCGATGTACTGAGTTGTATACTCCCCATCGCGTTGCGTGGGTGTCTTCAGCCCGACGACGGTGTAGATGCACACCACGATGTACTCCATGAGAAGGGCCATAACGAGGTAGATCCACCAAGTGCCGTTGGATAGGTTGAACTTTCTCAACGAGCTGTGTGCGCTCGGTGACCCGGGGATGGGCGAGCCGGAATACGAGGACAGGATGGAGTATGCCATGCGGACGCCGAGGAAGGGGAGCGCCAGGGAGATGCCGGTCAGCAACTGCAGTCTCGGTCAGAAAGGAAACATGCTGGATTCAAGATCCAAAGCATTCACGTACCATTCTGCGATGTCTATTCAGCGCACTCGCGTCCGTCCAGCACATGGCGTGCACGAAGACGAGGAGGATGTAGAGGACTGCGAACAAAATGCTGCCCACATGGCGCAGCGTCGTGGACGTCTTGAGAGTCGAAGGATCATTGCTCACGGCGTTCGCCCCGCCATAGATAGATACAACAAACGCGGCAGTGCCTAGGAGGTATAGCAGGCGGAAGAAGCGCGTCATCGTGACATCCTCCCGATACGCACTGGACGCACTATTACCCATAGCATCGTCAGCATGCGGCACGAGCTATCCGAGAGCGCCCACGTACACAGTACGTACAAAACCCAGCGTAGCGAGCAGCAAGGGAGATAGGCCAGCCAGCTCGAGAATGCTAGCCGCGATGTACAGGTTCTCATTGACGGGCCGCACGAGCTGCGCTGCCACCAGCAAGGCTCCTCCTAGAATCCGAACTGCACATAGCCATTAGACCCCAATTAGACCCAGAGCAGAGAATAAGCGAGATACCACGCACTGATTGAAAACAGGAGCAGATATATCCATCCCGTGTTCCGCCCAAATCCATGGCGAAACACGACAACGGCTGACGCTACTAGTATGGGCACGTAGAACGGGATCACAGCAGCACCGAGCTTTCCGTGATCATCCAGGCTCGGCATTGTCACAAGATCTGGAAGAGGGGGGAAAGCGAGATCGAGATATGGGTATGCCAGATGGACAGAGGCCAAGATCTTAAGGCAAAAGCAGCGTGTTTTTTAGTGAAGTGCCGGTGCCACAAGGCATCCAGCGTGTTATTTTGACGGATAACCCTGGTAAGCTTAGTGTGTTTTACGTGAAGGCATGAACTGCCCCGATGCCACGTAGCCTCTCATAGACAACCCCTCTGCGTTACTCATTCCTCGTGTATAGAACGTTGGTACACAAATATACCCTGATATAGGCATATGCTGATGGCCACAATCGGTACAAGGATTGTGCCAAAGTGAAAACACTAGGGTACGCCTACGAGTGATGGGGGACAGGTGGGCTTGATGGTGGAGAATGGGATGCGTTTGAAATACGTTGAATCAGATCGATACAACAACTTCGTGGAGTTCGCAGAATTGCGTTGAGAAGGCGCTTCGAGCAAATATGATTAAAAATGATTCTGGCCGATGGGGAAAGAATAAGCATGCAACATTATTTAACGACATACAGGGAACGCTGTTATAAAAATATCTGAGCTTCATAGTCAAGCACTATTCTCTTCCGCCTTCCCCGCAGGCAAAACGGATGCCAACCAGCTAGAGGCGCTCCGGCTTAATTGAGCTCATGGATTTCTCTTCCCAAGCCAAACTCGATACCCTAGGCCACAGAAGACGAAGAGTTGCTCAGCAAATGTGATGCTGAGCGGTGGTGAGGGTGAATAAAGAAAATCGTGTCGGTGCAAAATTTGAGGACATATCGGCACCGGCACGGCCGGCCGGTGGACGGGCGACCCGATGTGGCGTTGCAATGGCATGACGTTCATCATGAAGCTCAGGCTGCTCGATACCCCGAGCATCGACCTTGATCCCACTCTTGCATCACCTCGTTCACAAGACTTATAAGCTTAAGTAGACCTCATTACATATGCTCAGCAGACTGAGAATAATCGCTCGCCATCTACAGCGCGCAGAAATGTCCACAACGCACAACACCAACGTCGCCGTGAGTGTCTTCGAGCACACATCGCCACAAACTAACACAAGCATTGCACAGTGCTGCACCGTCCCTGCGGTGCACTCGGACTACACACCCAAAGGGAGCTACAAGTCCCTCGGTACGCGGTCAATTGCGAGTTTGGCAGCGCATATAGCCTGACAGTAGGCAGGTGGATTCCAGAAGGTATATGTCACCGGCCCCGAGAAGAGCAGCAACGCGATCGTCGCCGTATACGACATCTTCGGGTGAGCGGATATCTTCAATGGCATTTCAACTCAAGACTGATTTCTCGCAGCTTCTTCCCGCAAACGCAGCAGGGTGCAGACCTGATCGCCTCCACCCTGAAGACTACCGTCTATATGCCCGATTTCTTCGAGCCCAAGGTAGCTAGCTCATCGTCATGCTCCGCTGCTAGAAATCACTGACGTTGCGACAGGAACCTTTCCCAACCTCTAGGCATCCCCCCAAGAACGACTCTGACAAGCAAGCCTTGCAGGCATTCTTCGCCCCTGACGGCGCTGCACACCCTCTGTCCAACATCAGCAAGCTTAACAAGCTCGCCGAGGCCCTAAAGGGCGATGGTGTCAAGAACATCGGCGCCTACGGGCACTGCTGGGGTAAGCGAACAGGCAATTACGGATAGATGTCACAACTGACGCATTTTAAGGCGCGAAGATATGCATATCCGCAGGAGGAGAAGGCACACCGTTTAGCTCCTTGGCCATGGTCCACCCAGCCATGCTCTCCGCTGACGACGCCGAGAAATTGACCATTCCACTGGCAATTTACATCACTAAAGACGAATCCACAGACGAGGTATGTACCCCTGCATCATGGCGAAGTTAGACTGCTTGCCGCGTAGTGACCCCACACATCGATGCGCAGTACAACAAGATAAACGCCATTGTGTCCAAGAAGCCCTTTGGATCCAAGTGCGACTCGAAGAACTACGAGAACATGTTCCACGGATTTGCCGCCGCTCGCGCGGACCTAAATAATGAAGAGAACAAGAAAGAGTGCGTGCCCAACCCCATTATTGATCGCCGGAGACGGCAGCTCATTTTTTTTTGCGCATCCCAGATTCGAAGATATATACGGGAAGCTGGCGACGTTCTTCAACAACACCTTGTAATACATACGGAAGCGCAACAGAAGGCAGAGGATGAACGCGACAAAGAAACATGTATAATAAACTTGTAACCTGGTTCATGAAACTGAAATATAAGGGGATCCAAATTCAAGCGTCTAATACATCCAGTGCGGCTCGTGAATGTGGCTGGGATGGTCATCAGCGACTTTCCACAGCCAGAACGGGCCTGTGCGAGTATTAAACGTGAGGATAAATTCTGAGGCACATGGCTGGAGGGCTTACCAACTGGATCTCCATGATCATGTTGGGCACCAGTCCACGAGCCAACCACACCTGCAGCGCTGCCTGCATTGCCCAGCTGCAGACCTTCCGAACTTCTGGAATGTCAATATTTTCATGAAATAGGCCTAGGTGGCGCGTACCTCCATTGGCTCTGTCCATCGACCATCGACGCCTGCTTCAGTAGCGTTTAGTGCCAAATAACGACGGGCATAGCACATAGCAACCAGCTACTCACGAATTGCCACCGTATAATCCCGTCTACCCCCATCGACACGGTCCCGTTGATCTGCGACTCGTTCCCATGCTGGCCGCGGGACGTGCCCATGAAATACAGCGGTGGGTGGTTACCGTTGGTCCCTAATTTCTGCTTGGCACTTGAGCCGTTCGGGAGGAGGAAGGACGCAGCACCCGGGATCTCAGACGCGGGGATGAGGTGTAGATCTAGCTCGATGAGCCGGGTGGCCTCTTGGAAATTGGAGTCTTGGAAGAAGACCGGGTCTCGCGTGCCGTGCGAGTTGCTCGAATACTGCATGCGCTGGTCAGCTGAATTTGTAGATGATTATTAAGTAAAGGCGGTGTTGGGGGCTCACGTTGAAGGCTAATAAAGGGGGCACGTGCATCAGCACAATTTAAAATGTGACACTTAGCAGCGGAGCTTACCGAACAAGTCCCTGCATTGGAGAAAGGAGGTCGGTACAGGGAAAATCAAATTGTGTGCAGGGTCGGCTCACCGATAGTCCATGAACGAGACGTACCGCCTCCATGTACCCTCGACGCACGCCCAATCCTCTGGGGTGCGCTTAAAAGCGCCTGGAGCCGAATAGCCCCGCGTGGCTTCCAACCCTACCGGCGGACGTGTGTCCAGCCACAAACCCTCCAGCTCCACCAGATTCATCTGGACTACGTTGACGATAGCCTCGACGTGTGCCCAGTTCACCTCCCGCTCCCGTAGGAAAGGGCCAAACTCGTTGTCGCGGCGGTAATTGCGCAGGTCGTAGACGTAGCAACGGCTCTTGACGCGCAAGTCGGCGAGGAACTGGCTGCCGTCTTCCGAATGCTTCTGCTCGGGAGAATCGAGCGAGAGTGCGAGGTAGGCGCGGAGGCGGCTGATCTTCTGTGCGCATATCTTGTCAGGAGCATCAGGCGTTGATAGAATGGCGGAGTCGCGGAGAATGCGGGTGGCGAAGCGCAGGGATGCAGACTCGCCGTATGGAATGGTGGCTTCAACGGGAGGAGATTCCAAGATGACGGCTATGAGCGTTTTCACGGTGGTGATCTGCTCGTCGGGGCGCTGTTCGGCGTTGAAGGCGGTCAGCTCGGCGCGAATCCGACGCTGCAGCTCTCCTTTCCAGTTGTATGCGAGGTGCGCAGAGTGGCCCTTGAGGCTCTTGCGAGGGTCGTCAAAGAGCGCAAGGAAGAGTTGACGCCAGAGATAGTAATCCGGCGCGCCGTACACCAAGGCGCGCCCCGCACGGCTGACTTTGGCGAAGCTCGCTACGTCTGTCGGATGTAAATAGGTCAATGCATGCTCTGAGACCTCGGGAGGGATTGTAAAAATCAGGGCGGTGGTTGAGGGCATGGTTGGGGTTGGGGTGTGAGAACAAGAGAGAGATAGGCCTAGACAGCCACAGAGCACTCACTACTTGAGCACATGAGGTGCAAGCTCAGCAGCGGCCCGAGTCAGTAGCCACAGGCTCAGTCTTATCGCGTGCTCCGGAGACACTAGGAGATATCATGGCTCCTGAGTCCCTACTGGCCATTTGGAAGTCTCCACTTTGAAAATCTGAAACTAGCTGGGGCACACCAAACTCGCGAGGTTCAAAGTGGGATGAAGTGAAAGGGATGATCGCAAGATGATCAGCGTTTGTGAACTTGCAAGTCCTACTAGTAATTATAAGCGCCGCTTGCCCGAATTTACGGCACCTTTGCAGTACATTCTTGGTACATCCGTTCACGATAACAATCTCAATTATTATGCAGCGAGACCAATCTACTGTTCCGAAGATCTCCGCCGCCTCCTTCTTCGATTGCATCGACGAAAAATAATTTTATTCCGCGAAGCCACCAGATATTATCCGTACGTGACCAACTGGCCCCGCTGCGAGACCTGCCGAAATGCGCTGACGCCGACGGCATCAGGTCACGGTGGTCGATTCATTGTAAGCACTGGTGACTGCGCACTTTACCTCTACTTGCCTCTTCGATTCATACCACTACGCATGAAACTGAACACACCTTTGCCCCAGTCACTGGTCAGTTCCTACCGAGCACACATCCTCCTTCCCTTGACCCACGATCGATTTGTACGTAGCCCAAGGAATGCGCCAAAGCTGCAAAGATATGTATGTATTCTGCACATGATATATGCTGGGGTGTCATACCTAATTCATCTTGCAGTCAACTCTTTCGTTGATCGAGGAAACAACGGCCTGGATGGCGTGAGTGCCAATAATTCCAGAGGAATTTAACCACATGCTGATCGAGCCCTGAACGCCTAGGTCATTCCTCGACATGTGCTGGAAAACGCCAAAGGCTTCGCCATATTCACCATCTTCAAGGCTGGCTTTCTTTTCAGTGCTAGAGCAGGAAGTGGCATTGTTATAGCCAAACTGGACGACGGCAGTACGCATTCACTGCTCGCAGATCACCCCTGATATCTCACCGTGGTTTACTCCAGATTGGTCTTGCCCCTCCGCAATCGGAACAGCTGGGCTTGGTGTTGGCGGACAGCTTGGTGCAGAGATGACGGATTTCCTGGTAGTGCTGAATTCTCGTTCGGTGAGTCGGTCGATCTGGCATTTATGAAATCGCAGCCTCCTGACGTTCATTAGGCCGTCGTAAGTTCACCACTATTCTAATAGGTGGAACATCAAACTCACATGTCATTCAAGCACTCCTTCATGGCCGCTGGCTCTCTCACTTTAGGCGGGAACATGAGTATCGCCGTTGGGCCCCTCGGACGCAACGGCGAGGCGACAGGAGCTATAAACTCCAGCGGAAAGCTTGCTGCCATGTATGAATTGATTTTTATCTAACCTCCTGGCATCGACTAACTTCCTGTTCCCTTCCAGGTACAGCTACTCAAAGACGAGAGGACTGTTCGGCGGCCTCTCCATCGAAGGCTCCGTAATTGTGGAACGCCAAGACGCCAATGCCCTCGCATACCAGTCTGACGTCAGCGTGAAGCAACTCTTAAGCGGGGGCGTCTATCCTCCGCCGGAATGGGCTTCTGCACTCGTCAAGACCCTCGAGAACTGCACCGGCCTGCCCGGCACCCGCAAGTGGGTAAGCGAAGACGACAGTGACGTACCCCGCTCCAACTACCTCTTCGGCAACATGACCAGCCCGGGGAAAGAGGCGCCTCCTTCCTCCAAGACACTGAAAAAGAAATCCGTGACGAATCCATTCCCGCCGCCCTCATGGGGCCGCAAAAAAACAACTGGATCGTACTTCGATTCCGCTGTGACCGAAGACCCAAACGAGGACGAGGATATCTACGGTCCACCTGAACCGAAAGCGTATAACCCCCCACCTGCCGTCATGAACGGGAACGGGAGTAGTGGAAAGTTAGGCCCGACGCGGTTCGCCACGCACTTTGAGTCCGATTTCTCGCCAGACGATCCCAAAGGCCGAAATGTGCTCGCACCATCCTACACCGGCGCGTCGGCCTACGAGAAGTCTACGGATACGTACACCCCCGGCTCGCCATTCAATTCCTTACCGCCCTTTGATACCTCACAGTTGAGCTCGTCTCATGCGCGCTCCGTGAGCTATTCGTCGCCCTATGACCCTTCGCCCGAGCAGTCCGCCAATCCGTTTGCGAAAAATACGACCGGGGCCACTCACCAGCGCAGTTTCAGTCTCGCGCAACCTCCGTATCTAGCCCCCAAACCCGATCTCAGCAGACCGCTGCAGCCGTACGAGGGTGTGGCAAGAGGCATTGCCTTGTTTAACTTCCAGGCCGTTGAGGTCAGTTATTGAAGTTCTCTCACTCTAATCAGTACCATGCTGATGTTGTTGCGCACTTGCGTTATGCAGTCCGGTGATCTGTCATTCTCAAAAGGCGACATTATTATTATTACGAAAAAGAGCGAGAGCAATGACGATTGGTGAGTTCTGGGTCTTCTGGGTTAAATCGCATACGACCTAATGCCTTGATGCGACTCTAAAGGTGGACGGGCAAGCTGAACGGGAAGGAAGGCATTTTCCCTGCCAACTTTGTCGAGGTCGCTTAGCTATACTGATGCTCGATAGTCCCATCGCTGTTGCCTGTTTTCCTGTCGTCTTTTGGTTTGGACCTGCGCATCTTTTGTTAAATTAACTTGGAATCTGTATTTGGGGACAACAGTATTTAGACCTATGTATCTCGCCCTGGTACCATACTAATTTCAGTACCGCTCTGTACAACCCTGCTCCTCGCATATACGTGCTATGACTGCTGTTTCTATCGGAAAGCCTGTTTCTTCAAGCTTCAAGACTTGAGCACGTGTGATTCGCTCCTCAACATTGTTATGCGGCTCAGAAGCAGTCTAAGCACTCGTATGATGATGGAAGATAAGTATATGACGAAAATGTACCGTACACAATCACTAAGAAGTTGATGACATGATTATAACATACATCTAAGGGTTCAACTTCGTGGATACGGGTTTTGGGGGTCAAGTTGGCATGTGGTGGCACCGACATTTTCTGCGAACAAAATCGCTTGGGGTCAACGTGGGGATAAAATGCTGAGTTAGTACGCCAATATTCCATTGGAAGCGGCAGTGCTGAAGTTAGCGGGCGTGCGGTCCAGGTGATACTCGCATGTTGAGAAAATCTAGCCAGCCTCAACCCAGCTGACGAGCGACGAATGAGACTGACGATGACTTAAGGTTCTTTAAGGCTGGGGCTATCGGCGTGCCTGTCATAGTCGTGAATAGTGATGGTAGTTGGGTGGCGCCATTGGAGTTGATATATGTACTTATGCCAGTAATCAGGATGCCAACCTCAAATAACAACGGATGTTGAAACGAGTAACTTACTACACTGTTAAAGTTCCATAGCTTAACCCATGTACTCTATAGTGTGGCTGGCGGGTACACAGTGACGGCGGGAAGTCAACAACAGTGGCGCGATGTGCCACCACTATTGTAACGACCTTAAGTTCGTCACCTGTCCCAAGACCACCTGAACTGAACCCATTTCGCGTGACGGTCACGCGAAATCTGGGCCATGAACATGCTAATATGAACAAGATTCGTCCGAGCCAAGCCTGGCAAGCCACTAAAAGCTCTCCGGATTGCTGGCAGTCTGGGCCTGGTTCGGATAGTGTGGGCGGAGAAATGGGAGAAGATAGTGGTGGGAGTGAAGGAAAGGGAATCCAGGAATAAACGAGAGCAGCGCAGGAATTTGAACAAATCACCAAAACGGACGACGCGCTAACTCCCGGTAATTGCAGATCATTAGACGCTGGTTCCGCGTTGTGCTCTGGAACTGTGACAAGTAGTATCTCAGTCTGGAACTCACGCAGGGGACTACATCTCTCACGACTGACTTGGAGTGCTCATATATAAATGCCTAAAGCTGCTAAATCAAAGTTCTACGCTGTGAGGCAGGGCCGAGGAGGGCCGCAGATATACAATTCCTGGAATGATGTGAGCCGAGCATTGGTCCTGCGACTGCAGCGATTCTAACTCGCAATTTCAGTGCAGCGCTAACGTGAGTCCCAGTCTCGTCATCTCTGGCAGAATGTAACTCCCGATCTCACAAACTGCGGAACACGAAATAGGTGTCCAGATGGCCAGGTGCAATTCACAAAAGCTTTTCGTCGAGAGAGGCAGCTGAGGCTTGGCTCAAAGCTTCTGTCCCAGGTGCGCTTCCCGTGATTACTGAGCACGAGATGTTCACTCACATTGACATTAAGGCCCTTCTTCCTTACTCCAACCCACTCCCACACCGCCCTCTCAAATGTCTAGCTTCATTGATCTAACCTTACCTGAAGACGATATACCAAACGGGGTGAACCCTGAGGATTTCTTCACTGCAGCTGACGGGGTTTCCGATTCCTACAAGGCGAAGAAAGTTGTTAATTCCGAAGACTCTCCGTCGGTCGTCCTATCTCCCGAGCAAGATAAGGTTCTTCAGGCTGTGCGGGGTGGGAGGAACGTATTTTACTCCGGGCCAGCAGTGAGTCCTATTTTTATACCATGTGTTCCTCTAGAGTATTTAATATGACTGTCTACTGGGCACTGGCAAATCTGTTTTGTTGCGCGAGATTATAGCGACCCTGGGAGGTAAATCGTCTGAAGATCTCGGTATCACCGCTTCCACGGGCATCGCTGCGATAAATATCGGTGGGACAACTTTGCACTCCTGGACTGGCATTGGACTTGGCCATGAAGAGGCAGACAAGCTTGTCGGGAAGATTCGTGGTCAGAAAGGAGAGCCTTTTAAACATTGGCGTTTTGTCAAGTCTCTTATCATAGACGAAGGTGCGAGACTATCGATGTCGTCTATAATTCAGTTGCCAATCCCACACACAGTGTCTATGATCGACGGTGCCTTGTTTGACAAACTTGTGCGATATGTTCTGCCGCACACTCAAGCCATTTGAACAATGTCTGTTGCAGGAATACATGGCACGGATGCTGAGAAATAATGAGCTTCCTTTTGGCGGGATACAGGTGCGCTTTTGTGCCATCAAACTTTCCATGGCACTAAATGTTGTGATAGCTGATACTCAGTGGCGACTTCTGTCAACTTCCACCCGTCCCAAACCGAATCAACGGGGTTCAAGTTCCCCCGATCTTCGCTTTCGATGCGACCAAGTGGCACTCTTGTGTAGGGCCTCCCATCATGCTCAGCAAGGTCTTCCGTCAGAAGGACCAAACATTTGTAGACATCTTGAACGACATGCGTTTTGGGAAACTCAGCGACAAAGCCGTGGCCGAGTTTATGAAACTGTCCCGTCCACTCCTCTACAAAGATGGGATAGGACCGACTCAACTGTTTGTCCATTGGCATCGTTGACTCCTCGATGCATCGCTGAGTATATTGGCAGGTACCCCACAAGAAACGAGGTAGAACGGGCGAATAAAACACAATTGGACCGACTGCCCGGGGAGATTGAGCCATATGTTGCAATTGATTTGCCTGGAAGAGACTCGAAAGATAGGCTGGTATCCCCTGAAGTTATGAAAACACTGCTGGAGCGAATGGTTACGCCACCGAGAATCAATTTGAAGGTCAACTCTAATTCCTCCTGTTGTCGATGAACTTTTATTGATCACTTTTTTTTAAAAGGTTGGTGCACAAGTGATGCTCACCAAAGTAGGTTTGTTCCCCAATCCTCGGATTTTCCCAAAGAGTTCATTACTTTCACAGAACATGCAGAAAGACGGCCTGGTCAACGGATCTGTGGGGCGAATACTTAAATTCGTGAATCCTCGAGAGGAAGCCGCGACATTTATTCAAATTGCTGGCCTCGAAGACTCAAAAAACGACCAGACAAAAGCTCGAATGCACCGCTGGGACAGCCCAACTCGACCGCAATGCTGGCCCGTGGTCCTCTTCATAAGTGGGGTGGAGCGGATGATTACGCCACATGAGTTCACGTCTGTCAACTCTGCAGGTAACACTGAAGCCAGTCGTGAGCAGGTAGCAAGTGGTCCCTTGCATTCACTTGCGGTTACTGAAACAGCAGCACACACAGGTTCCTCTAATTTTGGCATGGGCTTTGAGCATCCATAAATCACAAGGCCAAACGCTGGAGCGAGTGAAAGTTGATCTCGGTCGCACCTTCGAAAAGGGGCAAGGTGAGGCCGTTTATCAAACTGCAAGGAAACGTTGTGCTGATTATTTCCAGCCTACGTCGCCCTTTCTCGGGCGACGAGCATGAAAGCCCTGGAGGTGCTTAACTTCAAACCATCAGTGTTGGTGCATTTCTGTCGCTCATTTGAATGTAAACTAATCAGTCTACCGCCCTTTTCACAGCGTGGCCGCTCATAAGCGGGTTATCGAGTGGCATGAAGAGTGCGAATTTGAGGCGGAGATGGAAGGGTTCACAATGAATAAATTTATCACCGACAACAGGCCTAGCCCTGTGTCTGGCGAGATAGATTTTGACGAGATGGACTTTGACGATGCTTTGATGTCTTATGACGGTCCATAGAGACGGTGCCAGCGGCGAGGAGACCCAGAACTTGGATACGAGTTGTTGCCAGAGTATTGCTCACGAGACGCGATCAGGGTTTTGTCAGGAAATTTGATGCGCTTTGTTTGCGCGTTTAGGGGCTACCAATTACCATCACGACGTTTATTTTGAGTCTCTTTGGTCTCTCCTCCAACTTGCATTCGACCTCCACAATTCCGATTCAGCATGCCGAAGGCAACAGTCAGGAAGTTCTACGCTGTTCGGTCTGGTCGGCAGGGACCGCAAATATACGATACTTTGGAGGAGGTGGGTTAACTTCTTGATACCATGGCTTGAATACGCCTAGCTTATCGTCTCTCCAAAAGTGCCAAGCTGCGGTCAGTGAACACCTATGAACACACGATGGTCCGATTAGTTCTAGGTCTGACCGTCGATGCTCGCTAGACATCGAATTTCAGTGGTTCAAGCGCAAGGAAGTTTAGCACATGCGCTGACGCTCAAGCGTGGCTCGACGATGCCACCAACGCTCGGGCCGCAAAACTGGCTAGAAAAAGTAAGCGAACTTCAAACAGCCCGCTGTGAGCTTCCCGTGTAATATTGGTGCTCTAGAACAAACCATCAAACCTGGAACATACGCAAGCGACGGCGACCAGGTCATGTCCGACTTTACCATTGCATCCCAATCATCGCCAGCAAAACCTGTAGGAAAATCAGCGACATCTACACATACTCGGCAGCGCATTCGATACTCATACCCGATCTCAGATACTGAGTGGACGGAATACGTTTCGCCGCTTCAGACCGGTGGGCTCGGCTTCTTCGTTGATTCGGTGGGCGATCGAACTCTCCTCACAGGTAAGTCACATTGTGTCGAATCTTGATTGCGTCTGACTCATTGGTGTCGAATAGTAAATACAGCCCTCGACGAGGCTTCTCAACCTGACGACGCTGATCGAACTCTTGTCGAAGGCCAAGATGAGCTCAAACTGCTTTCTCCTGCACACAAACTGCGCTCTCCTGCACATGTAGCTGCTTCCCCTCAACCCTTCCATAATTCCACCGTTCTTGGGCAGATCAAGCTCTCCCAAGAACAGCAGCATGTCCTCGACCTTGTCAGAGACGGTCAAAGGTGCCTGGCTGTTTCAATGTCCATGTAATGGTACACCTACCATTTCGCTGACACTCGCTTATAATTAGCTGCTTCTTCACCGGCCCAGCAGGTTAGCAATATTTACGAATGACTTTTCTTTTCTGTGCTCAACTTTTGCTAGGAACTGGGAAATCTGTCCTTCTGCGAGAAGTTATAAAGCTATTGCGGGAGCACGATCATGCCGTAGCCATCACGGCGTCGACTGGCATTGCTGGGTTGAACATCGGCGGAAGCACTGTTCACTCGTGGGCCGGTATCGGTCTAGGCAAAGAGGCCGCCGACGTCCTTGCTCAGCGCATCAAGAAGTCATTCTATCCACGCATGCGATGGCAAGACACAAATGTACTGATCATCGATGAAAGTGAGTGTCCTGTGATCTATCACTCGATAGGCATGTTGAGAACGTACCTAACATGTGCAGTTTCTATGTTGGATGGCACGCTGTTTGACAAACTGGTTAGCATCTAGTTTCTTCACGAGTCCACCGCTTCGGCTAGACAGCATGCGTCATTGCTTATCATTCTGCAGGAGTACATCGCGCGGATTGTTCGCAATGATCCAGCGCCATTTGGGGGCATGCAGTTGATCGTCTCTGGCGACTTTTTCCAGCTGCCGCCTGTACCTGACCAGCACAATGGCGTCCCTATGCCCGCGACGTATGCATTCGATGCGTTGGGGTGGCACACCTGTGTTGGCAAACCAGTAGTCTTAAGTCGCGTCTTTCGACAAAAAGACAATGGTACTATTTCGTTTATAAGCACGCAGCTCTATCTAACTTCTTCTTAGAATTTATCGACATGCTGTCGTCGATGAGGATGGGTGTTTTGACTCCTCAGATCATCCAGCGATTCAATGAACTATCTCGGCCGGTGGTTTATAACGACGGAATCGAGGCCAGCGTGCTGTGCGTATTCCGCCTCCATCATTCGCATTTATTGGGATCTCACTGCCACTGGCAAACATTTACAACTTTAGTTTCCCGTTACGAGCCGAAGTTGAGAGCCATAATAATAAGAGGCTGCGCGAACTTCCCGGGCAGGTTTACACATATCACAGCATGGACAGCAGGGGTTTTAACGCCAAGGGTGAGATATTGGACAAAGAGATGGCGGAGAGGCTGCTCGAGCGTTTGGTCGCGCGTCCTTTGCTCACGTTAAAGGTGGGGTCGCAAGTTATGCTAATAAAGGTATGCGGGTTCTTGGTGTAGCTGCCCTTATTCGGTTGCTAACTTGCACACTGGAGAACATCGTCCAAGGTCACCTCGTGAATGGATCCCTTGGAAAAGTCACCGAATTTCTGACCACGTCCGAAGCCGTCAAGCGAAACATCGCCATCTCAACCATGGATCGAAAAGGGGAGAAACACAGGAAGGATGAAAAACCGACCGCTATCGCGCCGCCAGTCAAGGATTTGGTGCGTCTAAACGGTCGCACATTTGGCAAAAATGACCTTTGGCCACTTGTGAAATTCACGAACGGGATGGAGCTGGTATGCGCCCCCGTCGATTTCTCGGTTGAAGGACTTGTTGGCAACGTAGAAGCCCTCCGGCTTCAAACACCGCTTATACTAGCGTGGGCCCTCTCAATCCACAAGTCTCAAGGACAAACGCTTAGTCGGGTCAAAGTGGACCTTGATCGTATATTTGAGAAAGGGCAAGGTAGGCAAAAACTCGCAGGCATTTTTTTTCTCTTATCCTTTGTTCAGCATACGTTGCGTTGTCTCGGGCTACCACTATGGAGACTCTGGAAGTCGTGAACTTCCAGCCATCAAAGTACGTGCCACTTTCACGATACATACGCTGCGTCTCACTGTCGGCTTTAGAGTCTTGGCGCATCCAAGGGTTCTTGAATGGCAAGAAACGTGGGCGGAGAACACGCTCATTGACGACCGTATCTTGCACCGCGCTCGCAGTGTGGACACTGACGAGGGTGATGATGTGATGAACTATGATGAGACCAAGCCTCGTTCTTTGTGGGATCTATCTGAATGGGCAGAATCTCTTTCTGAAATTGTGTAATTTTTGTTAGCTATCTCGACACCATATATTGTTATTATTTTGAAAACTTGTCAGCTGTGCAGAACAAATCAATGGGGTCATCGGACGGACTACTTGGCCCCGGCCCGGAGAAAGGAGACCCGGAACGAATAGCCGGGGGACATGAGATAGGTTGGGAGCTTGGGAGAATATTGCGCCGGGGGGTTGGGATTTGAAAATAGGAACTGGGGTATGGAAATGGCAGGAGGTGCAATGCGGGGCATCGGCGCGGGGTAAAAAAGGCCGGTGGGGAAAGCCAGGGGCGTACCTATCCTGCCGTCATCGGCGGTCCTCTGGCGTCTCGGCGTGATCGTCCAGCCATGCCAGCCGGCCCGGGAGGCAGCCGGGGGTGATGGAACACGCCAGCTGACGAACTGAAACTGACGCTCAACGCTTAAGCTTTAAAGCAGGCATTTAAATTGTCACGGCCGCAGAGCACCTCCACCTTTTCCATTACCTCCTCGACATGGGCCTACAGAAAGAACTCGCGGAGATTTCCCGATATCGCAATGCATATGGCTTAGCGCTCTCTGCAGCCATGGGATCTATCTTCTATGGATGGGACATTGGCCTGATCGGCGGGATTCTCGCTCTCAAGTCCTTTCAGGCATCTTTTGGCTACACCAACAAGTCTACAGCCCAAAAGGCGGACCTGAGCGGGAACATTGTGTCTATCCTCCAGGCGGGATGCTTGTAAGTCCGCTTCAGAGCTGTTGACGCAGGCACTGATATTTCATCGACAGTTTCGGCGCTCTGGCCACTGGATACTTTGCTAGTCGTTTTGGAAGAAAACCTTGCCTTATCGCTGCCGGCGTTATCTACATAGTTGGAAGCGTCATACAATCCATCGTGGGGCTTGGTAGCAGTCAGGACGTAGCGCTGAAGGTTTTGTATTTCAGCCGGTTCTTTGCAGTGAGTTATGATTGGACACCTGTTCCCCGCATCCAGCTAACATGATAATATGATAGGGTCTAGGCGTTGGCGTTGTCAGTGCCCTTGTTCCCTCATATGTGTCCGAGTCGACCCCCCGGGCGATCCGTGGGCGTTGCACGGGCATGATACAGCTTGCAAACAACTTGGGGATCATGCTAAGCTGTACGTGCTCTCTCCTCCCTGATGTGCTCTTCTGACGCCTACCTTAGTCTGGGTCAATTACGGGGTCGCCAAAAATATGGCGTCAACTCCTTTGCAATGGCGGGTCCCATTCGCCGTCCAAGTCATTCCAGGGGTGCTGTTCATTTGTGCCATGCTTTTCCAACACGAATCTCCTCGATGGTTGGTCGAGCACGAGCAATACGAGCGTGCCGCCGAAGCCCTGGCGTATGTCGCGCGCAAATCGCCTGACGACGAGGCAGTGCTCATCACTCTCGACGAAATCAAAGCGGACTTTATCGGCAAACATCAGTTATCCACATGGGCGCAGTTCAAGAAGATGGGCGAATCACGCACAACCGCCATACGGTGCTTCATTCCTTCTCTCGTCATGTTTTTCCAGCAGTGGACAGGCACGAATGCAATCAAGTCAGTATATACCAGTCCTGCTTCATTGCGCATCATGTCTAATCCGAACGCTGCAATCCTGTAGCTACTTCTCCCCTCAGATATTCGCTGGTCTCGGAATCAGCAGCACCAATTCCGGTCTGTTCGCCACTGGCGTTTACGGTGTCGTTAAAGTCGTCTCTGTGGCCATAGTCCTCGCCTTCGCCGTGGAAACCCTTGGGCGCAAAAAGTGCCTGATAATTGGTGGAATTGGACAAGGGCTCACCATGATCTGGATAGGCGGCTACTCCGCCGTCCACCCCGAGTCAACCATCGTTCCCGCCAGCTACGTCTCCATCGTCGCCGTCTACCTCTACGCCGTCTTCTACTGCATCGGGTGGGGCCCCGTCCCGTGGGTCGTCGCCAGCGAGGTCGCGCCGAACCACGTCAGGACCGCGGCGCTGTCCGTCGCCATCGCGGTGAACTGGCTCTTCTCCTTCACCATCTCGAAGATCGTGCCCATCATGCTCAACACCATCAAGTACGGCACGTTCCTCCTCTTTGGGTTCTGCTGCCTCGTCATGGTCGTGTGGGCGTACTTCTTCCTTCCGGAGACGAAGGGCGTGGCGCTGGAGGACATCAGGCTGCTGTTTGAGAACGACATGGTCGTGCGGGCGCTGCAGGATGCGCCCGGGGGCAGACTGTTTATGGGGGGCAAGCGGGCGGTGCCGATCGAGGAACTGAAGGTGCAGGAGGAGGGACCGCAGTCGTCTATTCGGAATGACCACAAGGGTTCAGAAAAGGACGGTTCCTCGGGTGAAGAGGAAGTGCCGAGGCATAGATATGATGCAGCGGTAGAGGATGCTATCATCTGATGAATTAGCACGAGATTGGCACGAGATTGTACAAGTACGCGATAGCGTGATGTTGTGCAGTGTACACATATTATGTATATTTATATTCGAGTATTTTTTGGGGGTTCTGTGTAGGGTTGGTTTGAATTACAAGCGATTGCTTATAATTGTTCAAAGCAAAGCAGGCTCGAAGTGAAAGATGAGGCAACCTTGTCGCGCCACACGCTGGCCCGAATGTAAAGTGGCCATGACATGATCTCGCTTACGACTTTACAAGTTACGCCCATCGCTCACTTCCAGAAATGCCTCCCAAGGGTCGCCCTCGCAAGAAGCGTAGAACCGTCGAGTCTGATGAGGAAATTGAGGCGGCAGAGCATGATACGTCGTCTGGTCTCACACCATCCACGCGTCATTTGCCACCTGACTCGAGCTCGATACCGACGCTCAGTGTCATAGCTACCCGCATCTTCGCAGTCAACTTTCGCAAACTCCTAGGAGCCAACAGACATCTGGTAGAAAAGAACCTGCAACGTCTGCCAGATGTTGTCATCCCGAAAGTCTTTGCAATGCTTTCAGTATCTTGCCCCGGGCTGCTTCACGCCAAGTTTATTGAGAAGGTATGTGTTATCATAAGCAAAGATTCTCGAGGATGTGAGATTCACTTCAACCACAGCACTTCATCCGAGGTCCCATTGTCATCCTTACAGATCAATTACCGGGGGTGAAAGAGCCCACCATTTCAATGCTAGCACAGCTGTCTTCCGGCTCCACAATTCGGCATTTGGAACTTTGCGGATTTGATTACCCAGATGTGCTGTTTGAATCTGCTCTGAAGAATATGAGCTCGTTGCGTGTTTTGAATCTTCGGTAGCTGACACCACATTCACCTTCGTGCCACTGCTCACGGTATCTCAGCAATTGTTCGAATGTTGGGGTTAAGACAATGTCAGCAATAGCAAATCGCTGCCGTCAGATCACCGTTCTGAATCTCAATTACACTGCTGTAACCCCTGCCTCCCTGGCGCCCGTGCTACTCAGCTGTACGCACATCGAAGTTCTGAAATTAGCGGGTATTTCCAACTGGGTGAGTTCAGATCCAGTTTTGAATATGATCACGCCGTTTACCTACCCTCCAGACAGATGCAACATTCGCCAAATTTTTAGGAGGCATAGAACACCGTCCCAACCTGCAACTTGCCGAGTTGCGGACACTCAAACTTCGCCAGACTTCTCTATCAGACCCGTCTATCCGAGCACTGGTGGCGCTATGTCCCGGATTGCAGAGATTAGATATCGCTTCCACTCTTGTACTCCATCCCCTCTGGCTGACTGTGGCTCCGACCCCGCCACCTCTGCAAAAACTCTCCCTTACATCGAATTGCGTGTCGAACAGCGACATTCTCGATTTGATCCCCCATTTCCCTCAGCTCAGGATACTTCACTTGGGCGCTCTTGGTCAGCGCCAGCACCAGAGCTCCAGAGTAGCTATGGGACAGTCCTCAGCATTGACCTTCACAAATGAGACCCTGATACGCCTAACTGACATTTTGGAGAAGTTCGCACACCTTGAAAGTGTCAGTCTGGTGGCAAACGCCAAATTGTGCCTTACAGAGCGTCGTGACGGGGCTATGGCTATGGCGGATTTCATAGCTCGGGTTGGCAGGAAATGCAAGGTACGGCGCACAGCTGCAGGAAATCATACCCAGATCTACAATGCACCTAGTCATTGAATTTCGCAGGAATTACATCGCTGCGCTCGACTGAATTATCGGGCCTCGTCGCGGAAACGGCAGAACAGGGTCCGCCTCGCCTTCGCCATCTGTCATTGAACTACACAGACGTCGATGACAATGCGGCACCATTTATATCAAGCTGCTCTCTTCTTGAGACACTTGAAGTGGCTGGGACAAAATTTACTAGCAAGTGCTTGCACGCCTCTTTTTTTTAGCTTACGCTCATCAAAAAAATTAGGTGCAGGCCTCTTCCCTATCATAGACGCGTGCGGAAAAGTGGAGGTCCTAGACGTAACAGGATGTCGGGGGGTCAGAGTGGTTGACCGCAGGAGATTTTTCGAGGTCCGCTAAAACAAATTGGAGAGCGTTTCACTTCTGACACGCGCTGTAACAGGCATGGGAGAAAGAAAAGAACAACAGTTGATTTTCAAAGGATTCCTGCATTGCTTCATAATGTAATAAAGAACGAGACATAACTCTTCGAAAATGCTCAGGACGGTACGCATTGGGAATAGACTGAAATAAATGGCATGTTAGCATTCGCGTGTCGCGGAACCGGGCCAATACAAAGTAGATGTCACTCACAAGTGCTGGAAACTTTGCACGTGTATCCCGAGACGCACGCCTACCACAACTGTCAGCAAGTTATAGATAATAAACTCGATATTACACACCGTGGCTCCAGTCCAGGAAGACCCCCCGCATTGTCCGTAAGCCGTCTGCGTTGCTCCTGCCGCGGCGGAGGTTGTAGTGGATGTTACGGTCGTGCTGGTCACCTTAGAGGTAGTCGTGCTTGAGGTGGTCGTAGCCTTAGACGTGGTGGATGCTGTGGTAGAGGTGGTCTTTGCTGTGGAACTTGTGGCGACTGTAGTCGAACTGGGAGCTGCCGAGGTGGCAACAGTGCCAGACGCGTCCCCGTAAAAGATGCCACGCCCATTTGTGCCAATGTACACGCTACGAGAAAGGGCGTAAGTTATCGCTGATATATCGTTACACTACCACTCACCGGCCGTATATCCTAGGGTCTGCTGTCAGAACATTGGAGGAGGCGGAGCCGAAGCCGTGTGCTGCATCATTGATTTGTACCCAGGTAACACCTTCGTCATCCGATCTGAAAACTACAGTCAATTCGATTCCATCAGCTGCAAATCAGGGTGACGCACCTGAAGTATCCAACACCGCCAATGTTGGCAGCAGCGAAGATTGCAGGATAGCCACCGGTGGTCTTCGGGGCTCCAAGAGCAATAGCCCACGCCGCGGTTATGCTTGTGATTGCCGTGAAGGTGGTCCCCGTGTCTACCGAGTGGAATAGGCCTTTGTCTGTCGACACCCACACATCTCCGGTTCTAATTTGAAAAGAAAAAAAGAAAGAAAAAAATTAAGCCAAGACCAGATAACAGATGACATCGATCTTACACGCTTGGGTTAACAACAACCTTGAAGGGAGCGGTCGAAGCGCCAAGCGAGCCCTTTGCGGTAAAGCTTACACCGCCATTTACAGATAGGTAGAATTTCGAGCCCGATGCGCCGTAGAAGATAGTGTCGTTCTTCTTGTCCGATGCAATGGCAGCATCCGAAGGCAGCGTTGGAACCGCCACAAAAGCGTCGGTATATTGGGAGACCTGAACGCCATTGCCGCTCGTGCGCCATAGCACGATGTCTCCATTAGCCGAAAAGGCGACTTTGCCACCTACGCGTTATACATTTGGATCAGCATTTTTCTTGCGATGAAATCCAGTGTATTTACCAGTCACATTGTCGGCCGCACCGTAATCCTGGTTCCTGTTGAAATAATAGTTGTTAGTGTATGGGACCATGTTGGATGAAAAAGCGACTCGCCAAGTCGCGCCAGAGTCTGTGGAAATCGCCACTTGCTTTCCGGAAGTGCTGAGATAGTGGTCATACTCAGTAAATCGAACACATGCATCGGATTGCCTCCCACCTGTCTCCCGTTCCAATGCGAACAATATTGGTGGGATCATTGCCGGCAAAGTCGATATCGGCTGTGGTTGACCAGGTGGGAGTGGTGTATGAATTTGCAGGCGGGCTCGTTAAAGAGTTGTGGACAAATCCTGAGGCATTGTAAGTGAAAATTCATATACACAGGGAGTGCCAAAGGTACCTTCAATGTCTCCAAGGGCACTAAGCAATGATGGGCCTGTCGGGGGCGAGATCAAGCCCTGAACGGCGGTTTCCTCAATTCCATCTGCCAGGGATCTGTAACAGTCAGACAGGGATGAGTGGAGAAAGAAGGGGATTGTCTTACTTGATGGTCACGTTGTGTGTGCTGTCCCAGTTCAAGAGATCGTGACCGCCGTAGATGGTAGCGCCTAAAGGGGTCCAGTAAGTGGTCGGTAATGCCCTTGCAACGTATGTCAATACTAACCTGTGCCATACAGCCAGTGGTTTGAATCAAATGGATCGATCGAGAGCCCTGTAATGCGCTCAGAGGCTGTCATATTCATAGTTTCTTGCACCGACTTACCTTCCATCATCCAGCCTATTTGGAGTGTACCCAGTGTGAACACATCCGCGTTGGGGCCCAGCCACGGAGCAAGCGTATCGCTGTATGTGTAATACTTGTAAATTGACGGGTAGCCGTTCCAAGCCCAGAGCGGCGTCCAGGTGGCACCGCTGTTTATCGAGCGGAATATCTGGCCGTCGGGGTACCATGAGTTGAGTGCAGCAACCATTATGGTGCCCGGTTTCTGAAGGTCGACGGCCAAGCCACCAAAGCCAAAGTAGAGGTCGCTCCCAGAAACAGGTGTTATGTCTGCCCAAACTCCCGAGGTGATGTTGTACTTGGAAACAGATCCAAGGGTTCCATCGTACCTGGAAAGTCGTGAGCTAGTGTTGGTCTGGAAGCGGAGGAGTTTGACTTACGGGCCAGCGCCATTGGAGTACGAGACATAAAGCAGCTTCTCAGTGGGAGAAAGGACGCCCTTGTGCGGCAGGTAGGTGGTGTTTTGACCGGCTACAGCGGTCCCTAAGATCGAAATGCCATTAGATTGCTGACAAGTAAAGCAGCAGTATCAGTGACATACACGTAGAGCCCGCGTCGTTGGAGACAAATATATTGGTGGTACCAGTGCTGGCCACACCAACGAAGATGCGAGGCGTCGCAGTGCCCGAGGTTCCCGAGGTTGAGTCAAACGTGACCCAAGCGATGCCTGTAAGGTCGCTGTTGTATCCAGTCGTGTCAGTGGGGTCAGGAGCGTAGTTTCCGGTGCTGGTAAAGCTGGTCACGTTCGTCCACGTAACACCGTAATTGGTGGATTTGTAGAGGCCGTGTCCACTCCTTGCACCGAAGAACAAGACGCTGTTAAGGTGGGGGTCTATGGCGAGACGCTAATAATAATTGAGTAAGGCGGCCGTGGCAGAGAATGCGCCGAAGTACCTCTCCCATCCCACGACCGGGCATATTGCCACCAACCTTGAAAGGCAAGGCGCTTGCGGTCCAAGTAGCACCTTGGTCTTTGGAAGCGAGAATGGCGCCGTTGTTCGGATCATATGAGTTAGTATACATTCCAACAGCCTATATAAGTGTCAGCTTGTGCGTTTGACGTCATGAGAGGCAGTCTTACAAGGTAGACACGGGTAGTGTCTATGGGATCGGTGGCGATGGCATCAGTTCCCCAATAGTGCCAAGTGGTGTCATTGGCAAAGTCCAGAAGAGGTGTCCAAGAGTCATCGGAATTGAGTCTGTAAGCGCCACCGATATCAGTGCGAGCGTATGCAAGGCCTTTCAAGCTTGGGTTGAATACGATGTCGGGGACGAAGCCTCCACCACCTCCTATTTTCACGTTCTTCCAAGTGTATGTCTGGGCAGTGACTGCAGCAACCAAAGGAACTGCAATAGCAGCTATAGCAGCTGCTAGAAAACCACGGTTATACATGTTAAGCTGACCGTGAACGGATATTGTTAAGAGGAGCACAACAGTTTATCAGCTCTTATAGGCAAAGAAAACCTGTGGGATCCGACGAAAATGCGGTGCGAGCTGTCGCAAACGATGTTACGGAGATTTGGCGGCATGGGAGTGACAGTCCGTGCAGCAGTAGATGTATGATCGCGACATTGTGAGTGCTATTGACCAGGAACAGTGATCCTGACGGAGGTTATGGATGAATACCCCGAGGTTTTAGACTTTGCCGTGCCGGCAAGGAGGATCAGTTGGTCGTCCCATCTCCAGGCTTCAGCAAGTATCCGCGTGAAAGCAAGATATGCCAGACTATTGACATTGAGGGGATACACTGCCGAACGGTCCGGATACAGCTCATGCTTGATTATTCCATGGTCATTCCAAAGTTCACCCGGATGTACGCGATCCAACGGTAACTATGAGAGTAAACAGTCCCATGATAGGCCTACTGTACGGTGGTCGTCCAGCATCATTGGCTCAAACAAGGGAGATTTGTAGATGACAATGTCACGGTTGCAACTTGGAAGAGCTAGCACAAATTGGAACAAGGCGCCGAACAAGGTTGCGGAGCGCGTACAGAGACCGGCGTGGCACGGTCACGGCGCGTCGGATCTTGCGCAAGGCTCAAGCTAAACGCTAAACACTTCCCACATCAACACGCGTTGAGCCTCGTTGAGCTCGCCGCCTTGTTTGATTTATTGTACTTCTTTTCAACTTACTCCTAATCACAAACCACCAGTTTGGCCTGCATTATATTTCTCTGCCAGCGACACTCTATATCACTCGCCATTCCGACATGTCTCAATTCGACAGTCTTGCTGGCCTGGACTCCATGATCTTGCTCGTTCGTTCACATCCAACTCCCACACTCTCTACTTCAGTTACCCTGGACGGTGAATCATACGTATTCGTCCCCAAGCGGGGAAAGAAATTTGCGGCAACTCGCACCCCGCTAGCAAACAAGTCGAATACTGTACGTATCCATCCCGCCTACCGACGGGCTATGACAGGCTCATCCTTTTGCTGACCAGATAAACTCGCCGGCTCTTAACACTGGTCCCTTTAACAAGCCGGACGTCTCATTCTCGATCTACTCGGACAATATCAATGAGTCCATTGACAGTGTTCAAGCCAGCCGACAAAGCACCGTTCCGAAACCACATTCATTTAGGCCCCTCCCGCCGATGGTTGCTAGCTCTCCTCTAAAGACATCGTTTCTGGACCTTTCTATTCCCGCCAATTCCCCCATTCCAGAATCTCAGTTCGAGGCATCACTCTCAGTACTTCCATCTCCCCAAAATTCTCCGTCAAGGTCACGGGCAGAAGATGTTCTCGCCGGAACTACTAGTAGCGGGCGTTCACGCAAGAGTCACAACGAGAAGTTTCTCGTCCCTGCGGTTCAGCATCCGAATAGTCCATACGTACCGTGGACGCCCCCCGTGAGACGCAGGATTATCCCATATTCCGCCGCATCAGCGTCAGTAGTATCCGACTATTCGCGGCCATTTTCGCGCAGCGGCGCACGAGCCCCCGAGCCCACTGCTACACCGGAACCCAAGAATAAGGGCTGGAAACTTGTCAAACAGACCATTTCGAAACGCGTTGGGCGCATGGTGAACCGCGTGGGCAGGCTGAGATCGCCCTCTGCAATGCAGCGACCAGCCACATACCTGCCCGCCATCACTTCACGTGCGGCGCATGCGAAGTCCATCTCCGAAGATGTCAATTTCTCCTCAGCACACCATCCAACTCCTCAGGCTTCGACGCATTATTTGATCTCGCCCTCTCTCGCCTCCCTTGCATCTTCCGATTCTACAACGCTGGAAAGATGGTTGGAAGCCCGCCAAGAGGAGGAAGATCCCCAGCCCGAGAGCACGATGTCCATCGCAGATTACGAAGCTCGAGGCAGCTGGTTGAATCTCGCCGACAAGAAGACCGGCGGGAACTGGTCCTGCCGCGTACCGGGATGTGAGGTCCACGCGCAACAGGAGGTGTCATCCGAAGGACAAGTCACCACCCTCGACTTTTCTCCGATGGCAGAGAGCATTGATGAGCATTCCTCGGCAACGCCCAGCACGTCGCCCCAAGTCCGACCCGCTTCTGACATGGCTTCCACAACACCTGTCCTGGCCTCCGTCAAAAAAGGCGCCACGCCCCGCTTCTCTCCTCATCGGAGAGAGAGAAGCATGCCGGGGGGCTGGACATTCTGATCATGTGCATTTTAATCTATTCTCCTTCTAATTTTTCGAGTCAGCACAAGCATACATCTCTTAGCATCAACATCTTACACTTTACTATCCATGGACTTCGCATCCGGCACTCCCCACATTCTGATATCTAGCATAGTTTCCATCCAGGGATAGACCCTGATATAAGTACCACCACCCATACATGTTCCCGACCTTACCACTCATTGCAAACACGCCCACCCGTCATGTATTATATATATTACTCTCACACCTACTATGCAAATACACTAAATCGTTTTGTAACTCGAACACCTTGACACGCATCTATGTCATGTGCTAATGTCCCGCTGTGAGCCCTTTGTTTCAATGTTTGGGGAATCAACGTGCCACAACGCGGGCTCAACGAGGCCACGTGCCCGCCCTCATATGATGGGCGCTTTGTTCTGGCTGCCACCAAATTCAAGTACAAGGGCTACCATGATTGTGGTTGCAAAATATACATCTTCCACAACCGCACCACCACCACCGACCTGCTCATAGATGCCTCCAGGAGCGAGCTCGCTCCAGCACGAACCTCTCTCGAACACCCCATCATCCTCGCGCACTCGGGCACGCAGAAGTTCACGATCGATCAACGCAATAAACGGGCACCCGTCCTCGAGCAGATATCCTGCTACTCTGTCGCAGCCGTCGTCTCCTTCAAAGATGCCTTCGTGTACTTCGCCGTCCTCGGCCTTCTATCAGATCCTCACAGCCCCATATCGACCATTGGCCATCCCCACTGTGACCCGCCGTATACCAGTGACACAGGACACTGCTTCTGCCATTCAGGCGGAACAACGTTCGTATATCTCACAAGGCCGCTGGGCCTGGGCAGATGGGCTTACTATTGAACACAGTGAAGAGTTACTCTCCGTAACATGTGAGTTCGATGCCACCGACTCCATCCTCACGTGCTGACTTTGTAAAAGCCTCGCCAATATGTGCCATCACCATTAACAAAGGGACTCTGGGGCATCAGAAAATTACCTACGTTAGCAAATGGTGCGTTTTCATTGCCTCGAATTTCTCGAATGTCATCTAATCTCGTGCGTCTAGCTGGAAATCACCACCGCAAGACAGTTTTTACTCTGAGGTGCGTGCCACAATGTCAATCATTTCACTGCACAATCTGACATATCTTACAGCTCGAGCTTTTCAGAGCAGAAGCTTATCTCCTGCCTCTGCAGGGTCTCGTCGTACCGTCGATCATCGGGGTCCACGTCCTGTCAGGTGCGATAAGTATCGCGATGGAACTCCCGCACCATTCGTTCTGGATCGAGGCCTCCCCAGAAATGCCGCCCGTACTCAAGCAACGCTGCGTTAATGCCTTCGAGAAAATTCACGAGCGCGGGATTTTACATGGCGACGTCGAGCTTCACCACATGATCATCGGGGGCGACGGGAGAGTGACCATAGTCGACTTTCAGAACAGCCGTGCTCTAATCTCGGACTCGAGCGTCATGCTCCTGGGTGCGGAGGCGATGGAGTTGAAGCTGGAGATGAGGAGGGTGAAATACAAGCTTGACTACGAGGGGGCACGGCAAAAGGAGCTGGAAAAAAGGAACAGGGCGGAAACAGGGGTCGCTCGTTTAAAAGACACGGCCGATCCAGCAGTTGACGCGGAAGCGTGGGCTCAAGGCTGGGCCAACGAAACGGCCGACGCCATTCCTGCGCGTTTTGTCGTACCCGGACAGACGCCAGCGACGGTGGCCGACGAAGTTCGTAACTTCCTCGAGAGCCTAGATGATGTACCGCCGCTGCCTTCCCTGAGGGCGCCCCTTCTCGACAACGGCCCACGTCAAGTTCGCTTCGCCTCCGAGATCGCTTCCACCCGTATCTTCCGCGCGGCGTCTAGCGAGAACGCTATTCTTTCTCCCGTCGACATATCTCCCTCGCGTAAACGGAAGCTGTCCGAGCCATTGCCCCACTACAACACTCGCTCGTCCAAACGGCTGCGATCGGAGCAATTGGCCGAGGACGACGAGGACGAAGCGCCTGCCCGTCGTGGCTTGACTGCGGACCCCTTGCTACTCCAGTACCAGAATGCCGATCCGAATGACCGTGATCACTTCACCCCGCCTCGCTCTCCCGTTGACGAATCTATTGAAGGATGTTCCTCCCAACCCAGCTCATCATCTCAATATCCACCCATTAAAACCCGGGACTTTGCTTACGAGGCATACGATGGCCCGAAAGGTTACTATACGCCATATCCGTTACTGGAGTCGGTCATGGCTATGAACAGGCGTCGGTGGATCAAGCAGCAGGCTGCAGGAAAGCGGGCTGGGAATGTCGCGCAAGGCGAACCAGGGCCTTCCACCTCCACTACAACCCCGCACAGCCAACAGTCTCTAACGGACAAACACTTAAGGCGACTGGCATTAGGTCTTGGAGAACTATCACGGCCGGCAGCAGAAGCCCGGCGGCCCCATGCAAGTTCTTCAACCGCCGAGCAACCAGGGCCTCCTAGTTTTTTTGATTTGCCTCCGGACCCATCATTGTTTGACCCGCAGCCCGACCCGCCATCGTCATCACCTTTGCCAAAACGAAAGCGTGGCGACCGTGAGCAGGAGGTGGGTCAGGATGACTTCGACGAAGATGATAGACTAGCCAAGCGTGCGCGAGCTGTTGTGCGCACGGGGCCTAATATGCTCCTGCCATCTGCACATTCGTCGTATGCACTGCCTAGGCATACAGCACGCCTCCCCGCAGCGTCTTCCGAGGACCAAAAGCTCAGCCACATGGGGCCAAGGGGGCACGAGTTTACGCCTCCTCCGGTCAGACCCAGTCCGCAACCCCGCATGGGAAGCAAGCAGGCGGCCGTGAGCAGTCGACTGGCGTTTGCCACACTCAGAAGGCTGGCGCCCGCGCCCAATGTAGCGGGTATGTCCCGTGCTCTCCCTTTGGCACGAGCGAATGGCGGAACGCCCGCTGAAAGGCAACCTGAGCGGCGAACTCGCCGCAGGCTGCGCTCCGCTTCCCCTGAACCTTCTTCGGAGGACGAGGTTGAGGCCATTTTGGATCCCTCTGCGGTACCAGCTTCCATCAGCTCTGAATCTTCATCTTCGTTCGCCTGGATAGGCTTTCTCCTCCATTGGATTCAGTGATACCCTAATTTATCCCTTACTATTTTCATTTGCCCTAATATTCGCGGGTATGTTTTAGATGTATATTTTTCGTTGCTTTTAGTTTTTCGTCACCTGCTGTCAACTTGCTGTATTACATAGTCTATTTCGCTTTCCCATTGCATCATCGTAATTGTCTCGGATTTCTCTTTTTGGCTATTCGGATGAGACGCCCATTATACAAGTCATCGGCTTGTCTAAGGATCTATCTGTTCGAGGTCACACACGGATTTACGACTCAACCGGAACCGCAGCTGATGATTCAGAATTTGCCAAGTGAGGCAAGATCCGTGTGCGAACGTTTCAGGATCTTCGCTGTTGCAGCATACGCATGTCAATAGGTCAAGTGCCAGTCCACCTGCATGTATCCATGCATTCATTTGCGTTTATAATACAGTTGGTGGCAACGTGATGCCAAATGATGCCCGAAAGGGTCGCGAGTGATCCTGATGCGGAAAGTTCCAGGAACTTGCAATTGGTCAATGTGGGGCTATGTGGGGTCTCAGGCTATTCCTTCTTGCTGCCGCCTGCTGTAAACTAGTATGATAGCCGGCAATCTATAGGATATACACAACATCTTATGCGCTATCGCAGCGCAGCAGGCTAGAGCAGGCTTGGAGCAGGCTGCCGCACCGAGACAGCTTTTGAAATTGCAGCCAATATAATTGGGTTCTCGGCGCTCATCACATCATCTCCACTTGCAGATGGGCCGTATGCATGATGTGTCAGACTTCTTTAACCTGCCATATGTCCCTGCCTGTGTTTATACTTTCACATCCCTCTTTCGTCCCAACACCATCTGGCTCATCTACCCATTGTTTAGTCCACAATGTCTCAGGAAAACTGGGATTCGGAGCCGAAGGGGAATGTCGTCCCTGATTTTCAGGCTGAAAAGTTGAATGCATCATCCCAGTCAGCGAGCGCATCCCGTGAACAGTTCTCGGAGGGCAATCCTGTCGAGCACACTCTTCAGCGGCAGTTGAAGGCGCGCCATATTGCCATGATCAGGTGTGTATTCAGTACAGGCGTTGAGCTCACACTGATCGCGTCGTGCCCGTAGTATTGGAGGTGTTATTGGAACTGGTGAGTTCTATATTCGAGAAATATATGTGAGCGATCCCAACATTATACGCAGGTCTTTTCGTGAGTACCCACTATGGTCATGAGTGAAAATGTTACTTAACTAACATCAATCAGTTGGGTACTGCGACATCATTAGCAACTGGTGGCCCGATAGGTCTTTTGCTCGGGTACATCACAATGGGTACAATATGCTATTCGGTAAATCCATGGACTGTCGCGTCATGACACACGAGACTAACAGGCCAAATCTACAGGTAATGATCTCACTGGGAGAAATTGTATCGTTCCTTCCTATCCCTGGTGGACATATCAAGCTCGCAGAGCGGTTCGTTGATCCTGCTTTCTCGTTTGCAATGGGATGGAACTATTGGTGAATATATTGTATCTTCTATGGCGGCTCACATCTGAATTATTCTCCTCAAGGTATAACTGGTGAGGTGAAGTTCCGACCATCCGCTAGATGCGAACTCATATCCTCCCATGTGCTTCTAGGACAATCGTTCTGTAAGTCGTACCTGCTCCCAGTAATTCTCTAACGCTAAACACCGCTATGCGCAGGCCTGGTTCGTCATTCGCCATCGTCATGAGGTTTCTATGCTGATGCTTATTTGCATAGCCGAATTGAGTGCGGCAGCTGTACTCATAAACTTCTGGGAGCCTTCTTCGAAAGTCAACAATGCAGTCTGGATTACAATATGTTTGCTAGTCGCCTTGGGAATCAATCTGCTCGGCGCTGGTCAGCTACATTTTCAACCTTGAGGTTTGCACAAAGCTAAAACGTTATACAGGTGCATACGGAGAAGCGGAATTCATCTTCGCGTATGTTCTGACCAATGCTGGTTTTCATTTCTGTCCTTACTTACCTGGTTTAAAGATCAATCAAAGTAGTCACCATTGTAGGGCTCATCATCCTTGGAATCGTGCTGGACCTCGGAGGTGGACCTAATCATGACCGCCTAGGTAAGTGCCAAATAGGCAGAGACGTACGAAAAGCTCATAGCAATGCAGGCTTCAGGTACTGGAAAAACCCTGGGCCCTTTGTGCATTACAAAGATATCCCAGGCACTAAAGGCCAGTTCCTAGGATGGTGGGGTGTAATGACGCAAGCAGCATTCAGCTTTATCGGAACGGAAATAACAGCGGTGAGAAATTTAGCTTCATCCACTGTCTTGTCTTCAGTTTCTAACGCTCAGCAGATCGCTGCTGGTGAAGCCAAGAACCCGAGGAAAAACTTGCCCAAGGTAATGTCCACCAAGCAATTTATCGCCGGATGTCCGCAATGATTTAACAGGTTATGTAGGCCATCAAACGCGTTTATATCCGTATCCTTTTATTCTACATCGGTGGTGTCACAGTTATCGGACTGCTTGTACCGTCCAACGACCCCGGCCTCAAATTGACAACTGGCACTGCTGCTGCCTCGCCCTTCGTCATTGCCATCAAGAATGCCGGAATCAAGGGTCTCCCATCAGTAAGTTCAGCCAACTAAGTAGGACAGAGCTAGCCCAACGCTAAACCATTCCCATTGCTAGGTCATCAATGCTGCCCTTTTGACCTCGGCCTGGTCTGCCGCCTCCAGTGATTTGTACACCAGCTCCCGTGCCCTATGTAAATTATTTCCTATGACAAGCTCGTCGTTGTGCATGGACATTGACACTAACGCACTCCTCAGACGGTCTCGCTGTTTCCGGTAACGCACCGAAGATCTTCAAGAGAACTAACCGCAATGGCCTGCCGTACCCTGCAATTCTTTTCTGCGCTATGTTCGCTCTGCTGGCATACATGGGTATCAACACCGGCTCCGGAAAAGTCTTCGGATGGTTCTCCGCCATGACTGCAGTGGCAGGGTGCGCTCATTCATATGTTCCATGAGATTTGCTGGACCTGATCGCAGCTCAGTCTCATGACTTGGTTCGGGATCTCTGTCACATACATTCGATTTTATCATGGCTTCAAGCTACAAGGCCTTGATCGGAGCAAGTTGCCTTACGCCTCACCATTGCAGCCATACGCTGCTTACTACGCTGCGACAGCCAGCTGGCTTATCTGTCTTGTGAGTTAACAAACTTCGATCATAGGGATATTCGTAGTGACAGCAGCCTTTCAGTTCAGTGGATGGGAAGTGTTCCTCAAAGGTGGCTGGGATACAGCCACATTTGTGACCAACTACATGGCATTTGCCCTATTCCCGGTCCTCTACCTCGTTTGGAAATTCAAGACTAGAGTCCCCCTAGTGTCGACGGCCGATATGGACTTCGTCTCTGGCTTGGATGCCATCGAAGCCGATACGTCAGTGCCGTGTTTTGTTCCAATGCTTTTAAAATAAAGCTTACTCTTCTGTCCTGTTCAGATACGACGAACCTCCTCCCAAAAATAAGTGGGAAGCCATTTGGGCATGGGTTAGTGTCCGCCACGGTCCTCCAGATCATTTGCAATCAAACTAATCGTATGACCGTTTATTTGCAGTTGTAATGTGCCCGGTAACCTGTTAGATTTCGTAGCAATATGATATACTGTCGTGAATAGTATTTATTTATTTCTGAGAATGCATGCGCTCGGACTATAGGATTGCAGATATTATATCTTGCGACAGGTAAGCTAGGATAATCAATTGAAATACAAGATAAAGAATGTGTCGGGTAGAAGGGAACATGCAATGAAAGGACACGACAACTTCGTGGTTGATATGCGAGATTTGAAAATATATGTTTACCGGGGGGAGGGACGTATTGAGACTCGAATGACAGATATTTAAATGTACGGTGATGTAGTCTATGCTTTTGAAGCGGGTATGTGAAGATTAATAGCTGAAGAGATGATCAGATTGATATTTGTGTCACAAATACGGGCAGCATACCTCTGAACCAGTTTAGTGCATCAGACGGTGAAGGAGCGTCGAAGTATAATATAGCCTTGTTGTCTACAAGACGGAGCGCTGAGATAGAGATAGGTTAATTAACATGATGTTCATCGGGATATGAGACCGATATGCGCACCGTTCCCGTGGACTATGCTAGCAGGTTGCGGTAACGTTTGCATACGCAAGACGGCCCACAAATCTACTGGCGTGTTGATATCTTTCCCTTCCGAAGGGTCGCGACAGAGCACAAGCAAATCGTTACACAAGATGCCAACTAACGCTCGCGGTGTTAATTCCGGGGCTAAGCAATCAACCTGTACTGTGGAGGAATCGCCTTGCGCATCAAATGCTTCGAAGGAGACCATGGCTTTGCGAACGACTCGGGTCAGCCTTAACGATCCGTCCATGATCAGCCGCCTATGCGGTTGCACAAGGGGGCTCGGGAACCGGCCACGTATTCTAGCTTGCCATTGGACAAGCTTTCTGCGCGACTCCGATTCACGCTTGCCTTCGTTCATGTTGTTGGCAAGCAGAGAGATCTCAGCTAGAGCTCTGTCTAGGACATCCTCACCATAGCCTATGGTAGGAGGGGTACTTCTCAGCAGTTCTTCCAGCTACGCAGTATATTAGCAAAACGCGCAGCAAAAGAGGATTTAAAACATACCAGTAGACGATAACGAGGAATACGTTGCACGGGCAGCAGCAAATAGCCTTCCATGTTCAGCTGAGAGTGGCGAGGATTGATTCTGCAGCGCTTGAGAAACGTTTTAATTCGTTTCTTTTGGCTGGTAGAAAGGTTGGCAACCCCATTTGCGTTGGACGAGCTTGAATCTGCCATAGTAGGGTTTGTGACAGCGGACATAGTCATGCCAAGGCCGACAAGTTGAGAAGTGCTCGACGAAGGGGACAGAGTTGATGGTGTACTTCCACCTGCAGGAGTCGCAGGACGATCGGATGACCAGTATTTGACACGTTGTAGAGCGTTGTCGAAATTACTAACAAAGGGATCAGCACCAGTCATAAATGCCAAGCCAACTGAACATGACCCACTTGATATAACTTGAATACATCCTCATGAAGGCAGCATGCTTGATGAACATGCTCGCGACGGCATTGACCACACTCAGTGAGAGCATTCCATCTGCATCAACCTCTTGCAAGATAGCTGAGGATGTCATGACTGGGGACGCCGCAAGTTCCAAGGCTGGCAAAAAACTTTCCTTGTGGAAGGAAAATAGGGCGTCAAGACCATTGAAAACAATCTTCCTCTCGGGAGCCGGGACGATGCTGTCCTTGCTCGAGCCACTGAGCATATTCCCAGAGACAGCTCCAGGTTTGATATAGATGTCTACGAGTTCTTCTAAACCTTTCACGTATGTGCGTTCAGTCCTGTCGCATGCGTAAGTTTGAAATCGCAAAAATAAAATAAACTGAAATGGCATACTCGACAATTTCTCGAACGACCATCGCCCGTTTCCCCTTGTTATCTTTGTATTTGCGCTCTTCCAACGAGCCACTGCTGTCGGTGGTAGCTACGCTCGATGTGTTCCCGCTGCGTATCTTGGATCTCGACTCTATCGAGCGGAGTTGATCGGAAGACGCGGAATTCGCCATTGTGTTGACAACACTCTCGGATACTCCGCGTCCAGGGTCCACCAAAGTCGGACGTCGGGATCGGGAAGGGCCTGGGAGGCCCTCATCTGACGAGGATCCATACACACTGACAGGGTTTGCGGGGGTTTGATTCAGATCATTCATGTCCTTGAGGTACGCCATAACGGATCGTAACGCGCGTGTAGATGCTTCTCGCCGTTTCTCTTCCTCTCTTCGAGAGACTTCCACATAGTCATGCGCAGGGCCAGGGTTTGCTTTCCGTGCCTCATCAACATCTCCGTTGGAAGCAGTAACTCCTTGCAAAAATGCAGCAGGTGTAGGAATGCTAAGAGATGGTGGTGTATCAATGGGCAGAAAACTCCTCCGCCTTAAAGCACGTAAAGTTGGTGAAGGGGAAGGAGCGAGGAGGCTGTTGTTGAATGATGATGGCGTAGAAGATTCGATACTTTCAATTGGTGATGCCTCTGCAATTGGTGAGGAGATTGCTACAGCAGGATTCGGGGTGAAAGTTCCCAACGTCCCTGTTGTTGATAATCGAACGTCAATGCGAGGGGATACTGCTGGACGAAATGAGGTGGAGGGACGAAGTGCCCCTGTTGCTTTTAAACCCCGATCTATCTTGGGTCCCAGAAAAACTTCTTGTACGGGATCACTCATGTTCATCGGCGTGGAGCGCCCAGACGCTGAGGGCGAGTCTGTCCGCATCTTGCCCATTGACATCTTTTTCAGGAAGCCCCACTTGCCAGGCGTCTTCTCCTTTGTATCTTTAGGTTGCGAGGTGCTGTTCCGATCCGAAGGGCTTTGGCCTTTCTCCCCGGTGCCAGGTCTCCTGAAGCTCCGATGAGGTGTGGAAGGGCTAGTCGTTGATCGAGCTCGGGTGATTTCTGGAGAGGAGGGCTTCACTGCTGAGGGGGAATGATTCCCTTCATCTTCATTTTCGGAGATGCTGTCCCACAAAGACTTCGTTAGCGCAGGTCTCGCGCCGCTGGGAGTTCTCGATTGACCACGAGCTACTCCCAAGCTGGCAAAACGCTTTGGAACGATCAGTCCCGGATCAGTCTCAACTTCGAGGCCGAGGGGGTTGGATCCTGAAACTGATTCCGAGTAATGAGTTAGACTAGGCCGCTTGGGTGACGCAATTGGAGGACTTCGAGGCATGGCAGCTGGAACAGGGGGCTCAGGTGTCAGGCCACCACGAATATCGCCGGCACTCTTCATCCTTCGCATCTCTCGATGGGGAACGTTACCGAAGTATTCAGAATCCTCCCCTGTGCTAAGCGATGGGACTGGTAATGTCTCGCGAATTTCAACCATCGATGCACCGGGGGGGTTGCGTAATTTATCATACGCACTGCGGTTCGGTGTCGTCCGCGTGCGCGAAAGCCCGTGACGAGCAGGTGATTGCGCATCGTGCGAAGCCATATTCGGCGTGGTTGCTGCACGACCCAGAAATGGAGCACGCTGGGGCATGATAGTATCCTCTTCTTCTGTGGATGCAGCGACACTGCCACCCGTGGTGGGGGGATCGGACATGTCACCAATGTCCGTATCGGTGTCCGTAAAGGAGCCTGGCGTGTTAAGTGCTGATGCCGATGGCAATGCAGGCGTTGATAGCGGGTAAATCGGCGTTGCAGGCACTTTTGCAAGCAGAGGTTCCACCAATGCTTTCCAAGGACCCTGGAAAGGATTGCCATCCACATATAGAGTCTGTAAAGAGGACAGAAGGCAAAGCCAGCTAGGCAACGCGTGCAATTTGTTGCGGCGAACGCTCAGGGTATGCAACTTTTCGAGTTCGCTAAAAGTTTCGGGGAGCGAGTTGATACCCGTCGAGTCGGCAATTAGGACACGGAGGGATGTCAAGTGGGAAAGAAAGACGGGCAAAACACGCAGAGGATTCGATGCTATGTTGAGCTCTTCCAGACAGTAGCACGAGGCGAGTGCAGGTGGCACTGCAACGAGGAAATTGGCAGAGATATCGAGGGCGAGCAAAGTGTTGCAAATTATTGGAAGTGTGTTGGCCAAGAAGGTAGGCATAGCATTTGGAGTACTTGATGATCCCACTAGCATGTGTGTTGTACCTAAGCGGAGCCACAACTTCAGAGGTCGAAGATGAAGATGTTTTAGGGGCAAACATACCTGCTTCCACTTGTAATTGCACGAGCGGTACACCATCACCTCGAACAATCAACCCGCCACCCTCCTCGACTACCTTCACAGCAGCGGGGCTTTCGTCTTCGTTATCCTCGTCGTCTTCGTCGTCATCTAAATCCTCTACCAAGCACTGGTCATCGTCCGTATCATCCTCACTCAGCCCAACTTCATCTCTTTCGTCCACTGTCTGCCAGGCCATATCATAGCTCGGCTTCTGAGTCAGCTTAGGCGGAGTTGGCATTTCGTGCATGCTATTCGTATTGCTGTGCCCGATGGACGATGAGCGTGAACGTATACTGGCTGAGTATTCAGACCAACGCTGGTGGTCTATGGCCATCCGTGATGGCGTCCCCAGGGCAGACGTTGACGCCTGTGGCTCGCTAGCCATCAGCTGCACAACGTCGTCCGAAGTAATCCCCACGGCAACGCCAATCTCTTCTTCCCCTGACGCGACGTGAACATGACCATAATCCCCTGAGGTGAGCGCACTCCCTGATGTGTAAGCGGAAGAACGCGTCGAAGCGGATGATGATCCTGCTGATGAAAGCGCAGGAGGGGTGGAACTGAGATGGTTGTGAGGAGCGCGGAATGGGTAAGGATCGGGAAATTGTGCGGGATCGGGCAGACTGGGAGGGACCTTGGGTGGTCGTGCAAAAGAGCGTGTTGCAGGTGAATCGGCAATGAATGAGTTTTCACCAGCGGATGCTGAGCGAAGCAAGGGGGTGTGATCGTTGTAGATATGCTGGGGAATGTTGGGCGAAGATGCATGCATATGCGGTGGCGAGTCGAAGGAGTATTGATTATTTGTGGGCATGGAGAGGGGCTGGTCAGAGACAGACGAGGAAAAGCTCTCGTCAGGGGAGATCGCAGAGGCACGTGGATAAGGCGCGCTCGTCGCAAGTGGGTTGCGAGAGAACAAAGAAGGAGGAAGTGCCGTCGAGGCTCCTATGCTCAAGTATTCTAGGTCTGAGATATGGTGTAATCAGCAAAAAGATCAGAGCGTACAAAAGAGGGGGGAGGAGGAGGAGGATGAGATGAAAGTGCGCGGTCAAGTCGCATGACCCTTGCATGACCCCAATAGAAAATGCAAGCAATGGACCCAGTGGTTTCCCTCTTGTGACCGAATCGTCAAACAACCACGAAATTCTTTCTCCACCGCTAGTCAACGACGTCTGGGATGCTCACCAAGGTCTTCAGAGTCTGATCCACTTTCTATATCATCCAACCAGCTGCGTCTGATTCCCTGGACCACTTCATTCTCCCTCGACGTATCAACCCCCTCCTCCGGCTGCTCTTCCGTCGTCGAATGCCCAGGCATCGGCGGTAATTCCTTGTCCACGTTGACAGGCACGGTAGTGAAGGAGTTGTCAGGTGTTGCTTGAGTGGGTCCTAAGTGAGAAAAATGTGTGTTGGGGGGAGAACTTGGTGGATTGTAATCAGCCCAAGGCTCCGTCGCTTGATTTGCTGAAGCCATGGAGGCCGGAAGGTTGTGCTGGTAACTACGTAGCACGCTTGATTGTTTATTTCCTCCCTTCTCTAGGGCCAATAAAAGACGTTTTGATGAAAAAGTTGTGTAAAGATCAACCGCAGAAGGTTTTGATGATGGTTTTCCCCTTTGGTTTTGTTTTGTTTTCGGTTTGCTTTGCACCGGTTTTTGGATTGTTTAAGGGCAGGCATTTTGGCTTGCGGTTTTGGGGGGAAGGCATTGGGCCCTGGGCTTGCTTACGCCCGGCAGGGGGTTTCTTCACTCGCTTCTCACCCCCTTCAGAGCTTGACGTAAAATCGGGCGCATTCATTTACAATTTTCGTCCCCAAGTGGCCTACACTCGGGTACTGGTGAACTCAGAACTGGGGCGACGCGCTCTGTAACATAGGGACAGATCCCGGCAGCCATAATTATGTCCAGCGAGCGCTCTGGACGCAACACAATTACCCGCCGACCCATCATGGAGGCTCGCACCCTGCCTTAACGCTCCATCATGGAGCGTTGAGCAGGGTGCCAAGCTGGCGATGCCTCCGCGAAAATCAGCCGTGGGCGCCGATTCAATGATGAGCACTGCAAATGTCAAAAAACCGAACGACAGTGCCATCTTCATGGCGCGTTCAAAGTGCCACTCCCATCAAGGATGCGATCGAGAACAAGCTGGCCGTGCAGATGCAGATATAATAAACCCTGCCAGAGTTCTAAAAGTCATACAAGTCAGGCCGATCACTGTGAAAGGCCACCTTCTTTTTTGCCTTCTTGATTTTGCCTCGGATTTCTGAAGATCCCTCGGTGACACGCGTATCGGCTGCATTATCGCCTGGTATAATGATATTGGCATCGATCGCGACCTCGACCTGGATAGCAGCCATCTCTTCATTCCGCTGATTGCCCGTGTCATGGTGGTTTTCGTGGTCGTGCGACGTCATTGCCGCGTCCAATGCCATCGCATTTGTGGACGGCGTGGTTCGTCGCTCCCCAACACCACCCTCAAGGTCCAGGTGGAGCGTCTCAAAGATAAGTCGTTTGCGCATGCATTTAAATCCGAGATTATTCTCCCCACTCCCACCCGCTGAGTTTGCGGAAGATGAAAGGCCACGGAGAACAGAGAATTTGTCGCTAGAGGGGAGGATACTGTGCGGCGCGGGTGAAGTGTGGATGTGGAGAAGGCCATGTTGAGTTGGAAATATCGCCGCTAGCGATGGGTTTGCTAGGGTACTATTATCGGAAACATAATACAATAGAACGATATGCCATGCACGCACCGGTGAATGCAGATAGCGTGATAGCTGCGTCACTTAGCCATCCCAGTTTTTGGATCCAGCCAGGCCCTCCCCAGCTTTCGATGCAAAGGTGAGGTGGTAGCGACACGGATGCGCAAGCTAGCGGATGCTGACGGAGCAATTGTCGTAGTGAGAGCAAGAAGAACAATACATCCTAGCACCCAGCATAAGCTGTACCGCACAGAGGTTCAAATCATATGCAATAATACCTGTGGACTCAAATCTCCCCAAGATGGTGAACCGAGAGACGGTATACATATTCGCAGAGCCTTAGCTCCCCCCAGTCGAGCGGCGAATAACTCTTCGAGGCGCTGGATGGTACGGATGGTTGATAAAGTGCAATCGTCCAAGCCAATGCCGAGACACGTTAGGTCACCGGATTGAAGGGCACCTTCTATTACTGGGATGGGTATGCGACAAGTTAAATCAAACGTGCGACAGTAATCCTCGGCAGATCTAAGAACGACATCCCTTGGTTCACCGGCACACGAACTGTATTGCATGAATTTACATACAAAGATGATGTCGACACCGTAGTCTGGAACTTTTTCATCTGCTCGTATCGCCACGCGATCTTGATTTTATTGTCATGTTGGCTGGCTTTCTCATCCTCGTCATCCTCGATTGGTTTGGTGGACGATATCGCAGGAGCACCTGGGAGCCACAGACATTCTTCCACGAAGGCCTTTCCGGAGTCATCAACGACTACAACGTCTTGTCCACAGGCTAAACCCTGGGCAATAAAGTACTTCTGGACGAGCTCGCCATACGCAGAATGACTGTCCGGCGCCAGGATGAGCGATGAGCAGGATAGAGGCAATCCTCCACCGAGAACGTCATCAAGAGATGGTATCCCAGTCGATGTTATGATTGTCGAGAGAGATGAAGGCGAGTATCGAGTCCCAGCAGGTAGAGCTGTTTGTTTGGACGACGTCTTCCTTTTGAACGACATGGTCAATGTTGGAAGAGAGAGTTTGGAGGTCGTTCGGCAATCGTTCGGTGTTAATAATCGCGGCAAATTAACGGCGCGCAGCTCCTTGATCTCTTCTTTTAGCTTCTCTTGCCACCAACTTGTCAATACCGTTCCAACGAAACACGCTCAGATATGTCAAATGGTACTGGTCAAGGCCGCTCTCAATCCCACAAGGCTCTGTGGGATAAATTCCATCCAAATAGTGACTTGCCAGACGTCCGGACTCATACCAAGCAGTGGATTGCAGAGACCGACAAGATCTGCAAAGACAGATTCAATCCTCTCAAGCCACTTCCATTCGATCACGATAGGGGACAAACGGAAGACTATTTCTTGGGCAACCTCAATGAGAACGTGGTACAGGAAATTGTGCAGACCCGCCGGTTTGCCTGCAGCACCCGCCACCGACTTTCCGAAAACGCGACGAGGCTATTCTCTAAACATGATTTCGACGAGGCATGGCCAGCGCTGGGTGACCGAGAGCGAGAAAAACATCTGTTGGCAGCCGTCAAGGAGCAAGAAGGCCAGCGCAACAGTGCAGATTTCCAGCTGAGAGGTCCAACGAAACTGGATTGTCCGGAGCTGTATTGGGAAGAACTGGTCAAGGACAAAGGCAGAGGATTTCTTAATTTATTGATGAGCCTCATGTTGGACAACAACGATGACCCGCCCAAACAACCCCTTGTCTTGGAACAGCCGAGATTCGACGAGATAATAGGCTGGAGCGACCAAGCTGGTCCAGGGCAAAGGGCATGTCTTGACTTCCGACGTGTCATCCGCACCCGCCATATCGGTATGAATCTATCTAGCTGAAAAATGGATCATATCAGATTAACCAAACGCAGAGACCTATTGCAGCTTGGTACTTGCGGAGTACTGTGGCAAGAAAGTCCAGTATCAGAGTCTTGCACATGAACACTCAAAAACAAAGGAGACTTTGGCTGCAGCCAAGCCCATGATCAGTTTCTTTACGGCGGGAGACTCAGAACAGACGAAACGGTGGATGAAGGACGAGGTAGCTCGGCGCAAACAGATGAAGCTTTTTTGCGAACACTGCCTCAAGGTGGAGGATAAGAAAGACGGTAAAATGTCTGTCTGTCAACCGTGTAAACGTATAGGGCGAGAGGTACGCTATTGCGGCAAAGTAAACATTTATTCCTCTCCTCGTCGCTTATCAGTAACTCACACACCACACGATAGGATTGTCAGAAATCAGCCTGGAAATTTCATAAACGAGACTGTGGCAAGAAATTTGGCGCGTCTCCTCCTTTTGTTACTACTTGGTTCCTGTTTTCTTGGTTTTTGCGGTTTTTGTTTCGTTTTTCCAGGCGTTGGTTCCCTTGGTTGTTTTTGGGGGCCCCAAGGCCGGGGAGGCCTTCCTTTCCCGGGTTCCGGTCCCCGGCGGCCTTCTTCTTTTCTTTCACCAATTCGTTTCCTTGACGGGTTTTCCAAAAAGGTGGGCCTTTCCGTCCTGTTAACGGTTCGGCGGTTAGTCCGTTTTTCGTTGTTTCCCTTTTGTTCCCGGCTTTTTTTTTAGGGTTCGGCTTGGCGGACTGTACGGCGCCATTCTCTTCGCCATTATGCGCAACAGAAGCATGTTCAACGCCGACGAATCAGCGCTCTTCTACATGTACCGTGTTTTTCAAAGATGGGAAACCGCGGAGGATGCAAAGCATCAATATCTGCGCAAACAGCTGCGAAAAGAGTATGGGATACCTTTTGAAAACGTTATGAACGCGCTGGATAATGGCATATTCCCTGCGCCCCCCACAGTGTCCACGGAGGAACTGGATGCCATGCTTACAGTTTTTAAGAAGACGGGCCGCTTTTCAGAAGAGCTGCGGGATTATGTTCCCGGAGCGAAAGGAAAGAAGACAGTCCCCAGGGGAATACAGGTGGATATCACTAATTTATCTCTCGTCAATCTCAAGCTCACTGTGTGGCTTAAAGGTTGGACCGAAAAAAGACTTGACGGTCATGCTGGAGTGGCCAGAAGACACCGCTATCCCTTCCGTCACCGTCATTCCTCTGGAGACGGGCATCGTCACTCCATTGTGGTACAGCCGGCCCCAGCTCTCGACGGTCCTAGGGCCCAATCATCGCAAGTGTCTTCTTGACCAATTTTTTTCACCAGTTCTTGAGACCTATCCAGTGCAGCATCATCAATACCCGAACAAGCCGGGGGCTTCCGCCGGCCCGCCCTCGGACGTCAACACCAACTTCTGTGCCAGCACCCCACGGTAGACTACGTACTCTGGGGACAGGTTGACGATCCCACGATCCCGCACGGCGTTGTGTTCGAAGACATAAAGGAATGCTTCACTTTCCTTATCCGCCGGCACCGGCTCTTCAAATATGGCGCCGAGGTGGACCCGGACGCGCTGGCATACATGCTGATGGCGATAGAAACGGCTCTGCTGCGGAAGAAGATCCCCATGGCTACAGTGCGCGAGCAGTTCGCGAGAGAGTACGGGGAAGACGAGGTCGGGGCTGTGGTTGGGAGCATCGAAGGTGAGGTGTATACTCGCAGGCGGGATGGGAAGTCATTCAAATGCAGTGAAATACCGAGCCCCGGGCCCGTGGTGGAGGGTAATGTGGTGGAGACTATGAGGCAGCTGAAATCAGCGGGACGGTTCCCTGAGCTCCTCGATATATGGAAGCCGAAAATTTAATATGCAAATGTACCGTTATATTTCCCTAAGAAATTGGACGTCTGTCGAGGTGAACGAAAAGCGAAGCCGGCCTTGGTGACGGTCACGTGGACCTTCCCCTGAGTGCTCCGGGCGTCGACTCGGACTTCCCGTCTCTCACTTGGACTTGAGTCTTGACGACAAAATGACCTGCTGCTGCTGACCTGCTTTCCAAACCACTACATCTACGCTCAGAAGCACAACCTCGCTGAAAGGCAGTATCTATGATCATATGACGGCCTTCAGACAACAGCTTGCCTCGGCTCTGTCCAGCACAAGAGCAAAATGGCGTAGCACTTCATATCACCGCGACTGGGCCGACTTCAAGTCGAGAGCTCCGCAAGAAAAGGGAAAGACAGTTGCTCTCAGTGCTCTCAAGGTGTGCAAGCATGCCTGAACACCAAATTTGCGTGGCTGATATGCGGATGTCACCAGTTTCTCAATCTCGCAGTAGCCGTGCATCTGGTCGGGGAATACGTGGGGAGCGTGCGCGCGGTGAGCTCAAGCCCCAAACCGCGTCTTCCGCCAACCTGCCGCCAATATTAACCATGATTGATCAGATGGCGGGCCCGTCAATGGAACCGACGCTGGGCGACCGCGGCGAATGGGTCATCGAGGACAGACTCTCGTACACCCTCCTCGGCCGCCGCATCGCGCGCGGCGACCTCGTCACCCTCCGCTCCCCGCTCGACCCCTACCGCATCGTCTGCAAGCGCGTGCTGGGGCTCGCGGGGGACGTGGTGTGCGTGGACCCCACCGGCCGGCTCGCGCCGTCCACGGAGCACGTCATCATCCCCAGAGGCCACGTCTGGATCAGCGGGGACAACGCAGCCATGTCGCGGGACTCGAGGACGTATGGGCCCGTGTCGGTTGGGCTGATAACGGGAAAGCTTTTTGCGAGGGTGAGTGGCGACTTGCTCAGGTCCCCGTTCTCAATGAAATACGGAATACTGAGGTGTGGTTGGGTTCGTAGGTCTGGCCGTTGAGCAAATTCACGGTCTTCAGAGACCCAATGACGTATATTGATTGAGGGCGTAACCGAGCTGCTTCGATGGCTTCCCCCACAAACAAGACGCTGAACAAGGCTACCCGGCAGCACAAAGCAAAAGCAGTCCACCGAGCAGGAGACATCAAATTGTTAAAGTAACTATTTGGAGAAGTTCATAGAGTACCCTCCCTGTCCGTTCGGCTCAAATTTGAAGTTGTCAGTGGACAAGCCGAAATTGCCTGTGCCCAGCGCCAAATTAGCAAACATCTTCGTTCGTTTATCAATATGCGTGCCCACCTAAAAGACTGTTCCCCAGGCCTTTCAGCTTGCCCAGCATCTCGGCCGTTTCCTCCTTCTGCGCGCCTTCCACGCGGGGTTTTAGGAGCGCCAGCTCGCGCTTTGCGTCGGCGTGCTGCGCGGAGTCCGGGGGCAGAAGCGCGAGGAGACTTGTGTAGTCTGGTACAGTGTGCATGTGGTTGGTGGCGATAGTCCTGTCAGAACTTAGCCAAGGCGCCACGCACCTTCCTGGCCACCTGAAAGCGATGACCACGAGTTGATTTTGGTGTTGGACGCCGCGCGGCGCTGCAATGCCTTGACATATGTGGGGTCATCGAGTAATGCTGGAAGCGCGAAGTGCGAAGAGTGAGAAATGCAGATAACGGAGAGACGTGCACATGTATTAATTCACATTTGGTGCATGCTGCCACAGATTCTGCATGTTCTCCCTGGTTACCGATTACCGTTGGTTAGCACAATGCCATAGTTAAGTGCGATACACATGCTCACGAGCTTGACATGGCATGCAGCAATATTCGCGTTGATCACCGATCTTGCCTTCGCGCAGTCCAATTCCAGCGCGGTCATGGGGACTTGCGCGGGTGGACTTGCCACTTCACCAACAGTAGGCTCGCTGGGGCCCGCCTGCTCATCTCCTGGCGGTGGGCTGGCCTGTCTGTCTTTGCCCTTCTCCGTGCTCGGAGCGGGATCTTCTTTCCTTGGCGGCACTCGAGCCAGGGCGCTCCGGTAGGACACAAGCGCTTCAGTCCACTGTTTGCTCCTGAAATGGGTGTTTCCTTCCTGCTTGATCTCATCCGCATCGCGCAGGGATTCCTGCAGACCAGCTTAAGGACCCGCACTGCGCACGAGCAGCTGAAGGAGAGATGGCGCACCTTCACCTGATCGGGATCCAATGTCGATGTTTCAACTTTGCCATTATCATCATTGGTTGGGGATGCAGGGGGAGGGGTCGCCGGGGGGGAGGTTATGTTGGCCATCCAGTCGATGTGACGCGTCGATTGATAGTAATTCAAATTGTTGCCCATCCTCGTGTTCACGTGACATCGATGGAGATCTCCCGAGAATCGAACACTTTGCCTCTTCTGTTGCGGTTCCGCCGTATTATCTACGCATATTTACTTTACGGAGCCGTCCTTTCTTTACATATTTGGAATGCCCTTTCACCTTACTATATTTACTTGCATTCCTCATCCCGACAGACGTCCTCAGCATCTTCAACAGATCCCTCTGACTTCATAACCTCTTCTCATCTTCTCCCCCAAACGCCACCATGCCGGGAATAAACGACTCCAAATGCGTGCTCGTCGTCGGTGCGACCTCCGGCATCGGCAAATCGCTCGCGCTCGCCATACTCGCTCTGGCGTCACGCCCGACTGTGATCATCGCCGGCCGCAGGCAGGATAGATTGGATGACATCATCTCAGCGCACGGAAACGCTGGGAGGCTGGAGGGCATCCAGATGGACGTTGATACCGATCGCGCTGCGCTGAAGAAGATCGTCGAAGACGTGCTCGCCAAACATCCCAAGGTGCGCGCCACATCACCGGGGTTGTCGAGCGGTCCATATTGATGGACCGGTATAGCTCGACACGATTATATTCTCAGCGGGAATCCAGCGCAGGTTTGAATTCACGAGCCCCGAGAGCGTCGACCTCGATCGTACGCATTGCAAATATTAATGCCAAGGCGGCCGCGCAGCTGACGCTTGCACCCCGAACAGACCTGGCCAGCGAACTGAACACAAATTACACCGCAATCGTAACAATGATCACCTACTTCCTCCCTCACCTGATCAAACTTGCCGTTCGTCTCTCATTGAATTATTATTACGGGTTGTTCGACGACTGACCCCGCCTGGTGTGTATTGCAGGCCGGTGGGCAGCCGTGTTTTATCGTGCCCATAACCTCGGGTCTGGGTAAGTCAAGTCCCGCCTATGCATATATCGTTCAAGCTCTTAGACCGCGGTGCCCATATTTCCGTGACGGCATGCAGCCATGATCCCCCCGCCATGGGTCCCCAACTACGGTGCGACCAAGGCAGCGCTCCACAGCTTCAGCGTGTCCCTGAGCGTGCAGCTCACCGACACCGACGTGCACATCATGGAGATCTTTCCGCCGTGCGTATGAGATCCGCATGTCATGTCATAGCTGTCCATAGCTGATCATGACGCTCCGACGCGCATTAAACCGTTTAGGTTGGTAGAGTCCGAGATACACGACCGTGAGTGGCATCTTGTGCTATTATTAGCATCATGCGCATTTAAATATAGCCTGAACTGATAATATTAATAACGGCGCCGCTTCGACGTCGACAGAGCAGGGGACGACAGAGAAGCTGTCCAAGATCTGGATGTCCCTTGCGGAATTCACGCGCGAGGCGATGGAGGGGCTGGCGCGCGGCGATATGCAAATTCCCGTCGGCCGGTCGAAGGAGTCGTTCGAGCGGTTTGAGAAGGGGAAGATGGAGATTGTCAACATGCTCAGGTGAATACAAATTTGTGGGCCGCGGTAGGTCCTGCGCCCTGTAGAATACCTGATATATATAGTCATGTTGAACCAACGTTGACCAACGTGTCCCCCGCACATGTGCTGTGCTCGCGAGACCTTCACGAATGCGGCTTTAGTGGCAGTTCGTCCCCAACCAACTCGTCGCCAACTAAGTGGCATTCGCATTCGCATTCGCCCCACACCATATCATTTGCGCATCAATGTCAATATCATGCCACCAACGACCCCGACATATAAACACCGATAGGACAGTGCTTCCACCCGCTGCTCTCCCCAAGCAGCTGCCACCCGGGGGCGAAATCCGTCGGCCGCTGCGCGCTCTGTGATGGCGCTGGCGGTGTCGATGTCTGCGCCAAGGGCGTCATGCTGCTGTCACCGTCGCTGCCAGAAGCTTCGCGCTTTTCGGCGGAGAGCAACACGTGCAAGCGGCGGTCCATCTCGGCGACGTCGCCCTGCGCCCATGTCTGTGCAATTTGGTTAGAGTGATGCCATGACAATGGAGAAGCGCAGCGCAACGCACATGGGCCTGTGCTGGGGAGCTGTGCGCGAGCAGCGTCTTCGTCGCGTCCTGCAGCTCCTCGTTGTTCCCGCAGACGGCCTGCAGCAGCGCAGTCGCACTGTATTGGGTTTAAATCAGCGCGGGTCGCATGATCACGAGCAGCGGAGCAATAGACGCACGCTTTTCTGTCCCGGGCAGCGTCCGCCGCCCCCGGGCCCAGCGCATTCACGAGCGTGACGACGACGTCGCGCTTCCCATCCAGCGCGGCCTCCTCAGATCCCAATCCACCATGGTCGCCGCGCGGGCTCCACGCGTCGAGGGCCCAGAACGCCCAGCGCGCGAGGCACATGTCGAACGACGGGTCCGGGCGCGCGTCCGCGTCCGCATCCGCCTCCGCCGGGGAGGACGCGAGCATGTGCGCGAGGGCGCGCTGCACGAGGACGGCGGGGAAGGACGCGTGCTCGGCGTGGATGTGCGTGAGCAGGGGCGTCCAGAGCGCGAGCGAGGCCGCGGGCGGGAGGAATGAACCTGCCGGGAAGACGCGTTTTCTGGACGTAGAGCGTAAAAGTCAGGCCCGACGCAGATTACAGACTAGAGAGGGGGGCGCAGATGTAGATGCACGCACTTCTTCGACAGCGGCACGAGGGCGCCCTTCTCGAGCAGCGCATCGGCGAGCCGCTCCAGCGCCCACCGCTCCTTGGGATCCTCGTCCTCGTCCCACGCGAGGTCCCCCGCGCCGGCGCCGGCGGCGACTTTCGCCTGCCCGATCCAGCGCTGGACGCTCCGCTGGACCGCGTCGATGTCGGGCTGGTGCTGCGCCTGCACGGACGCGTCGCGCGTGGTGATCTTGAGCAGGCTCCTGTACTGCTTCAGGAGCGGCGACAGCGGCTGCAGCTGCGCGGCGGGGGCCTGCGCGGCCGCGGAGGGGTTGAGGGTGGGGAGGAAGTAGTTGTGCAGGAGCCAGGCCATGGACTGGGGGTGCACGGGTGCACGGCGTTAGCACACAACGGCGAAATCGATAGGTGTTCCTGGGACCCACCTCTCGAGCAGCGTCTCTGAGGAGCTCTAAGCTCGGCAGATCCTCGTGCGTGGCCGCGTGCCTCAATTCGACGAGCCACGGGGGAAGCCCCAGCTGGGCCGCGATTGAGGCGATGGACCGCGCGTAGGCACCGGACTGCAGCGGATCCACGAGGCCATTGACCAGCCTGATCAACGCCGTCGCGTAGCTTTGGCGCAGGAGCAGCGCCGAGGACGAGGATTGCGGGAGGTTATCTTGCAGGATGACCGTCAGGAGCGCCAGCGTCGACTCTAGGGCGTGGGGGAGCGATGTGATCGCCCTCCATGCAGACAGCTGGGATGCGTCAGTCGAGATCGCAGACAGATTGTTGGATGGCACACACTCTTTCGACTGCGTTTTTTTTAGATTCGAGATCAAACTCGTCGGCAAATATCCACGAGCATAGCTGGTCTAATTCTCCGGTAGAAGCCCAGGGGACGCGGTGAGGTAGCTTCATCGGCACGTAGGGGTCGGCGGGCCAATAAAAAGCAGGGGATAAGGGTCTCCGGGCTAAGCGCTAAGCGCTAAGTGGCGAGAGGGGGGAGGTATGGACTACGGATGACGACAGAGTGTACCGCAGCAGGCGCAGGAAGACTGCCCGTCCCATGGATTTAGGAAAACCTGTTGTCTCGGTATCGGCCGAGCGGCCGAGCGGCCGGTGGCGGGGCTAGGATGATAGGCGCCGAGATCTCACGGTTCGATGATTCCCACTTCGATCAAATGAGGTATCAAGGAGAAGCGCAGCATCTCGTCCCCCTATTAATGCTTTGATCTCCTTTGATCCGCACAACCCGCGTCCTTGTGTATAAGACAGGTGTGAGAGAATCCAGTCCTGCAGTTCAACTTGCCCACCACCACCGTCTCGAACTCACCCTCGGACGCGCATTAATGGCTCTCGACAAGCACGGAGACCTGGGCGCGGCCCTCATCCCCTTCTACCTGCCATTCATCCCCCTGACTATCTACCTGGCGTTCCGCCATGGCTTCAGTCGCAGCGGCGGATGGGTGTATCTCTGCATTCTCGCAGTTGTGCGTGCTAAAACTTCCAGCTCCGCCGATTTTTTTTTACTGACCGACTTTCAGATGCGTGTCCTTGCAGGCATTCTCCTGGTCGCGGCGGAGACCATCACACCAGTCAACGTTGGCGTATATATCGGCGCTGCCATCCTTGAGTTCGCGGGTTTGTCTCCCCTTCTCCTCGGCACGCTGGGTTTCGTCCGTACTGTGTAAGTCCTCCCGCCACCCCTCCCGGTACCTTGACTGACGAGAGCCGCAGTGTCCTGAGCTCATACCGCGAGACGACAGCGCTTAACATGGCGTTCCGTTTACTCTACCTGATCGGTATCCTCGGCCTCATTCTCTCGATTGTCGGCGGAAGCGAATCGGACACCACCAGCATATCGACCCTCAAAACGTCCACCTCGCTGCGCAAGTCCGGCGCCATCCTGCTCGCGGTCCTGTACGCCATCCTCCTCGTCATCCACGCGTTCATGTGGGCGAACGTTTCCAAGCTCGATATGCACCGGAGACGCGTACGTAAACTCCCTCTGTCCATCACGCCCCCACTAACCGCCCGGCCCACAGCTCCTCATCGGCATCTCCTCCGCGCTCCCGTTCCTGCTGGTGCGCACGGTGTACTCCGTCCTCTCCACCTTCTCCGGCTCGCCCATCCCGGGAGGCCCCCCCAACACGAGCAAGCTCGCGAAATTCAACCTCGCGAACGGCGAGTGGTACATCTACCTCGTCATGGGCCTGCTCATGGAGTACATCACCATCTGCATCTACACCGTCGTCGGCTGGCGCACGCCCGCGACGATCCAGCGCGGGAACGACAAGGCCGCCGACGCCGACGGCTACCCGCTCGAGCCGCCCGCGCAGCGCCAGAACGCGTACGTCGCGCCGTACCGCGTTTAGGCGTTTAAACGCGCCCTTGCGGACTTTCTCCTCTATTTAATCGCGCCCTACATGCTTCATGCATACTCATACTCATTCTGTAGTGTGCGCCGCCGTTCCGCGTTACATATGACCCATATCTTCGCATCCGTGCATCCTCGCAGATCCTCGCATAAAATGATAATATACCTTTGGGAACTGCTGCTGGACTCTTGGACACTTGACTCGACTGCCAGCGCTATGTTCACGGCAGCGTCGTTACACCGCTTACCGTCGCGACATCGCTACATCGCCAGTGACATTCGAACCTCGCGATTAGAATCACTTACGTTATGGTATTAATAGCCACATTATCATACACCAAGTACAACAACCCAAAGAAAATATCTTCCGAATTTTGACGTGACACCATCGAGCTTGCATTTGGAGGCATGGCCAACCTCGCCTTTCCACTTCGCGGCCTTCGACGAGTACCACTGCCAGCAGCCCAGACTTTGTCAGACTCCAGCAAAGGCATTAGCTGTCAATTTAAACTTCAAGAACGTGCATGACAACATTGATGCTGAGCGCTGATGCATGATGTGCCACAAGTGACACCCCCACAGACCATAGTGCTACCCACCCCCAGAAGGGTTTTATTGACCTGTTCAGGCTTCAGCGCTTCAGCTGTCAGCGTAACTGCTAAAGTATATCCCCGGAGCGGCGTCGGAGACTCCACGTCGCATAGGATTTGGACTGATGCTGACTGATGGTTCGTTCTCCGGCCGCTTAAGCGCGGTTATTGTATCTCATGAGGCTTTATGAGGTCGCCAGCTCCGAGGTCGCCAGCGCGGAGATGCGGGCGTGCTCCGAGCCTGCAGTTGACTGATGGCCGTTCACTCTTGGTTACTGCTGGGCTAATAATCAACCGCATATGTATGATTCTCTTGATTGGCAATTTGGAGCGATGTCGCATTTGAAATTTCTCCTTCCAGAATCTAAGACTACAACACTCTGGCGCGGTGGCGGATGGATCATGGCGGTGGCGGCCCAGGTGGATCCTGTGATGGCGCTTTTGAGTTTGGTGATGGTGGGACGCGCTCAGCACTGCATGTGGTGGGCGCCGATGGATTTAACAGTCTGTTTTCCCGGGTCACAGAAGAAGGTTTGTAGCTATCTAGTATCGACTGAGCTCGCTTGATAGCTTGATAGGAGTTATGTATATGCTAGGAGTGACAGCACTAGCGGAAGGTGCACACTCGGGGCGTCTGCGCTAAATCCGGCAAGGACTGAAGAGAATAAAATTCTGAAGTCGTGGTACAGTAAGAAGCTAAGGAATAGGCGAGCGGGTACATGAGTAAGAACATGTCCGAAATAGGCGCGGAATCTGGTGGCACCAGGATTGCAACTAGTCGCCTCCCCCTCCTAACTCCATGCCATTCCGTCGAGCCAAAATGCTGCATCGGACGCCCATGTATCATTTCCTACCAGCTGGCATGTTTGCGGGTCGCCGGACTCGATGCTGCATTTGCAGCCCAAAGATGAGACTCTGATATGGCGTGAATGGATGGAACGTGATATACTGACACTGCGTACGCTTCATCGTCAACGATCCGCTGCGTGTCGCGTTCGACGGCGGCGTGAAAGCTAGCGCCGATAAGTGCTTTGACAGTTGTCGGAGTCAGCGCCGCGCGACGCGATTGGATTCATGATTCAGTCTAATTGGATTTAGCGAATACATATAGGGTATGATCAAGGTGTAGTAGCTAACTATTGAAAGTTGAAGTCACATCCTTGCGTGAAAGGTTTCAATATAAAGCGATACTTCAAATCATTTGGACTCCGAGTTCTCGAGTATGTAGTGTGTATAATACTAATCCTAAACAGGAGGCACCGTGGCGAGCTCTGGGTAGCAAAATGGATGACTCGGTATGATGATTATACTACTTTTATTCTTATTTGTTTTGTAGCTGTAAGATCATAACGATTGTAGGAGAAGCCCGAAAATTGATAGCGCAGATCGAACCACCCTGGTGGTCTACAATGGTCAATAATTAACAACGCTTTTAAACACAGATGTATGCTTAAGACGACTCACCTTGAAGCTCAAATAAACTTCTCAAATGGCGTTGGCCAGTCCATGCTAAAGTCCTCCACCTCGACAACTTCCCGCAGGCGGGCCATAGCCTGCGCGCTCGCCCGAAGACACATATCATGAGGCAGTTCGAGTTTGCGAATAAGATGGCCAGCCCTTTGTAAGCGAGAAACTTCAAGATGCAAATCAACAACATTCAGCCGATGCCGGTCATTGTATGCTGTCATCGCGATGGTATGCAGTTTGGGCCAGCATTTGTGATCACTCGGAGGAGCGATGTTTCCGCCGCCTCCATTTTCCTCCTCATCTTCTAGATCGCTAAATGGCGAGCGAGGACGGATCTGGGTGATGAAGCGGCAGTAAATATCAGAGGTGGGTTGGTATGGCAAGGCTCGAGCTTGACATGTCAATCGCTCGATCCCGGGAAATCTTCGAGCTGCGCCTCGAAGGTCTGACGCATATGGTGAGATGTTCCGAAGGATTAGGTGTTGCAGTGAAGGGAAGCAGTGGGAGTATTCTAACTCTTCTTCTTCCGAAAACAAATTCACTTCTGGTATACCACCATCCCGCCCTTTGATAAATAGGGTAGTCAATGATTCTGCGTGGATAGAGTGAATAACACCATCGAGACACGCGTTGTTGCTTTTGCCCTCTACTTGTAGGAATCGCATATTAGGCAGCACCATGGGTAAGTGGGGGTTTATCATATCGAAACAATCCAGCTGGAGCTCGAGATGATTCAACGATCGGAGAGCCATGAGCGTGTCTCGTAGTGACTTATAACCATCATCTTCAACCCAGATTCCTGTGAGTTGCAAGGATGCTACGTGTGTAAAAGCAGGGAGACAGAAATGAAGAGAAGAGGGAGAGATCGTATGAAGTTGAACGGTTGTCAAATGTGGGGCGCCGAGCGGGAAAAGGAGCCCGAGTTCGAAGTTCATTTCGTCGAAGGGCTCGCCGATTGCCAGCTCGATTGAGCTCAGGACGGGCACCGCTTGGCGGGAGAGATGTTCGAGAGCCTTCAACAGAGCATGTGGTGTTGTAAGCGTGATGGATAGGTGACGGCAGTGCCCGATGTGGTCACAGACGAGCTGAATAAATTCGAGAGAGAAATCATCTTCTGTTACGAAGCCCAATATATTTATCTCCACGGGGAAGGGCCGGGACCTGGCAAGAAAAGCAGCGGCTCCTTGTCTCCCTTCTTCCCAGTAGGGAAGTTCATAATCCACTTCTTCAGGCCTGATGCAGTAGATTTTGTTCCATAGTCGAGGAGTTGATAGTGCGATGTTGCGCCAACGCTGTGTAACATGAGATACGAGAGAGCCGAAGTGACGATAGGGCCCTGGTGGAAGGCTGCCGGCCTCGAATATCATCGCAAGAACCTCGTCAGGAAGATTCGACGTCGGCGCATCCTGGTTATGCAGGCTGTTGATATCTGTTTGCACGGATCTTGCCTTCGCATCTAGTTCCTCCAATTGAACGACGAGTTGGCGCCTTGCGACGCCAAACTCTTCGAATTGTTTTGACAGCAAAAGCGCGCGGCGGCGCCGATCACCGTTGACCTGGCACATGGTGCTGGCAGTGGTCGTCGTGAATGGGCAGTTGATGGGCAGTGCTATCCGATTCAGAGCTTCAATAAAAGTCGATCTTCCAGATAGCGTAAAGGTTGCTTACTCCCTCGCTGGTGAAATAAAGGTGAAAAGTACTAAAATGACCAGTAGTCGACGAGGAGTCAGTCAGTCAGGATTCAGGAATGCGGCGGTCATTTATAGGTGCAACCTATCGGAGTTTGAAAAACTATCTGAGTTCGATGACTAAGTGCAAAACAAATGTTGCCACAATCGCGCACCCAGCTTTTTCATCATCGTACGCGAATTCCGATCACACTCGAGCTTGCAAGGAAGAAATAATGTAATTTTTTGCTCATTTTATCTATTCCGACTTCTTAGGCGTTCAAGGCCCCCAGAAATCGTTAGTTCTCGAGTCTATAATATGTATAATACTGATCCTAAACAAGAGGCACCGTGGCAACCTCTGAGTAGCAAAACCGATACGCTCAGTACAATGACCATACTATTTCTATTGACATTTTATTTGCAACTGTACAATCTTGATGATTGTACGAGAAAAAGCCAGAAAATTGTCGGTGTATGTCAACCACCCTGCTGATATGCGATAATCAATAATCAACAACGGGATGTATGCTTAAGACGACGCACCTTTAAACTCAAAGAGACTGCTCGAATGGCGTTGGCCAGTCCATGCTGAAGTCCTCCACCTCGACAACTTTCCGCAGGCGGGCCATAGCCTGCGCACTCGCCCGAAGACACATATCATGAGGCAGTTTGAGCTTGCGAATCATATGGCCAGCCTTTTGTAAACGAGAAACCTCAAGATGCAAATCAAAGATATCCAGCGGCTGCGTGTCATTGAATGCTGACATCGCGATGGTATGCAGTTTGGGCCAACATTTGTGATGACTCGGAGGAGCGATGTTTCCGTCGCCTCCATTCTCCTCCTCATCTTCTAGATCACTGTATGGCGGGCGAGGAGCGATATGGGTGATGAAGCGGTAGTAAATATCGGATGTAGGTTGGTATGGCAAGGCTCGAGCGTGACATGTCAACCGGTCGATCCTAGGAAATCTTCGAGCTGCGCATCGAAGGTCTGACGCATATGGTGAGATGTTCCAAAGGATTAGGTGTTGCAGCGAGGGGAAGCAGTGTGAGTATTCCAATTCTTCTTCTTCTTCCGAAAACAAACTCAATTCTGGTATACCGCGATCCCACCCGTTGATCAATAGGGTAGTCAACGATTCTGCGTGGATAGAGTGAATAGCGTCATCGAGACACACTTCGTTTTCTTTGCCCTCCATCCGTAGGAATTGCATATTAGGCAGCACCATGGGCAAGCGGGGGTTCGTCGTATTGAAACAATCCAGCTGGAGCTCGAGATGATCCAACGATTGGAGAGCCATGAGCGTGTCTCGTAGTGACCCATAACCACCATCTTCAACCCAAATTCCTGTGAGTTGCAAGGACGCTACGTGTGTAAAAGCAGGCAGGCAGAAAGGAAGAGAAGAGGGAGGGATCGTGTGAAGTTGAACGGTTGTTAGAGGTGGGGCGCTGAGCGGGAAAAGGAGGCTATCGAGTTCGAAGCTTCCGTCATTGAAGGTCTCGTCGATTGTCAGCTCAAATGAGCTCAGGACGGGCACCGCTTGGCGGGAGAGATGTTCGAGAGCCTTCAACAGAGCATATGGAGATGTAAGCGTGATGGATAGGTGACGACAGTGCCCGATGTGGTCACAGATGAGCTGAATAAATTCCTGAGAAAAATCGGCTTCTGTGACGAATCCCCATATGTTTATCTCCACGGGGAGGGATCGGGACCTGGCAAGAAATGCGGCGGCTCTTTGTCTCCCTTCTTCCCAGTAGGGAAGCTCATAATCCATTTCTTCAGGCCTGATGCAGTAGATTTTGTTCCATAGCCGGGGAGTTGATAGTGCGATGTCGCGCCAACGCTGTATAATATGAGAGACAAGAGAGCCGAAGTGACCATGGGACTCTTGTGGAAGAAGGCTGCCGGCCTCGAATATCATCGCAAGAACCTCATCAGGAAGATTCGACGTTGGTGCATTCTGGTTATGCAGATTTTTTATCGCTGTTTGCACGGATCTGGCCTTCCCATCTAGTTCCTCCAATTGAACGACAAGTTGGCGCCTCGCGGAGGCAAACTCTTCAAGTTGTTTTGACAGCAAAAGCGCGCGGCGGCACCGATCATCGTTGATCCGGCGCATAGTGCTGGCAGTGCGGTGGTCGTCGTAAATGGGCGGTGCTATTTGATTCAGGGCGTCAATCAAAGTCGATCCCGTACACAGCGTACTAGAGGTTGCCTACTGCAGGTGTACGACCTTCGCTGGTCAAAAATGTGAGAAGTGCTAAAGTGACCAGTGGTCGACTAGGGGCAACTCAGGAAAGCTGCCGACTGAGTATCGCGAGTAAGGTTGAAGGAATAGGAAGTACGTGTGCGCTATGCGTTTCAAAGGGAGCGATTTGGGAGACTTGACGAGTTGACTCTAAAGCGCGACGTGAGGATGAATTGATTTCCTTATTAGGATATGTTATGTTAGCCTTTCTGTTTAAATTCCTGAACTCTCGTTTATTCCGTACTTACCCTTCCTTCCCTCCCCTCACCACCTTCTCCCATTTCATATCGTCGGAGTATTAGGCCTCTCGCTCTTCGAGGCTGCCCTCATTTCTCGGACCTTGAATCATCATGATGCTAGCGGTGGTGGCAAGGTGGTAGCCCATCACGCAGTATTGATTTCGCTGGCTTCCCGCCGTCCCGCCACACCTGTCAGCCGCAACGTTGATTATATGGGTTAAGTTGTGGCATTTTAGCGCTGTAGTGAGTTCGTTATACCTATTATCGCGGTCTCTCAAGGCTGGTGTCCTGGTTACTCGCACAGACCAAGATCGGTGCCACCCAACCACCACCGCCATTCATGACCATGGCACACCTGCAGTAGTTCCAGCTGCATTAAAGCACCCTTAAGCGATCGTCAGTACCATTCGTCGCTTGCCAGCCGCGTTCCGGCTGACTGGCTCAGTATTTAGCCAAGTCAGCCGCCGGGGTCCATCCTCTCAACTTGCGAGTTTGCTCCAGTTTGCACGCCCGCTAACGTCAACACTGCTGCCTACAATGTAGGATCACAGTACCCACTCAATGCTGACCTCAAGTGCTTTTGTTTGCAGGCAACATCGGTTCCACATGCCGCCACACACCGCCACACACCACCACTGCCTGCCCCTGCTTTTCGGGCCTGTTTGTGCGGGGATTTGTGTTGAATTTTTCTGGTTTTTTTTGTTTGTTTTTTTTTGGTCTTTTGTTGTTTTTGCCTGTTGTGGCTTGCTGTGGCTTGTTATGTGTGGTTCTGTGGTGTTCTTTGTTAGTCCTTTTCAGAGTTTTTTTGGTTGCCTGTTGTGGCCTGGTGTGGGCCTGGTTGAGTGTTGTGCTGTGGTGTTTTTTAGTCTTTGGTTTCGTACCGTTTCGAAACCTGTCCTGGCCATCTTTGTTCATCTTCATTCCTGTGAAGTCTTGTGAAGGGTTGCGTAATGTTCGGTGATGTTGTCATTCTCAGTGCTTCTCTTGTGTGCATTTGTGTGTGCTTCTTTTTCTGCTTTCTTCGCTGTTTTCTTGGCGCTGTTCTTGGCTCTGTGCTTAGCAGTGTTCCGTTGCGGGGTCGGTTGGTGGGTTATCGCGTGGTTGTCTATTTGGCCTGTTCTTTTTTTTTTTTTTGTTCTCTGCTCGGTTCTTTGTTTGGTTGTCGTGTATTTTGTATTTGATTTTCTGGTTTTTTTTAGTTGGGTTGTTGTGGTGTCGTGATGTGGTGGTTTGTTGAGACGCGGCGGCTGCTTTCTTCTGTTGTCGGTCATAAGTCGTGTGGTGTGTTCTCTTCTTGTCGGCCGTTGTTTATTATGATCGTTCCCAGCGAAGCTCTCCACGTCTCCAAAATTTCTCCCTCATGCTAGCGGCGGCGCAGAGTCCGCGCTTGGAATTAATGCCTGAAGTGAAAGAAATCACATATTATATTACAGAGTATGCAACATCAATCACTTCAAACAGCGATTTGGACATGGTCTCCGCGGCCCGATGGTCGTGCTGGGAGGAGGGAGTTGGCCAGAGCGACGCCCGTCGTGGTAGATTTACGCATGAAAGCCGTACCTTGCATTAACTCACGGTATCTAGTACTCACTTGTTATAAGGCATAGTAGGCTAATTTGAGCTGCATATACTGATAGGTGACAGCCATGCATTGATTCACCGCTAAAAATGTCACCATATACGGGTAGGTCGTGGGCGGAAACTCAACAACTCCCAGTGTCCACCAACAATTTCAGAGTCACCTGTTGCACCAGATCTAGACTAGCCCTTCCTGAAAGCCATTGAATTGCAATGAGGTCAACATGAGGCATTAATATTGGACTCACCTCGAGGCCCAAACATCAATTTCGAGACGATGCAGGAAAGACTCGATACTTACTTCTCGATGCAGGTCTTGCTAAGATGCAGAGGTAGTGGTGGTGGTTGTGGACATAAGGAAAGGCTGGTTTGAATACAGTCGGAGTAGGTCGGAGTTCGGAATTGACACATGCTCGACTTGCGATTGGTACTGGCAGCGGCAAGGCGCGGCCCGGAGACGATCGCCGACGCAAAGCCGAAACGTAAATTGCTCTAACTCGTTCCCAAAATTTGCATTCCCTGACTTTGCCCTGACTCGACCTCCGCTCTGTCCAACGATGTCAGTAGCAAACGCGCTAAGGACAGCCAGGACCCCTCTCCGCAGGCATCTAGCTACCCATGCCCCCCTCGCAGAGAAGAACTGTGCATCCATCACGCCCCCATACAGCGCGCTCATCGACAAGCTCAGCCTCGTGCGCAAACTGCTTGATGGCCGGCCCCTCACACTGGCGGAGAAGATTTTGTACAGCCATCTGCACGACCCAGAGAAGAGCCTGGCTGGGGGTGGACGCGTCAGGGGAGAGGCGTACCTCCAGCTGAGCCCTCAGCGGGTTGCGATGCAGGACGCTTCAGCGCAGTGAGTTTCGGGTTTGTTTTGAATTGCTATTCGCATACTCCCACTGATGCCTTGGTGTTTTTAATCAGAATGGCATTGTGAGCATACTGTTTGCTCAGTTATGATGTGTTACGTGGGTTTGGGCTCACATCCCCGACAGATTGCAGTTCATGAGCGCAGGGCTGGCGCGATGCGCGGTACCAACGAGTATCCACTGCGACCATCTCATACAGGCATCCACAGGAGCAGCATCTGATCTAGAGGTGCGTGTCTGTTCCGGCTCAATCATTCAAATTTGGTACTACCCGTGACTGATCGTGGTCTACCTTCACTCTTCAAGCGATCCATTATATCGAACAAGGAGGTCTTCGACTTTCTCGAAAGCGCCTCCCGTAAATACGGCATCGAGTTCTGGGGCCCGGGCAGCGGCATCATCCACCAGATCGTGCTCGAGAACTACGCGGCCCCCGGGATGCTCATGTGCGTCCGCTTTCCGCTTCCCTGCATGGCCCATCTATTGTCTATTGTTTGCCTGATGTCCTGACGATTTTTCCTCTCGCGCAGGCTGGGAACGGACTCACACACGCCAAACGCTGGCGGGCTGGGCCTGCTCGCCATCGGCGTGGGCGGCGCCGACGCCGTCGACGCCATGACCGGCACCCCCTGGGAGCTGAAGGCACCCAACGTCGTCGGTGTGCACCTGACGGGTCAGCTCAGCGGCTGGGCGACGCCCAAGGACCTCATCCTACACCTCGCGGGCAAGCTCACCGTGCGCGGCGGGACGGGCCGCATCCTCGAGTACTTCGGCCCCGGGGTGTACGCGCAGTCGTGCACGGGGCTGGCGACGGTGGCGAACATGGGCGCGGAGGTCGGCGCGACGACGAGCACGTTCCCGTACACCCCGAATATGCGCGCGTACCTGCAGGCGACCGGACGGGGGGCGGTTGCGCGGGCAGCGGATGAGGCGGCGAAGCAAGGCTTTTTGAGCGCGGATGAGGGCGCGGAGTATGACGAGGTCATCGATATCGTGCGTATAGCCATTCATCATTCTCACATCCATGGTTGTTTCTGTTTGGACGTTAAGCTTGCTGACACGGATCCCCGGCGTAGAACCTCTCGGATATAGAACCGACCATCAACGGGCCGTTCACTCCCGACCTCGCCACCCCACTGTCAAAGTTCGGCGCGTTCATCAAGGAGCAGGGGTGGAAAGATGAGTTCTCCGCGGGTCTTATTGGCTCGTGCACGAACAGCTCGTATGAGGACATGGTGTGTCCTCAATCACACCTAACATCGCAGGCGTCTTGTGCTTATATCCCACCTCCGCTACTTCCAGACCAGCGTCGCCGACCTTGCGCGGCAGGCGAAAAGCGCGGGCCTCACCACGAAAGTGCCGTTCCTGTGCACGCCCGGTTCGGAGCAGATTCGCGCGACCATGGAACGCGATGCGGTCACGTCGACGCTGGAGGATGTTGGGGCTGTCGTGCTGGCCAATGCGTGTGGGCCGTGTATCGGACAGGTGCGTGTGACACTACGGTAATCCTCAGCCTTTACTTACCGATTATGCCACAGTGGAAACGGGACGACAAGAAAGACGAAGATAATGGTGTGTAGAGCGTTACGCAGGCTGCATCGATTCCGTTTTCGATATATATTGACTATTGCGTTCTAACTCCCAGCGATCATGACCTCTTTCAACCGGTCAGTTTTGGTGTTTCATGTCCACCATGCGCAGTGCTCATGTATACGGCTCACAGGAACTTCAAGGCGCGCAACGACGGCAACCGCCTGACGATGAACTTCCTCGCCTCGCCCACGCTCGTCACCGCCATGGCCTTCTCCGGCAAACTCTCCTTCAACCCCGCCACCGACACCATCCCCCTCCCCAACGGCGGTACCTTCAAATTCACACCGCCGACTGGGCAGGACCTGCCCAAGGCGGGATTCACGCCCGGGAATGCCGCATTCTACCCCGCGCCGTCACCGGTGCCGCAGCCGGAGACGGAGGTGGTGATCAAGGCTGATTCGGAACGGCTGGAGCTGCTCGCGCCATTCGGGAGTGCGTTTGAGGGGGCGAGCCTGGAGTTGCCTGCGATGCAAGTCCTGATGCGTGTCCGGGGGAAGTGCACCACTGATCATATATCTGCTGCTGTACGTGATGCGTATCTGCGTCGGCGGAGCTATTCTGTTTCTGTTTCGCGTGCTCACGCCGCCTTTGTTTCTGAAGGGACCGTGGTTGAAGTACAAGGGCCATTTGACGAACATATCCGAGAACCTTTGTGAGTTCTTTCGTTACTAAACCGCTTCGCTTCTCTAATACTGATGCATCATTTCCTTTAGTGATCACCGTGAGTTTGTCAAAATGCTGAGCTTCCTCGCATGGCAGAATCCGGCTGATTAACACATTGCAATAGGCCGTAAACGACGAAGGCGGGGACGTCAACGTCGCATTTGACCATGATCACTCCGCGTCCGAGTCGCCGTCTGACACGATACCCGGCGTCGCGAAACGCTTCAAAGCGCGGGATCAACCCTGGACCTTGATCGTAGACGAGAATTATGGAGAAGGGAGCGCGCGGGAGCATGCTGCCTTGCAACCACGTTTCTACGGTACGCATACGCCGTTTTCGTATCAGTGACCAAACGAGTTCTCATCTGTTGGCAGGATGCGCCATGATCATCGCGCGGTCATTCGCGCGGATCCACGAGACAAATCTGAAGGTATGTTTTCCTTCCTGGCTTGAGTTGCATGTAGGCTTGCGCTGACGGTCTTTGCAACAGAAACAAGGCGTTTTGCCGCTGTGGTTCGCAGACCAGGCGGATTACGCGCGTATAGGGTCGGGAGACAGCGTGGAAACTGTCGGCCTCGCGGACTTGCTGCAAGGGCAGACTGATGCACAGATTCGGGTGAAGGTCACGAAGAGGAATGGAGATGTGTTTGAGGTCCCGCTGCGCCATACCATGTCGCCCGATCAGTTGCATTGGCTCAGAGCAGGCTCCGCGTTGAACTATATCCGTTCACAGATGGCTTGATTATGATTACTGTTACTGTAAAATGCTCTACGAGTGCTGGCGGGTATATACATTCTATATATTAGTTGTGGGCTGTCGTCTTTAGTTACTGATCCACGGCTGTCAATTTTTGACCCAGTGATATTAAATCCAATGTCTTTTGCGCTTCGACGGGTGGAGCTGAGTGCAGCATCGACAGCGCGCGGTGTGCCATGGCCATGGCAGAAGCGGGCATGCCGGCGAGCTGAGCGACCTTCAGCCCGTGGCTATCACGGTTGACACCAGGCCTCATCCGATGCGAATATGCGAAATGCCCGTCCTGCGGAGTGTCAGATTTGCACATGACTTGACGAGGCTAGTCACATACCTCTGTTTCGTCGACGTCTGTACAGAAGAAAGCGACGTCGCTAAATGCACCCAGGCCCTTGCCATTATCCGAGTAGCCAAGCAGGTCGGCAAGTTCGTGGAAATGGGTGGCAAATAATGCCCTGCAACGATTGACAGATACCAAATGATGGACTGTAGCGAATGCGATAGCTAGCCCGTCCTTCACCGTCGTCCCACGGCCAACTTCGTCCATTATGACCTAGAGTTCAGCATTTCAGGGGCTTCACGCGGTGCATAAGCAAATGTCAGTCTTACAAGGCTTTTAGGCGTAGCACGCCTAAGGATCTCCGCGGTCTCCAGCATCTCCACCATAAATGTGCTCCTATCACGGAACAGATCGTCTTTCGCACCAACTCTCGAGAACAATTTGTCCACCATTCCAAGCACTGCGTGGTCCGCTGGCACGAAAGATCCCGTTTGAGCCAGTATGGTGACCAAAGCGATTTGGCGGAGAAAGGTCGATTTTCCAGCCATATTGGGGCCTGTGATGATATGCAAACGGGAATCTGGGGCAAGAGTCGCGGAATTTGGCGTGAAGACGCGACCAGAGTTCAATAAACCAAGCTCCACCGTGGGGTGGCGACCGTTGACGACTTCATACATGTTCCTGTAAAATGGTTTAATTACCCACTCATAGACAATTGTCCCTTAAGCAGCTCGACTCACTCGTCATTTAAGACAGGTCTTACGAAGCCCATCTCAGCAGCCAATTTAGCAAAGCCCAGGGTTACGTCTAGCTCATCCATGATGCGAGCGTTCCGTCGAATTTCCGTCGAAAGCGCATTGATCTAGCGTCAAATTAGCATACGCATAGTAATGTAAAGGGTGACTTACCTCAGTACGAAGTATTTCAAACGTTTCCTTTTCCACGGCAGTAATGTTTTGAGCGGTCTCGACAATTTGCCCACCGAGTTGAGACCATCGCTTATAAACTTTGTCAGCTCAATAGCGCACAGAGACTGATCTACTCACTTGATGGAAAAAAGTGCTAGTTGAAGCGCTCTCTGAAATTCTCACAAAGCCATCCACGCCATCCAACTTCCCATGGTTTTTCTTTCGTAGAGTGTGTACATGCATACCAAAGGCCGGCGAGCAGCGCAAAGTGAGTGTTGGGACATCTGCAGTTTCAGACCATCAGATCACAAGCAATAGAGAGCGCTGCATTTCACTAACTGCGTAGAGATTTGAATTCCCGTTCAAGCTTCTCTTTGGCAAGCAGCAAGCTGTCGTAGCGGGCGTGAAGGTCCCCGAGTTGCTGGGAGAAGCTACACATGGGGTCAGCTACATATAAAGACTCGCCCATATAATACTTACCTGGGCTTGATGGCCCAGTCCATCGTAAAAGAGTGTTTGTCGGACTTGGTTGATGGTGGCAATGTAGTGTCCGCTTCCACGTCTTCTTCGGGAAGCTCAGGCGCATCCAATGCTTTGTTCGCCACTGGGGCCAATTCAATAGCTAGGCAGATTCTTTTGGCGAGCTCATGCATGTTGTTTAACCGTGACATTAACGCGGTGACACTGGCCCATTGATCCTCCCGAATCGCGCCGCGCTCTTGTAGCTCCATTTTCCTCTCTAGTCCGATGCGTCGTTGGACTGACGTCCAAGCAGCAATGGCAGCGTGTAGATCAGATAGGTCGCTGACATCACCCCGACGGAGTAAAAACTTCTGAACTATCCGTGACGCATCTTCCATGTCCCCGAGGATTTGTGAAATATCCTCTCCGAGATTAGGTCGGACGTGTAAGAACTCAACAAGAGACTGCCTGGCGGTTATTTCCTTGATGGAGGTGCTTGGTGAACCTGAAGGTGCTTGTCAGTTAGGCACGCTATCTAAAATAAATGCGTCTTACATAGCCATCTAGCTAGTAAGCGAGTACCGCTGCTGGTCAACGTTCTTTTTATGACGCTCAATAGACTCCCTTTGGTGGTCCCTTCTGCTGCGCCGGCCTTTATCTCCAGAGCTCGTATGGTGTGAGCATCAATTTGCATCCTGTCCCCGGTGCCTTCACGGTTGGGTGACGTTAGAGTAGGCATGTGTTCCAGCAGATTAGCGTGCAGGAATGAGCTCAGGATATTCACGGCGGCCGCCTCAGATGGTAAGAACGAGGTAGTCAACAGAGATAAAGACTCTTCAGCAGGTGTTGTCAGATCATCCGTAGACGACACCTCAGAGTTGTTTGGGGTGGCCGCGCCGGAGGGAGGGATGAATGAGAAGAAACTGCTCTCTTCTGCTAGAGCTGTGCGAATCGGGTGTCTCAAATCTAACCGTAAAGCCTCGTCTAAAACAATTTCCTTGGGGCCAATCCTAGCCAACTCGTCCCGGAGGCCTTCAAGGGTGGACTGTTTGACAAAGAATTCGCCTGTTGAGACATCTATCCAGGCCAAACCGATGTCAACCGGAAGCTGGCCCTCTGTGCTGTCCGTCGTGGCCGCGCAGCTAACAGCAAGAAGGTAGTTGTTTTCATACTGATTTAGGAACGGCTCGTCGATGAGTGTACCGGGTGTGATCACCCGTACAACTCTTCTGTCAAATTCCGGTTTCGGGATGCCAGGCACATATCGCGGGAATTCCTCGCACATGGCTACAAAACGTTGGTTTTGCTGGACTAGAACCTTCAAGTGTTTGTCCAGGTGAGTGAATGGAAACCCGCACATGGGGATTCTCCCTCCGTTGTATGCTCTTGAAGTCAACTTGATGTTAAGCAACCGAGCGACTTCAATCGCTTGGTCAAAGTAGGACTGTTTGGCATGTTGTCAGTCAGTGCGTCGTAGGCATAGCGTGTGACTATGTATACCTCGTAGAATTGCCCAACACGCGTAAGAAGAATGCAGTGTGGAAACTTGGCTAGATTTTCCATGATCACTCCGCCCAGCATTGGGGTTGGCGGTTTCACAGCAGCTAGTTTATCTGTTCATCTGTAAGCTCAGTAGAGCATATGACTTCGTGCTCTTCACCTGTTTCCAGTGGCATCGCAGCTTTAGTTTTACGCGTCCTTTTTAAAATTTCTGTTACAGGCGTATCTGTTCATCTGTAAGCGCAGGAGAATGCTTGACTTCGTGTTCTTTACCTGTCTCCAGCGACATCGTAGCTTTAGTTTTACGTGTCCTCTTTAAATTTACTGTTACGGACAAATCTGTTCATCTGTAAGCTCAGGAGAGCGCATGATTTCGTGTTCTTTACCTGTTTCCAGTAGCATTGCAGCTTTAGTTTTATGTGTCCTTATAAGGGTTGCTGGTACGGGTGTATCTGTATCTGTTCATATGTAAGCTCAAGAGAACGCATGGCTTGATGTTCTTCACCTGTTTCCAGTGGCATTGCAGCTTTAGTTTTACGTGTCCTTTTGGGCTTTGCTGTAACCAGGGAAACCTCTGGGTCCAAATTTGCATAATCCGGCAAGGTATTTTCGCTTTTGGCGCGCTTCTTTCTGGGTTTCGCGACCTCCAGGTCAGAATTCTCAACTACTAGAAGAGTGCAGTGGCATGCGTCAAATATTGCTGGCAGGACATAGTCGTTTAAACCCACCAATTTTAGGTATTTCGCGAGATTCAAGGCCACCATGCCACTCTCCAATGAGATTTGCATGGGCTCCATCGGGCAGAACACGTCGTTGTGGCAGCTGAGAGTATTCTAGCTTGGTCACTGTGACTTTGCGCTCCGTCGCCTGCGTTTGGGCTAATGTCGTATCTGCCTCGTGAATAGAATGTATGAATCGGTTGATTTGGAGATTCAGACTACGTGGAAGAACACATGAAGGTCTTCTTATGACTATCATGGGCTGGTTAGTAAATGGGAATTCAAGAGCGCGCCGAGCGTGGCCACCGAATTAGTAGCACGCGTGGGCGGGCCGTGGGAATTCGGTGGCAATGGGGCAATATTGTACTGTACTTTTCGCCCGCTTCTGTTCGTGTTCGCAACAACAAGCTCAACAGCCCTCTACCTCACTAAAATGTCATTTGCCGGTCGCCGCAGGGGAAACAAGGTCAAGAAGGGTGTCCAATTCACCGTTATGGTGGTTGGTAAGTGTATTCTCCCCTTTGAAGCGACCGAAAACTGATAGAAGTCGCGTTTGTTGCAGGCGCATCTGGTACTGGCCGTACTACATTCGTTAACACTCTATGCGAGTCCGAGGTTCTTGCTCACAAGATCTCCGACAACCCTGAGACTGCTCATGTTGAAGAGGGCATCAGGATCAAACCTGCTAACGTCGGTGCGTCAACTCCTTTGATGTGCGCTTTACACGCATACTGACCAGTGATGTGTTGCAGAGTTGGAAGAGGACGGTGTCCGCATTGCCCTTACCATTGTTGACACGCCTGGCTTCGGTGACAACATTGACAATGAGTTCGCGTAAGGCATTTAATTTCTCTCTTTGGTTACACAGCTATAACGGCGGTAAACAGCTTTCAAGAAATAGTTGGTTACCTCGAACGCCAATACGACGACATTCTCGCGGAGGAGTCGCGCATCAAGCGTAACCCGCGGTTCAGGGACAACCGTGTTCACGCCCTGCTCTACTTCATCTCTCCCACCGGACATGCGTACGTGTTATACTCTTATAATATAAATATGGCTAACTCGTTACCGGCATTCAGATTGAGGGAAATTGATATTGAGTTAATGCGCCGTCTCTCCCCCCGCGTGAATGTGATCCCCGTCATTGGCAAGGCCGACACCCTGACACCCAGCGAGCTCAGAGGGTTCAAGAAGAGGGTGCGTAGCTTTGTCTGCATGGCTTGACCCTCATTAACCGCGTTTTCTATATGAAGATCATGGAGGATATCGAACACTACGACATTCCCGTCTACAACTTCCCCTACGATGTCGAGGAGGATGACGAAGAGACAATCCAAGATAACAGCGAGCTTCGCGTAAGCAACTCATTCCCTTGTGTTATTTTATCTCATCACCGAAACTTGCTGTAGGGTCTCCTTCCCTTCGCCGTCATTGGCTCGGAGGAAGAAATTCAGCTTGATGGTCAGCCTGTTCGTGCGAGGATATATCCATGGGGTATTGCCGAGGTCGACAACCCCAAGCACTCAGACTTCAGCCGGCTGAGGGGAGCACTGCTCAAGTAAGTTTATGACACCATAGTTTGCATCAGTGATGCTCATACGTACATTCCAGCTCGCATTTGGCGGACCTCAAGTCGCTCACCCACGATCTCTTGTACGAGACATACCGTACCGAGAAGCTGTCTAGGACTGTGCACTCGGACACACAGTATGTTTAACGTGTCATCCTATGCCTGGCTTTAGTTGACCGCTGGCCTTCTTTCTAGGGACTCTTCCATCTTACCAGAGGAGCTCGCCACCCAGAGCGTGCGCCTCAAGGAAGAGCAGCTGCGCCGGGAAGAAGAGAAGCTTCGCGAGATCGAGCTCAAGGTGCAACGCGAGATCAACGAGAAGAGGCAGGAGCTCTTGGCAAAGGAGGAGTCGCTGAGGTTTGTTGCTTCCCTGGTTCACTGCAGTCATCATGCTGACAGCATTATCTCGCAGAAACTTGGAAGCCCGTCTCGCTGCCCAAGGCTCTCAGTCCGAGTTCAGGGATTGATAAGTTCTCCATGCGGTCTTCGGAACCAAGCGAAAAGGCTGTTAACATTGTTGGTTTATATATACCCCCCATCGAATTTATTGTCGTACCCACTCTTTTCTTCTTTCAACTTCTCGATGCGAGCCTGCACTCTGGATAATTTACTCCATTCTATACATACAGTCGTTTCTTGCGCTGTCTCTTACGGGTCCTTCAGATAATCCAATTTTACATACGTCGATGTGATTGCCATCGCATGACCAGCTGATCATCACTATCCCATGCAATGATGCGAGGAGCAAACAACGGATATACATCAACTTCTATAATTTTCAACTGCGATGCGAGTGTTTTTCTGTTGGAAAGGAGATTTTGCGGTGACCTGGCCGTATGGTTTAAAATGATACTTGAGAACAGGAGGCACCATCAGCTGCCAGATAGCAATCGTTTAATTGAACAAGGGTGTGTCGGGCGGCCCTGACCTGCAGGCAACATAGCTTGAGCGGGCTCGGTGGCGAGGCGGTTATATTCGGACTTTGAAGTGCGTTGTCAGTCCTAAATGGGAAACTGTTTGTAGCGTAGGCTGTTTCTGCAAAGGCATAAGCTCAATCGACCGCTTTAGCATCTCGCCGTCGCGAAAATCTTTGCTTTACTTGGGATCTGCATGGGCCAGCTGTCTTCCTCTTGATCTCTTCTCTTCTCTTGAAATTCGGATATCATTCTTTTAGGCAGTTACTTGGGCTGAGGTCCAGCAACTATTGTTCGGTCCCGCCGGTACCTATCCATATTCGAATTCGTCTCTTGGAAAGTGCCTTACAGCTTGGTCCTCTGGGCAAGGCCAAGGACACGCCAGCATTCTGCATAGTCTAGACGGATCCGAGAGCTTTCGCAGCAACATTCCCCCGACAGGGCATAGAGTAGCCCGTTTCTCTGGCCCTAGGTGACTACCGACTACTCTTGATATTCCTGCCACCAGCTGCACCAACTGCATCGCGAAAAGCATGGATACACAATGGGACACAAGGCCACTGTCTGTTATGCATCGTACGCGCGATTGGCAGGAACCTGTACCCTCTGCGGCAGGGCCTTCATCCATATCCCCACCATCCGCATTTCCGTCCCCTCTCTCCGCCAGGCGACGTTCCTCCGCAGTTAACGTACCACCCGCCGGTCCTCCACCCACTCAGCCCATTCCCAGCCTACCTCCTGTGCCGACATCCCCGACGAGCGAGACAGACGCCTGGGAGTTTGATGAAGAGGCATATTCACCCCACGTGCAACATAATGGGATACGCAACGGGTACGCGCCTTATGGACGACCCGGGATGTCCGCGGGACTGAGTGCAGTAGCGGCATTCTCTCAACGGAACGCGACTTCTAATGCGAGTTCTCCGTCACCGTCGTCTGACAACTTATCGGATCCGCCCCCTCGATCCATCCTACCTACCGCGTCTTCTTCCCGCGCAGTCATGCATCATCAGGAAATAGTTCCTGATCGTCTATTACTATCGCCACCTGAACCACGGGCCCCTGCCGAGGCTCGGCCATCTTCGCGGCGCGCGCTTACAAGAGCCCTAGAGTTGGCGCGGGAGGCCGTGAAACTCGATTCCACAAACGACGATCCTTACGCTGCTGTCATGGCGTATGGCCGAAGTGTATCCCTCCTCAGTGAAGTAATGGAAAGGGTGCGGAGAGGAGAGGATAGCACGGAGTCAACTAGGAAAAGAAATGGTCGTCGGAGAAGTGTAGTGGCACAAGAAGAGGAAGTGAGACGGTTAAAGTCCATTGTGAGTTGACCGTCAAAGCCTTGTGACGGAGAACCTTACTTAAATTTCGCATACAGCATGATACTTACGCAGACCGCATGAATATCCTCAGCCTCATATACAGTATACCCCCTATACCCCACTCGCCTACAGCCGTGTATAACTCGTCCATGGCTCAATCGGCGGAGTCAACCTCACCGTCCTCCCCGACTTCAGCCTCGCCAACATCTGACGCCTCAGAGCCGACTCCACAGACGCCAGCGGCATATGCCGCGGATCACTCACAGGGAGACCCTCGACTGTTCTTGGCACGAAATGGTGCTGGGGAGCATCTTGACGATTCCAATGGTACCGAAGCAATAGGGTCTGCCATGTTTGCTGATACCTCGGACAATCTTGTGTCGATCAACGCACCGTCCAAAGTTGCAGTCAGCTACCACCCATACGCTGCCCCGGATCACAACCCGCCAGCACAGGCATATCATCATCATCATCATCATACTCATGCAGTCGCGCATTCTCCTCCTCCTCCTACGACTCGGAGCAGCCAGCTGTTTGGACGGGCTCGGGCATCCTCAAATCTCCCACCTCCTCCACCCCCACCGTCCAATGCTCTCCCCCCTGCACCTGATTATGTCGTTCCTGAGCAATTACCGGAACCAATGTCATCGCGGGCAAAGTACCTTGACATCGGTACCAATGGAACTTCACACAGTCGCACAGGCTCTGGTAGCAGGCTCTCAGCTCTCAGAGAGGAGGATCGATACGATGAGCAGACGTTGCAAAATCAGCAGCAACATCATTTCGAGACCGAGGATGAACTACGCGCGCCGCCCCCACGCACTTCGGCGCTAAATGTTGTCAAGCGGGAGTCACACCCTTTGCCCCCGCTACCTTCTGCGAATTCTGACGCCGGCTCGGACGGCACGCCGCGCAATTCCATGGCGGGTCCACCTATGACAGCGCCCTTGGCTCAACAGCGAAGCGAGCCCTTGATTGGCTACCGCTCTGAAGGATGGCTAGAAAACCAGGCAACGATAAGAGGTTTGCAAGATGCCCTCATAAATCCCACACCTATAGGAGGTACACTCTACCAAAGACGTTCCAAGTTCTCGGCACCTCCAAGCAGTTCTGCGTCGCCTGTCGACCCAGCAATGTCAGCACCGAACACGGCCCCTATCCCAGCTTCGTCACTACCCTCAGGTGCCATCGCGCCATTGGTTCCAGGCAGAAGCCGATCCTCTTCGCAACCCGGGCGGCGACCGTCGCTTATCAACGGTCGCGTATCTCCCTTTGACCAACGACCCCCGTTACCACAAGCGGCCCAGAACGGCACTGTCGGGCCTCGTAAAACATCCTACTCATCATCTAAACTTAATCTTACCATTCAGCCTCCGCAATTGTATATCCAGACGGACTCTGGAACACCGCTTGGATCTGCGCCCGCGGGACTTGTACCTCCTCTGGCATATGCTCCTAATTTACCGACTACACCGACGTCACCGCTGCCACCAGCGCCACCACCTGATGCATTGCGCAAGCCGTATCATATGATGAACCTCCTGCGGAACACCATGACCTCGAAGACGGGTGGCTACGTGACGCGGCGCCTGCATGTTCCTCACGAAGTATGGTCTCAGGGCGGCGCAAAACTCAACAATGTACTTGAGAAAGTGCGCGTGGTTGAGGTTCTGTGCTCGGCCTTGGAAGACCTCCAGCTTTCTAGCGTGGATCACTTTGGCGCGGGCAATGTCAGTGCTGGCATGGCTATGGGTATTGGCAGTGTGGGGCGAAAGCAAGGGGATGCGTGGGCCGCTAAGCTTGAGGAGTTCTCATTAGTATGCGACGGCGTCGTTGCCAACTTTGGCAAGAAGTTGGGTGTCGGCGAGGGCTTTGTGCTGAAGAAGACCACAGGGGTAAGAGTCCACGTTTATCATATATGTACACTGCTTACTAACTTCTGCAGGTGACCGCATGGGGTGGCATACTGGCAAGAAAATTCGACAAAGTGACAAAAGGGAAAAAGTAAGAGCAGTTCTTGTTCTCTTTTTCATGCTTGGTGGCTAATTGCATTATTAGTCTGGACTCACCGGCTGCATATGTTCAAGGCCTTACCAAACTTTTCGCCATGGCACAGCTCCTCGACGAGCACACCAAAGCATTATGCTCAGTGCCCATTGCACCCTTATATGCCACTTTACCCGCCGACATCAGATCCTCCATCGAGCCGAAACTTAAACGGTCGTCGGAATTCTTCGCCAGTGTCGTGTTGACTTTCGTCATTCGCGATCTTTCGCAGCTTCTCGACAAGTATGCAAAGAAATGTGAGAAATGGCTAGAAGAATGATGTTACTGCTATATATGCGGTTTGTATTGTATGCCTTCGGGATATAGAATGGTTACGCACTCCCCCTTACACTCTGTTCTTATTTCCTATATTCTTTTGTTGATATTCATATCCTATTGCTTCGCCCGGTCCACTGTCATTGTCACACTTACATTCTTACATTCTTGCATTACATTACAACCCTGGAAATTTCCGTGCCATGTACTATGTATGCTTTCAACGTACATACATGCTGGATGTACATTGTTCAAATATCACGAGAGGATGAACAAACGCTTGGTAAAAGGTCCGACCCCTTGAAGGCGAGTGGCGTCCCGACTTGAACATGATGAAAATCTCGCCCAGTACTCAGTCCTCTCATTGACCCACAATTAGCTTCAGGAGAGCATGCTCGTTATCTATGCATATCGTAAGTCCTACGACACCCGTGGGCCACGAATCTCGGACTGCCTTGACAACCACAACGTGACCTCGATGTCACTCCCCTCGCCGCTCGGCGACCTTCTCGCACAACCTTGGTGGTGTCGCTGCTGCTTCCCCCCAAGAGCCCTTCGTTCTATCTTCTCCGGGCTGGACCTATCTTTTCTAATTAAGGGGTGCAGCGCATGCCCGTTCTCTTTTATTGATCATTCATGCCTTTGCCACCACTTGCCCAGCGGCTTTCTCTGTTTCTCTTCTTTTTTTCTGTCTATGCTCAGGTCACTAACCTGACAATCGGCCAAAATGACACTTCTGTTTATTATTCTGCTGGCTGGCGTACCTCCAACCATGACGGGCAGTCGTTTCTCCTAGTGGACGTGATAGATGCAGATGTACAGATAACATTGCCGAGTAAGTCCTTTCTGCTCTTTCGTGTGCCGGCCTATCTAATACGCCATAGACGGCACTGTCTCATTTCAATATTTCGGCTTCAAACGGAGCATGGGTGCGGTGTACAGCACTTGTCTAGATTGCGGGCTTGAGACAAATGGGTCGATGCTCATGGTCGATGCTCACGACCCTGCAGAGAATGGGACACAACCACCCGTACGCGGATGGTCTGAGACACATCGGGCTTGACTGATCTTCGAGCAGGTCGAGCTATTTTCCATGAACAATTTGGACCCTACAACTGTACATTCCTTGACTGTCTTCAACTTTCCAGACGCAAGATTTCAGAACACCGGACAACTCACTTTTGATCACCTTATCGTATCTGTTTCAGATAATGCAATATGGCAAACAATGATCCATGACCCTAGTTCGTTAAATTTCACTCTCAGTGAAATCCGTGCTGATGTTTTGTAGATCCCATCGCCTCTATATTGAGCCCTGCTACATCTTCAACTACTGGCACCCGACCTACGTCCGCTTCCACCTCTAGTTCGAAGCAACCAAAGAGGACCTCATCATCGGGGCTCAGCCCTGCCTCGACAGCATCACGCTCGGACTCTGGTGGAGGGGGGGCAAGTTCATCTGTGGGAGGCACCGTCACTGTCAGTCCAACCGGTTTGACCCAGTCAACTACCGCGGGTGTGCCTTCTGGTATTTCTTCGCTCCCAGAAGCATCATCTACTTCTACGACGTCGTCCTCTTCAGCAACAACCTTCGCCACACCTTCCAGCAGAGCTCGCCTGTCTCCCTCAGGTCAGTGCACCGTAGGCATTCCATTCCTCGGATCGTACCGCTGACTTGGTCATTTTAGTAATTGCCGTCGTGGTAGTCATCTCCGTCTTCGTGGGGCTGTCGTCCATATTCGGCGGCTTCCTGTTGCTGAAGGTTATCCGTCTCCGAAGGCAGCGGCTCAATGGTACCGCTGGCCCCCCAGTTCTCCCAGAAATGAGCATTCCTGGCACCATAAATTTCCCCAGCTTCAGGACGCATCGCTCGTCATACTCTTCAGCAGCCTCAGGCTCCACCCAGTCGCTGGAGCCCGACGATTCGGCGAGCTTTGGCCCGTACCAGCGCAGTACGAGCCGTTTGTATATCGACGTGCGCGCTGTGTCGCCGGCTCCGGTGTCACCTGCGCTGGCCTCATCGTCCATGGAGAGCTGGGAAGATTTGGAGCGGCAACGCCCCAGCAATCCTTTCGAGTCGGAGATGCGCTCAGTTTCCTCAGACGATGTCACCCAGCTCATGGCACAGCGATCCTCGAACCCTTTCGCTAACCCGATGACGCCGGAGCGGGAACGCCTTCGCGTGCTCAGCGGGCAAGCTTGGATAGCGTGGAAGTCTTCGCAGGGGCAGCTGGGGGATGGAGATGGAAGCAATCGTGTTGCGCATTGAAGGGTCAAACAAGATATAGAAATCTACTGCAGACTGGTGTAGCCCTGTGTAATTACTAAGACTGTTTGTGTAAGACAATAAAGGAGAATAATGGCGCCAAAAGAAGCAAATAGTAAAAATTCCGTAGGTGGTGCAGGTTACAGTGAATGTATGTATTGAATTCCGAAAATGGAACAGCGAATGAAGGGGTGACTCCGAAGTAAAGTGGGGGGTGGTATAATGGGGAACGAATTTCCAAGAGAAAAAGAAGTAAATATAAAGAATATGTATCATAACATCGAAGGAGCGATCCAAGAAACACAGGCATCTGCAGAGCAATCAGCATGCGCAGCTTTGCTTCCGTGAAATATGCCACTCACCGGCACGGGCGTGCTCCCGTATTCTTTCCAAGACCTCGATAACGACAGCGCTCCTGTACATCAGCGCGTGGTCGGCACCCTTGACGACCTTGACCTGGCACTTGTCCTCGCCCATGTTCCGCTCCATCCACCGGACAGCATTCTCCGCAATCTTCTCGTCCTTGTCGCCGTACCACACGCGCACCTTGTGCGGGTAATTGGCGTACTGGAAGCCCCACGGGCGGTTATCGTGGTTGAGAATTTGCAGAAAGTCGCTATGCGTGCCCTTTGCCGACTCCGCGTGCGAGGCAGCGATGAGCGCATTCCCGAGGGTCGCCTGATAGGATATCCCTGGTGGCGGTGGTGGCGGTGGGGTGGGGCTCTTGGCGTACGGGGAGCCGTAGACGCTCGTCATGGGCGAGGTGGACACGGTGGAGGGGGACGTCTGCGGCAGGCAGAACGAGAGCGAGCGCTTCGTCGGCGCACAGCTCGACCTGTCCGAGACGGACGCGATCTCCGAGCTTTGGTGTCTGGGCGTGATCGGCGGCGTGGCGCCATCTCTGTGGTGCCAGTCTAGTGTATCAGACGTGTTCGAGCTGGAGTTGGTCGTGTCGGAGCTGATGGGGCGCCCTCTGACGGGGGAGGCCAAGTAGTCGTTGGTGGAGTGCAGGCTGCTCGCCCAGTCGACGTCGGTATCCAGGCCCAGGCCCACATGCGGGACAGGCGGCCTGGGCAGCTGCGGGGTGGACACCACATCCCGCCTGACGACGGTAATAGGTCCTGACGACGCACTCCTGCCCTTCAGCGAGCCCATTGAGCGCAGACCCTTGAGCTTCTTGGGGTGCACCACAGGCGACCCCGGAGCTGAATACGACCCCGGCGAGGACGGCTGCGACGGCGACCGCTTCAGGCGCCTCAAGAAGCTCTTGGACGGCACGCGCTGCTTCTCCTCGCTGGCCGCGCGCACGTTCTCCCCCAGGCTCGAGCGCCCGTGGATCGACGCGGGCGTAGACGACGGCGCCGTCGCACCCAGCGTGCTCCGGCTCTCAAAGCGCCCGTCAAAGTCCCTCAGATCATCAAAGTCGCTCGAGAAATGCGACTCCATGCTCTGGCGCGGCGGCGCCTCCTCCTCCGCCGCCGGGTTCGTGCGCGCGCGCTTGAGCGAGAGGCGCCTCTGCGGCGCGGCGCTCTTGCCCCGGCGCGGCTGCGGGGACGCGGGCGAGGGCGACCGCGCGTCGTACCCGATGCCCTCGTACGAGAGCGTGGGCGGCTTGCCGATCATCCACGCCTGCACCTTCCACTCCGCCGCTTGCGCCGTCCGCAGGATCCCGTTGGGGACGTACTTGAGCCACTTGTACCCCGCTGTCCGCACATAATCATAATCAGTGTCTGTCCGATTGAGTCTTCCAATAATAGTAGTAATACGCACTGCTCTCGCTGCCGCCGACCCAGGGTGCGAGCAGGCAGATGTCGCCGCGGATGCGGTCCGGCGCGCGGTTGGCGAATGACAGCGCGTACGGCGCGCCGGCGGAGTGCGCCATGACGGCACAGTGCTCCACATTGAGCATGTCAAGCACCTCCTCCACGACGGACGCCCACTCCATGATCCCCCTCGCCGACTTTGGTCTTGGCGTGTCCGTCCGCCCAAGTCCCCACCTGCCACGTAAGCATCAGCAAGAATGCAAAATAAAATAACGCCAAGAAAATAAAATTCAGCGAGTGGGCACGAGGAACATACCTATCAATAGTTATAAGCCTTAGCCCCAGAATCTCCGCCATCTCGTCGTAGAGGCCCATCACATGCCTTACGCAGCCGAGCCCGAGGAAGCACACGACGGGGAAGCCGTCGCGCGCGCCGAGGTCCGAGAGCGAGACGGTCAGCGGCTGCTGCGGCGTCGCGTGCGGGTAGCGCGTGAGCGTGAGGAGCGTCGTGAGGCGCGACGAGCGCAGGTACTGCGCGATCGCCTGCGAGGGCGTCGCCGACGGCGACGGCGGCGGTTGCGGATGCGGTTGCGGATGGGGGTTCGGATCGTACCGCGACTCGAACCGCGAGGCCGTCGGCGGGGGGAACGACGCGGTGCTGTACGTGCTGTACACATTGCTGGCGCGGCGCTGCGCGGGGAGGGTGGTCGTCGGCGACGCGGGCACGGGCGAGTGGTGCTGGATGGGCAGGCGGCCCTCCTGGTCCGCCGCGAGCGCGAGCGCGGTGCGCTGGTGGCGCAGCGTCTGGCGCACCTCCTGCGCGATGCTGTCGATGCTCGAGCGGCCGACCATCTCCGACTCCTCCTCGGCCGTCAGCGGCTCCGGCTCGCTCTCCGCCTCCCGCTCCTCCGCGTGCCGGCTGAGCAGCGCGTGCCGCGCGCGCCCGGGGACGGGCCGCGAGCGCACCTGCGCGGCGGCGGGCCCGTAGGGGCGGATGATGTCGGAGATGGAGGGCGCGAGGGAGCGCGGGATCTCGAGGGACGAGGACGCGGACGCGTAGGACGAGCGCGAGGCAAAGGACGCGCGCGGCTCGGCCTGCGCCTGCGCGAAGTGGGAGTAGGACGGCGAGCCGGGCTGCGAGCGGTCGTCGGCGGTGCGGAACTGGGTCGACATCGTCTCCGCCGACGCGCGGTGGCTCAGCCGCAGCGGGGGCGGGGCGCCGGGGCCCGCGCCCGGGCTGGGCGG